>JBAIZL010000001.1:182221840-182441840 GCA_036971475.1 Prosapia bicincta
CATTGCATAGCTAGGCTAATGGTTAACACATAGTAGCAGTTGTGTAGCTTTACTACAAGTTAACACAAAATATCCAATACATAGCTTGAGTATGATTTAACAAACCGTATCCACAGCATAGATTGCCTATGGGTTATCACAAAGTATCCGACGGGTAGGTTGATTACAAACTAACACATAATATTCATTGCTTAGATTGGCTAATGGTTATCGCATAGTATCTGATAAATAGCTAGGCTAATGGTTAACACATAGTAGCCGATGCAAAGCCTGACTAGGGCTAACACATAGTATCCGTGGGATAGATTGACTAATGGTTAACACATGGTATCCATAGCATAACTTGACTAGGGGTTAGCAAATAGTATCCGATGCATAGCTTGAATACAAGGTAACACATAATATCCGATGCTTAGCTTAGCTAACGGTTAACACATAGTATCTGATGCATAGCTAGGCTAATGTGTAACACACAGTAGCCGATGCATAGCCTTACTAGGGCTATCACATAGCATCCGATACATAGATTGACTATGGGTTATCACATAGTATCCGATGAGAGGTTTGAATACAAGTTAACACATAATATCCAATGCATAGCTTGGGTAATGTTCCACATATAGTTAGCCTACATTCTGTGTTATGTATGTAAACCCACATACTATGCTAAGCCGGTTACCCGTCAGGTAGTAGACACCGATCTATGGTAATGCAAGAGTAACCCTAAGTGTAACCCACACCCTGACAACAGATACATAACACGACCATAGGCTACATTGCCTGACAACAGATACCTAGCCTGACCATAGCCTACATAGCTAGACAACCGATACATAGCAGACAATAGATACTTAGCCCGGAATCAAATACATAGCCTGAAAAGTAACACATAGCCTGATAACAGAGCTAGATCAAATGACCAACCTTTCACCTAAACAATATTGAAAAACTGTATTACGCGAAAATTAACCAACCAACATACACGAAGTTCAAACGAACTATAATTACACCAAGTTCAAATAGGCTACGGCTGGTGAAGGCTAGATCAACGTTTCAGCTAATCAAAGTTGAAAAACTTACGCTAATCAACCAACATCTACACCGAAGTCAAATGGGCTAAGCCGGCTATGGTTAGTGAAGGCACTGGCAAAAGCCTTTATGATCTGAGCCTTAGGCCTTAGACATAATTATAGCTACCAACGTATACAAAAATAGCTATGTAGAAACCGTCAAGGTCTTTATGATCTGTGCTTTACACATATTGTCTAGGTATGTTGTATCAGTTACAAAGACAAATACCTACATCAAATCTTAGATAAGGCTACCTTTTAGGTAGGCCCTAGGTAAAGTCACGCTAGAGTCAGGCCATATGTAAAGCCAGCCAAGAGTTGGGACTTGGGTAAAGTCACCCGAATTAAGGTATTAGGTAAAGCTACCTTGAAGTTACCCCCTAGGTAAAGCAACCCCTGAATCAAGCCATAGGTAAAGCCAGCATGGAGTGGTAAAACAGCTATCAATGCATACCCAATCTCAATAGTACACATCCTGTTTTACACCATTATGTGCGTTACCCTACATCCTGAATTAAGCCAATAAGCGTGTAAACCTACATTCCTCCTGAATTAAGCCAATATGCACGTTACCCTACATACTATCTTAAGAAAATATGCATGTAAACCCATATACATCCTGTATTCGACCAATATGTATGATACCCTACATTCCTCCTGTAATAAGCCACGTTACCCCTACATAGGCCTACACCCTGTCTTAAGTCAATATGCACGGTACCCCTACATTAGCCTACAGATTGTGTTAAGCGAATATGCATGTAAACCACACATCCTGTATTAAGTATCTATGGGTGTTAACCTCCATAGGCCTACATATTGTGTTAAGTCGATATACCTGTAAATCTACACACATCATGTATTAAGCCAATATGCATGATACGGTACATAGGCCTACATATTGTGTTAGGACAATATGCAATTTTATTATTATGATTATACGTTTCAATAAAGGTGTAGGTAAGTTCACACACACAGATTTCGACAAATAAATGCTTGTTTTAAACCTTTACAGTAATATTGCTATCCGTTATCACCGGACCGCGATAGCGCACTCTGAATATATCAGCATAACCGCAGCAAATGACGTCAAACAAATTGCCGGACGGCATATGTAATATCGGTAGGCCATACCATCTGTATAGGATAACTGTTGCCTGTATAGGTTTGCCACCTATACTTACTTTAACACTAGTCTATCTGCAGCACAATCTCAAGCAATGCCTTAGGGCACTTGTGTCATGACCTATGATCATGTTCTGACGTTAGTCATGTGTTTCTCACTAAAGCAAATTTTCAATAAAATTCATCTTTTGCCCCTAGGTGGGGTATCGTCTCATTCCATCTACAAGTTAATTAAGGGTCAAGGATATACAGTAAAGACTTAGGGCAGTTACATACTTGTGTTATGTCCTATGACCATGTTTTGACGTTATTCATGTGGTTCTTATTTCAAACGGGATTTATCTTTTACCCTGAAGTGGAGTATCGTGTCTTCCCATCTACAGGGCATACTATGATAAAGAAGAGGATCATCAGAGTCTTTAGCATGTCTAAGGTATCACCTCCAATATACTCTGGTACACTATAGGATCATCCTGGCATCTAGTATGTTTAATTGTACCAGTATACTCTATTGCCGTTGGTCATGCTTTGAGAGAGGTAATTATATACTTTGGTCATGGGTTGGTAACCGTTTTCGGCATGTGATGAGCAAATACGTCCTAGCTGGGAGGGGTGAAGTAATAGGCGCACGGTATATATGCCGGTAATTTCATACAGAGAGCACCAGTATTCAGAGCTTTTGCAATTAGGTGTGGTAAGATTAACGATGACCGATAGAAGTATTCAGTCAGAGGAGAGTATGAAATAGTGTGTTCTTTTTCTAAAAAAAGTTTCTATTTTTCGTTATTCCAATTTTTTCATTGGTTTTTCAGCCTAATGACACAACAAACAACGACGATTCAGGCCACTATGAAAAGGGTATTTGGGACGATTTAGGTAATCATGTTAACGATATCGATCGTAACAGACGTAACCCATCGATATTACGAAGGACACCGTACTATAGCCACCATTCGACGGTTGATCGAGCTTAACCAAGTGGGGAGATCTCTGGTACTACATCACAGGTAATTATAAACAATTTAGATTATTATCAGAGCCTCATTTTCATATCTAATAAGGACATTTTTCTTTCAGGGAACAAACACTCCTTCTAGAGCCAGAGGACCTGATCGTAGCAATGAGTCTACCAACCATCCAACACAGGTGATTATTGTATTCCTAATGCATTATTACTGTTATCTTCGTATTTTCATTACATAAAATTGTATTTCATAGGCTGGACCAATAAATCACGCTATAATTAGGTTCGGAGATCGAGTTTTTCATTCAAGTGTATTAGAGGAGAAACTGAAGCACATACCAGGTGTCGAGCACGCCCGTATTGACTTTTTCCTTTGTTGAGGACGTAGGATACGATATCCTCCTCAATATGCAGTACGTTTTATTGTACGGTGATAATAGTAGTAATATCAAAGGGTTGTAAATGATATTCAATTCTATTTAATCTTTTCTAGACTGTTGTCGAATATGCACGTGAAGCTGCAGCTCGTAGCGTATCGACTGATGCACTACATATACTAAGACGACTTGTATCGGACCTAGAAGCGGCGTTAAGTAGAGACACTAATGAGGATAATTTCTACGCAGTCGGCGTATGGAGGATTATGATGGGCGATCTGGACAAGCTACTTGAAGAAGGCCGAAGAATAGTGGCTGTCGCTGAAGCGAAGGCAGTAATGGTCGAGAGAGACCCTCCATACACGGTCGTAAGTGTTACAAATTGTAGGGATACTGATATTTATACTATTCGTGTACAATAATATAAATTATCTTCTTTGTATGTATGTAGAAACAGAGAAGTTCAGGAGAGCAGATTGAAGGAGATGGAAACAGCGGCTATCGTATAGCGGACTGCGTTGTCTGCTTAGAAAGATCACCATGCACTGTCGTCATACCATTCGGTCACGTTTATTGCAACGAGTGTGCTGAAAAGGTGCAGAGGTGCCCCATATGTAGGAAACGCGTAGACAGACGCTACCGGCTATTTCTGAACCTGGAGTAATTGTTCAAAATATCATAGTTTAAATATTCGTTAATAAAGTCTTACCTGTATATCCAGAGTTTACTGTTGTTATTTTACACCTTAAGTAACTATTATGATAAGGCGAGCATCGATAGCTGCTTTAGAGTAACTATTGTGATATAGCATGCATTGATATACGTAGCTATTGCCGTTGATCATGTGTTGATAGATGTCTTTGAGTAACTATATACTTTGGTCATGGATTGGTAACAGATTTTACGTTATTGTTAAGCTATTGTTAAGTGGTAGCTGTCTTTACGTAGCTATTGTGATTGTGTATGCAATAGTAGCTGCCCTTACGTAGCTATTGAGATTGGGCATGCATTGATAGCTATTTTACGTAGCTAACCAGTCCAAGCTGGCTTTACCTATGGTTTGACTCAGGGGTTGCTTTACCTAAGGGCTGACTCTAAGGTAGCTTTACCTAACGTCTAGCTCCAAAGAGGCTTCAAATAAGGCCTGACTCCAAGGTAGCTTTAGCTAAGGCCTGACTTCGGTATGGTTTTACCTAAGGCCTTTCTCCAGAGTGAGATTACCTAATGTCTTTATCCAAGGTGGATTTACCTAAGTCCCTACTCCAGGCTGGCTTTACCTTTGACCTGACTCTAGAGTGACTTTACCTAGGATCTACCTCAAAGGTAGTTTTATCTAAGATTTGTTGGAGGTGTTTGTCTTAGTCATTATGTTGTAACTGATACAGCATACCTAGACAATATGTGTAAAGCTCAGATCATAAAGGCCTTGACGGTTTCTACATAGTTATTTTGTAATGCGTTGGTGGCTATAATTATGTCTAAGGCCTAAGGTTCAGATCATAAAGGCTTTTGCCAGTGCCTTCACTAATCATAGCCGGCATAGCCCATTTGACTTCGGTGTAGATGTGGGTTGATTAGCGTAATTTTTTCAACTTTGATTAGCTGAAACGTTCATCTAGCCTTCACCAGCCGTAGCCTATTTGAACTTGGTGAAATTGTAGTTCGTTTGAACTTCGTGTATGTTGGTTGTTTAAACTTAGCGTAATACAGTTTTTCAATATTGTTTAGGTGAAAAGTTGGTCATTTGATCTAGCTCTGTTATCAGGATATGTGTTTGTTTTCAGGCTATGTATTTGATTCCGGGGTGAGTATCTATTGTCTGGCTATGTATCGGTTGTCTAGCTATGTAGGCTATGGTCAGGCTAGGTATCTGTTGTCAGGCAATGTAGGCTATGGTCGTGTTATGTATCTGTCGTCAGGGTGTGGGTTACACTTAGGGTTACTCTTGCATTACCATAGATCTGTGACTACTACCTGACAGGTAACCGGCTTAGCATAGTATGTGGGTTTACATACATAACACAGAATGTAGACTAACTATATGTAGAACATTACCCAAGCAATGCATTGGATATTATGTGTTAACTTGTATTCAAGCCTCTCATCGGATACTATGTGATAACCCATAGTCAATCTATGTATCGGTTGCTATGTGATAGCCCTAGTAAGGCTATGCATCGGCTACTGTGTGTTACACATTAGCCTAGCTATGCATCAGATACTATGTGTTAACCATTAGCTAAGCTAAGCATCGGATATTATGTGTTACCTTGTATTCAAGCTATGCATCGGATACTATTTGCTAACCCCTAGTCAAGTTATGCTATGGATACCATGTGTTAACCATTAGTCAATCTATCCCTCGGATACTATGTGTTAGCCCTAGTCAGGCTATGCATCGGCTACTATGTGTTAACCATTAGCCTAGCTATTTATCATATACTATGAGATAACCATTAGCCAATCTAAGCAATGAATATTATGTGTTAGTTTGTAATCAACCTACACGTCGGATACTTTGTGATAACCCATAGTCAATCTATGCTTTGGATACTGTTTGTTAAACCATACTCAAGCTATGTATTGGATATTTTGTGTTAACTTGTAGTAAAGCTACACAACTGCTACTATGTGTTAACCATTAGCCTAGCTATGCAATGGATACTATATGTTAGTTTGTATTCACCTTCTCATCGGATACTATGTGATAACCCACAGTCAAGCTATGCATTGGATACTATTTATTAAAACATACTCAAGCAATGCATCGGATATTTTGTGTTAACCACTAGTCAATCTACACATCGGATATTATGTGTTAACACATAGTCAAGCTAACTATTATTTAACCACTAGCCTAGCTAAGCATCGGATAATATATGTTGGTCATTAGCCAGCCTATGCAATGGATGTGTTAACCATTAGTCAAGCTACACATCGGATAATATGTGTTAAGCCATTGTCAAGCTACTTATCGGATACTATATGTAAACTCTTCGTCAAGCTGTGCATCGGATACTATGTGTTAATAATTAGCCGGGCCATGCATCGGATACTATGTGTTAACTTGTAGTCAGGCTACTCGTCGGATACTGCGTGATATTCATTAGCTAAACTATGCGTATGATATAATGTGTTATATTATAATTTGTAGGTTCTTGTCGGCTTAGCATAATATGTATGCCGGCTTACACACATATTTGTTTAACACATTATGTATTCTATTATGTATGTAGATTAACATGGCATATACGCCTATGAAGGATAGCATGCATGTTGGCTTAGCTTGGTATTTATGGAGGTTTACATGCTTATCTGTTTAACATACTATATAAGGCTATCATTTATGTTGGCTTAACATAGTATATAAGCCTATGTAGAATAGCATGCATGTTGGCTTGGCATAGTATGTATGTACGTTTACACGCATATTTGTTTAGCACAGTATGTAGGATTAGCATATTATTTATGTAGGTTTACACGCATATTTGTTTAACACACTATATAGGCTATCATTAATCCTGGCTGAAGATATTATATAGGCCTGTGTGGGTATCGGAGATATTGGCTTAATACAGGATGTATAGTCTATAGGTTAACCTGCATATTGGTTTAACACAGTAAATAGGGATATTTAGAGTACATTGCAGGCTGGATTAACATAGTATACAAGCCTACATAGGTTAACATGAATGTTGGCTTAGTACTGTATGTATATCGGTTGCGTGACTTTTTTAAATTATATTGTAATATTTGTTGACCGTCATCTACGTGGGCGTGTTAGGTTATGCATTGGTAGCTGCCTTCACATATGGTAGTATGCATTGGTAGCTATACCAAAAAGTACTTCCTATATGAACTATATGGTTGCCTGCCTGAGAATCTACCTGATAGAAGAGGTGTAAATGTGTGTATAGCTCAGATCATAAAGGCATCGGCCAGTGGTTTACCGACATAGTAGGCCTTATAGTAGGCGCATGTAAGGGATTCATGTATGTCGGCTTAGCTTAGTATGTATGTAGGCTTACATGCATATTTGTTTCACACATTATGTGGCTATCATATATATTGGCTTAACATAGTATATAAGTCTATGCAGGTTTACATGCATATTTGTTTAACACACTATATAGCGCTATAATGCATGTTGGCTTAACATAGTTATAAGCCTACACACCTTACTGCGACCGTTTGCGTTGTGTTGCGTAAGCCTAACTAGCCCCTGCAATGTGATAGGTCGATTCCCCGCGCACACTGTTGACTATTTGAACTCAATGTATTATTGTTGGTCGGTTAACCTTAGCGTAAGACAGTTGTTTAGTGGAAACGTTGGTCGTTTGATCTAACCCATCATTTTTTGGCAATCTGATATATTATTAAAGACTAGCCCCACTTAAAGCTTGACTCTAGTGTGATTTTACCTAACGCCTTCCTCCTGGGCGGCTTTACTTAAGGCTGGCTTCAGGATGGCTTTACCTGAGGCCCTGCTCCAGGTAGCTTTGTCTAAGGTCTGACTCCGTGGTAGCTTTACCTAAGGCCTGGCTCCTGGGTGGGTTTACCTCAAGCACGGCTCCAGGGTGACTTTACCTAAGAATTGTTGGAGGTATTTGTCTTAGTCGAGAGGCTGTAATTGATATAGCAACCATGGAAATCATGGTAACCATTATATGGCAATCTGATATATTATTTAAATCTACCCCCTGGTGAACCCACCCCCCAACTTTAGCCAAAATACAATGTAAACTCATCCTATCAGTCAACACGCGTTTTCCCAAAATTTTTCGATAAACTACCCCCACCCCCGATTCCACCCCGGAGTCTTTTGAGCAACCGTAAATTAAAATATGTTTACAGTATTAGTTTGGTCTCTTAACCCATTAAATAAGAGATTTTCACTATAGCACTATATTATGTTAATGGTTAAGCACTATAAAAATACTTGTAAAATGACTAATTTTCGAAAAACAAAATAAAATAATTATTATGCGCTAGCTGGGGTTTTATTATACATTTTGTTTTTACTTTACATTGTACCTATCTATGCCAGAGGAAGGTTTTCCGTGGAATACCGTATAAAAAAATAACTGTTGTTTTCACCCACCCTCCTATGTATAACTGGAAAGAAGTAATCAAGAACGTTGGAGAAACTTTACACAGCGGTTGGATAGGTTTTATTAAAAGTACAAAGTGAGGTTTCCCAACATTAGTTAGGCGTTTAAAAAATCTAGAACCTCTATTTTTTAAAGTTGTAATTCATCGCCCCACTCATGGAGACCAGGAATCCTTTCACACTGTTTTGCTCACACTATTTAACTTTATTACTATTTGTTTTTTAAAGACTTTCAAGAGAGTTTACATTTATTTGTCTCGTGTGTAAATATTGTTTGTGAATAACTACTAATGCCTTATGTAAAAATACTTTGATTATAATTTAAGCACAGGTACAAATATGACAGCCTAGAACCAGTATCTATATGATATACATAACATTCCATAAATTGTAAAAGCGTTAGCTTATATACTGAAGTTAAATTTATAGTTTAGGGAGTATATATATTTTATTACTCACCTTGGTATGTTGTTCAATTGGTTGTAAAAGCAGAGGTTTTTGTTCCTTCCACAATCAGGCGGCAACCTTTAAGACATTCCTCTGGAATTAAATTACTGGAATCCTTTAGATATTCCAACAATAGTCTAGATAAATTAGTAACTCAAATCTACGACAAACTCTAAGCTGTATGTTTGCTCCTTAACCTTGTTTGCTTCGTGAACATGTTTCCACATTACTAATGAAGTATCTCTTTATCTTATAAAATGTATAATTTCTTAGCAGGAAAAGTTTCAACTATTGTTAAAATTTCCCTTACTATACATATAACCTAATGAATTATATTCAGAGATCTAAAAAAAAATTAGGATTTTTAAAGAGTTCCTAATCTTATTTACGGAGAGCAATTTAGTTAACTCTCAGTTGACATTTCAATAAAAAATTGAAATAATTGAAAATAAAACTTTATTTTTTACTAATGTTTATATTAAATTTGTATCATAATAACTAGGGTCTTAAAGTGAGAATCAATGTAGATAAATCAAAGAAAACATATTTAGGAAGATTGCTCACATAGACACATACATACAAACACACAAACACACACGCAACCCCCCCCCCACACACACAAACACACACACACACACACACACACACATACACACAATTTTGTTTACAAACTAATTAATTATACTACATTACGAGGTAGGTAAACATTATCTAGTAATATACATTAACTATAATTTCCATACGTAACTTAACCGGTTGTCAAGTGATGTGGGTTCTTGTTTTCTTTACTTTCTGCATTATATTACACTGCATATACCATAAGTTTTTAATTACACTTGTCTTTGTGTCTTAGATGAGTAAATTATAATAATTTTATTAAAGTAAAACCGGTTATATCGTGCTCCGGATACTTGGATTATATTAAAGGTTTCTGTTTTACAAGAATACTTATAAGTATTTTACTAATAATATACTAATTTTATAAATATTATTTTATATTAGCTACAGAGTTTTATCTATTATCACGAACAGTGTGCCTGCAGTTAATCATAATATAAATGTGTTACGTATTTACCAGGTATTCGTACGTCTACAACATAAATTTACCCTTCTAAGGACGTTCCATGCTAAGATACTAAGTGACCTTTGATACATAGGAAATGGTAGGTTTAAAGTGAGAAATATTTACTAATTGAATAGAAATCGAGTTTTGTGTTAGAAATGAAATGTTTGTAATCTAATGTTGGGAAACATACATATTAATTTAGCCTACATATCGATGGAAGAAATGGAGCTGGTGTAACTGCCCCTTGACTGAGAATAATAGGAATTCCTTACTATCCTACTCTCGACCTCTGAATCCTCTATACACTATTGAGTACTTGGAATATTACATGTAAAGCTGAGTATTGTCAATTCCAATTTAACTAAGAAAAACCTATTGATTTCTAGCCTTTGACTATTGATTTCTTGCCGGTAAAGGTCCTTTCTGATGTGAACTATTAAGTCCTCATTTAAAAACGGACTCTTAGCGACAAACTACGAGTATAGATGTTTCCAGTTTTTGCCTGAAAATTTCAATATTTCAAAAACAATAAAAACTATAATATAGTTCTTGATGTCATATTTAGGTTTAACAATGGATAAGCTACTTATTTCTCTCTCATATTTCACTTTGTTCAACCGCAGGTAAACTCAGGTTTTTTTCGTTCCTTACACACTTAAGCGGCTACCTTTGGTAAATCCTCTAGAATTATTTTCTAAGCCTGCTTTGTCTAAACAAATAAGAATCTCAAAGGGCCCACGGTATGATGTTTCTTCTATGACGTATATCTTATTCCTATCTGCTTTATAACTCCCACTTCTTTTGATATTTATAGACTTTGCCTTTGAAGTGTTTGTTTTTTTAGAAAAATAGGATACAAATATTATTTGTTTAAAATAATATATTTTTAAATAGTAAATTTTAAAATTATTATATTCAGAGGACATAGAGAAATCTCGTGTTTTATTTATAATTTAAAATTTAGTTACCGTTAGTTCAAATATAAAACTAAATATATGATTAGAGTTTCAAGTTTTTAAAATGACATAATTATCGAACGTTACTTTTGAAATGGTTATTTCGCTACCGATTAGGTAGCATATTTTCATTAAAGACTCACAGTATTATTCAAGAAATTGGATAGTAGTAGGACATCTAACGAATCAAATTTGCAGAATAACTGCAGCTACGTTTGTATGATAACGGGCTCTTTACTTCTTGGTTTTGAATAAACGGTTCTTGTAAATTCGTAGTATACACGCTCAATTCGTGTATTTCAAATAATCTAGCCTTCGCATACTTACAGAATGAACTATGTTTAGTGATTCTGCTTCGAATGTCGTATCTACTGTTTAATCAATCATTAGATTTTAATTAGTCTGTTGAAGAGAAAATATTTGGCTCCTAAACAATCATTTCCCACCAATGTTAAACTTCAAACAAATCTATCATGATAATTTCTTTACTATGTGAGGCTCGGCATATCGTTAAAACGCAATTCGCTCAATAAGCTGTACAAACGTGGCAGATGTTTAATTCAACACTCCACTACAGCTGCTGCTGATTTCTTAAACGTGCTACAACTCGATTGAATATAATTTGAAATCCACTTAGAACATATCATTTAGTTATAAATGCATTTGTAAGAACCTATTTAGATTTAAGTTCAAATGAATACAGAAAGAACGGTTGATCAGACAAAATTTCTGTAACCCCAAATACAGCGTGCTTCAGTAGCTATTGATATTTCGTTTATTTATGATCCATTTCAATTTTAGTTTAAGTTTATTTATCTTTAACCGAAAACAGAAAAGCTTTATGGTACAACTATGAATGATATTGGTACAGTTACCAGATTAAATTTATACTTTTTTTCTAAAAAATAAAAATATATATTAGGCATTATAAAACCTTTTTTTATTACTTCCTAATTAAATAGGGAAATAAATTGTTTTGCTAATTTAAAACTTTTGTTTAAATTATATTTTATCTTAAATGTTCAACATAACATAATTTTAAAGATACAAAATAATTTTATATTCTAATGAAAATTGTGAAACTTCTCTTTTAAAAGACGGAAACGATAAAATTTACTGCAAACATAAGACTGTTGGTTCTATGTGTTTGCGCAGTGCGACTTCAGCAAAACTTTTGTAGCAAGAGCTTCAGTGTTTATAAAATCGATTTATTCAATATTTTCATCAAATGGTTTTATTAAATTAAGTAAGTGCACACTAATATAAGGAACTACTGTATATACTTATAACGTTGGGTTTTGGATAAAGCCAAGTCATAACTGGAAAAGTTTAATTCATAAAAAATGTATAATCATGGTTATCAGGTTTATATATATATATATATATATATATATATATATATATATATATATATATATATATATATATATATCAAGCAACATATACATCATGAAAATGATCGGTTTTTGTATTTTTATTCAAAAATAGTGTATATAGTACACTAAAATCATGCTACTACAGAGTAATATGTGCACTACACAGTTCACAGTTTAGTACAATACTCTCACCTCATAGTTTAGAGAAGACCATAATACTCCCACTACACAGTCTAAAGCTCTCTATAATACTCCGTCCACAGAGCTTACAGTACACTACAGTATTACTACTACAGTGTAAAAAATATACTACAATATCCCCATTACTTATTATACAATGCACTACATTATTACAACTACACGATTTACATAACACTAAAATACTCCCACTATACAGTCTATAATACTCCGCCTACAGAGTTTACAGTACACTACAGTATTACCACCACATTGTATAAAATGCACTACAATATCCAAGCTACACAGTTTACACACTATAGTATCCCCACTACTCAGTTTACAGAACACTAAAATACTCTCACTACACAGTTTATTGGAAACTACAATACTCTTACTACATAATCTACAGTGCTCCCCCTACAGAGTTTACAGTAGACTACAGTATTAGCACTACAAAGTATACAGAGCTTTACAACTGTCTAACTGCATAATGCTAAGTTCTTACACAATATTTTGTAAGGTGCAGGAACACCTTGTCACCGTTGATATCACGATGTGATAGTAAAGAGCTGACGCTAACATTCGAACTCTCACTCCGCGTTTTTATCAACCACTATTCATCTTTTCGGAAAATGTATGTAAATATTCTCCCTTAACTCTCCCATCCCTTTTTTAAACGAAATAATAATTGTGTTGACGATAGCATCAATTGCTGGCCAAGGAGTATTCCATAGTACGTTAAGCTAATTCGTAAAGACGGGCATGAAATAGGTGGGTTTTCTAAGGTACCGTTATCTTCCTATGACAACAGGTTAAACACACACACACACATGTATATAAATATACATCTTAGACAAATTCGCAAAATATCTGAATTACAATTATATAACCTTCCGAAATATTGAAGATAATAACCTAATTACAAACCTATTCACTTTCTATTGTATTTTAATTTCAATTTTATAGCATTCCTTGATTTCATTATTATTAATATTATTATATTTATTAATTTCATTTAATGAATATAAATATAGTTTTTAGACTTGAAACAATTTTCAGGATAAATAAATGCGATTCAAAAATTCCTCTATTTTATTCACAAATTATATGCTCCAGTGTATAAAAAGACCATTCAACTCCCATTCATTTTGCTATAGTTAGAGAATGTACATTTCTGAGAAATATTCTTACAGATTCATTGGTGAAGTAATAATAAAGGTTTTTATGTAGACACCATGACGTTGTAACATTATTTTAGGCTAAAGTTTTACATGTTACAGCAACATTAGAAAACAAACCGAGATGATAATTTAAAAATAAAAATTAAAAAAAAAACAAATTTCAAACTATAATTTTATGTATAGTAATACTGGTTGAGATATGATTTAGACAAGCCTTTTCTTAATAAAAACAGCTAACAATTAGAAATGCTCCGGAAAGTTGAGCAGAAGATTAGGAATCGCAACATGAACTTAAATCGCAACATAAACACTTCTTCTCGTTTGGGTCTTCGAACCGAAAGGACGTCGTAGGATTGGGCGTATAAAGAACAAATTTTATTTTTAACAGTTTTGATTTAATTTAAATCAATAATGTTAAGAAGTATCTAAAAGTTTCCTTTATTATTTTTCAAAACGTTTCATCATTGATTATTCGACATCTGGTGAGCACCCTAGCCAACATGTATCCAAAATGAATAATGGCAAGGCCTGATGCAAGACCACGCTGTACAACATAAAATCCAGTTCCAGATATGTGTATAATTTTATGTAAGGTAATGTGAAATAAAAATTTAGCTTTCAAAATTTAAGTCGGGACGTCAAATAGTACAAGTTTTCATATTTTAATAATGCAGGAAGTTATGGTTAATCTATAGGAGGCAATAACAAATTTTCAACTGTAAGATAAATTAATTGAAATGGATTTTATTTTATATAGAAGCAATCTCTTTGTGGATATCATATATCAATACCATAAATACTAATATAGTGACAATATTTGTGTAAATTCTTAACATGTTAAACAAAGGTAAAAATCAGATCTAAAACAGTGTAAACGTTTCTAATTGTATTTTCTACTTTATCTTTATATAAATTTTGTGCATTGAGAATGGATTCGTGTTATTTTGAAACAATTTGTAAATTTATTGAATTCACCATTTTCAAGTTCAATGTAGGAATCCTCTTGACTTTACAGGTCACTTTATTAATTATGTAACAGATAACTGCAATATTCAACACTTAAATAACTTGAGAATTTATTTAAAATAGATCTTATAACGAATTATTTGTGTTACAACGTGCATCGTTTTAGATCATAAAAAAACATGAAAATATTTTTTATTTAGCTTGATCCGTTAGAATGTTTTCATGAAAATTAAACTTTCATGTTTTTAGTAACGTATCTTTGCTCATTGCTAGATAGTCTTTAATAATAATGATTCCTTTAGGAATTCATCAATTTTACTTTTATTATTACCTACGTATATTAAGTGTTAAATTAGTTTTTGTCAGTAAAACCATATGATACGTATGTAAAACCGTTTTAAAAATGCTTTTCCTTATAGAGTTTTTCCCTAAAATAATTTTACCCACAGCATAACTAATGACAAATGTTACCTTGAATCATAGATTAGGTTTTTCCCAAACCACATGTTGAGAATGGTTACACCAAACACTAAACTACAAACATAGTAAGATGTTCATCACTTGCAACGAATATGCGATTGAAAGAGATAAAGAGATGCTCCTCGTATATAATTTGCTCCCTATATGTCTACTATGGAAGTCACTACTGGCTAATTTAAGGATCTGAGTCTTATCACAAACCAGGCGTAAAATAACATTTATATCTTTAATTATTTTTTATAACATTATTAGACTGATTTTGGTTCATTTCTGGAGGGTATATTTTAAAAAAATATTTTCATAAAGTGTAATATGACTTTCTTTTATTGACAATATGTCTACATTTATGGAACTGGGATCTGACTGGTCAAGATATTTATCCCAGTCCAGAGGCTCAATGCTCCTAAAACAATCATATCTATTAATTATGATTTTTCAAAAAATCGGAGCTTATAAATCATTCTGATTGCCTTAAAATGTACAGGATTTTAACGTGATCGCAGGGGAAAACATAATTATAGATTTAAATTAAATAAACTTTAGTTCGATTGGTGAGTGCACAAACGTAATGAACTGAAGCGGTGCAGCTGCAATTCCTGACTGCCAAGGGAACGTGCTGGCAGAGAACAAAGAATGAAAGTAGGTCAGCTGCAGGAAACCATTAAATCGCGCGTTTATGGTAACTCCCGAGAGATGGCATTGCTTATTCATTACACTCACGAAATGCAGCTAAACATTAGAATAAAACCGAATTGAACGTTACAAGGTGTAAACGGTTAGTTATAACAAGGCCCTCTGGAAAAAAATGTATTATACGAATAAAGACAAACGACAAATCACTGTGTCTGAAGGCTTTAAGAAGAATTAGTTGCATTAGACTACCTTATTCCGTGGTGAGGTTCCAACTAATAATATTTAGAATAAACGAGGAAATATGAGTAACATCTTGATTATTTGCATAGCATTTTTCTACCCTTCTCAATAGCCAACCAAAAAAGAGTTTCAAAAACAGAAATTTTAGTTACTTCTAAAATATAAGTATATAAGTATTTTATTATGTTGTGAGAAGAAGAAAGTGGAATAAAGCAAAATTAGCCGCGTGTTTATCCTATTAAAAGTAGGCGGTTTTCTGATATCTTCTTTTGAAACTTAAAGCAGTTCATCATGTCATAGAAAATTCATTATATCAAAGTCAGTTTTTCAGATTATTGATAAAGTGCTTAAGAAATATATTTAAGACTACATCCCTTATTATCTAGCATTGAAAAACTATTTTATAGATAACCATTTTCTATTAATTTATATCAAAGCAATGTACTTTTTTATAATTAAAAAAAACTATTTTACTATAGCATAATTTATCAATATTTCGTTAAGTTAGAAGTGTATGCGTGCATAGAGCATAGACATCAATTTACGGTTACGAAATAAAGTCGTTTTACTGCAGGAACTCGACTGTCCACAGTATTCATGTATCTATGCTATAATTATCATTCTTTCTTATCCTATATACTCAATCCTTTCCTATTCTTTGTAGACAATAACACCCATACATTGCGATTCACGTAAAGCTACAAGGAAAATATTTCAGATTAAATATGTCTCCAAATGCACATGCATAGTTTCCCTATCGGAAGTCATTGTTATTGCCTGAACAGAAATGTAAGTGTGCAATGTTCAGATTAAATAAAAACAGATGAGCATCTCCGTGGTTAAATTTATATAAATGTATATCTTTACTTATGGACGAGGTAAACAGTTCATGCGCGAAGTAAATTGGGCTTCCACGTTCAGAATGTTAATGCAATCATCTATAAACATATGACATGACCTCACCAAATTAACTGATTTCAGTTATCGTTTATTTGTGTTTTGATATGTGTAATTGACAATGGCTGGACAGTCATTCATTACTGAATATTCTATGGCAACAGTTTTGTAAAGTTGGACAAGCACGAACAAACGCAGTGTAGATTCTGTTATTAAATATGAGAGAATATAACGGAAATAGCAGATTTACGAGATGAATGGTAAATGATGTTGATCGAAAACCTTTAGTTATCTTTGTCTGACGTTCTAGAACCCCTACTATTACATTCATCTACATTTTGTAACCTTTTTTTTTAATATTACCACCAAGGTCGCTAACGTTCTTTTATAGTATCGCAAAACTAGTATATAACCGTCAAATAGCTCTCAGAGCAAATGGTTTTAATTGTCGCCAACAGAGACCGTCACCTGACCGATAGCTATACAGCTGTATGGGAAAAGGTACAGTTTAAAAAACTGTAAATGTTTCCGGTATAGTTTTGAATTAAATAAAAGTGAGCCATCCAGTAGAGTCTGATAGAGTGAATAGTCGATAAGAGTACACATTTTCCTAGTGACCAAAGCCGAACTTTCCGCGGCATGCTCTCTTCCCGAAGAAAGCAGAGAGAGGTAACTCATGGTCCTAATGACGACTCACAACAGGTAAACGACTATTATAATATTTCTTTTATATTTAATAATGGCTCGTGAAGGATTATTTTCGTCAATTAGTGGTTTAAAAATTCTGTCTCAAAATTAGTATTATTGATTTTTCGGTTTTTTCAAATCCTCTGTCGGTTTTAAGTTATAAAGGGCAATAAATACCATAGTCCTATTCAGGATAACACAAATATTAGCTTTAGGGTATAATAAATCGTAAAGATGTATTCCTCCGGCTCTCAATATTAGAAAAAAAGTAATATTGTAATAATGATATTCAGGTAGTACATTTATAACTTAAAACGTATTTTCATTGCTGTTTCAATAACTTGAGGGTCACTTCAGTTTTTGCAACTTCGCTGTACGGAAAAACCAAAAACTCTGATCATATAATGAAAAATAAGTAATTAATTTATGTTAGTATATGTAATCAAATGTAACGTTCCGTAGTGCAATAAGGACTTTAACTCCAAAAAAAAATGATTAGAATCAATTGAAATTAATTACTTTTGCAAGTGACCTGTAGAACTCTTTCCACCTTTGATTTAACTTCGTAATAATTTGAGCGCATTGTTATGCACCAACTGTACGTCCCATATCGTACTTTAATCTTGTGCATTGTAAACTTTGCTATAACAATTCGACTAAAAGTTACTACCTGTATAGTTAGGAAATACTTGGGTACTTTTTGTGTTGTACATCTTTGGGTTTTTTGAAAAATTGTTTTGTTGTGGATTAAAATTGGTTCGTTGATATTGCCATGATAAAGACCACTATATTTATGTGACTCTTTGTACTATGTACCTATCCAATGCGAAACTCGTCTAGCGAAAAATATCAGCGAATATTGGTAATTGCCAATTAATAAGAATAAAAAGAAACTTAAATAATACTTGCTGTAACAATAACAAAATGTCAATGTATAAAATCACTTTTACTTTTTCTCATAAAGATGCAGTTCTCCATTTTTCATAACAAATGCAACTTTTTAAAATATATGTAATATATGACCCCTATTTTGTTAAGCAAACTATTTTATATTATTAGGATAATTCGACAATATCTAACAAAAATTATACCCACTTAGATATGTTTTTTTTATTAAAAAAAAAACATATCAACAATAAAAGGCATACGACAAAAAAATAAAAGCTCGCTTAACATAATTCACATTTCAATATACATTGCCACTTAACAGTGAAGCTACTACTAATTCAGAAGTAGATTAGTTTCAATTTCATTAGTTAACGTTAACAAACTTAGAACCAAGTTATCCTTTTTTTTGATATTATATAAATTTATATTAATACACTTGTAGAGTAGTTAAATGTAACAAATAAAATGTAATGGCTTAAGATTTTGTTGATATTTATTGTGTTCCTAAACGTTTTTTGATTTTATGTAATATGGTTAAACATTATGCCAATTGGAATATTAAAAAAAGAAATAATACGCCATATTCCAAATGAAATAGATTTATATATTTACTTTAATCATATGTATATTCACAATCCTTCCCTAGACCTATACAAAGGAGTCTTATGTTCTTACATAATCCGATCCATATTCATATTTTTACCATCCATTCCAAACTAAGTAGTTGCATATCTTTGTCATAGAGACATCTTGATGGCAAACGTGAATAAAGAGCTGCTGCAGCAGTGAATCTCTTCGATCTGTTCCAGCAACATAGGAACTCTGCAGCTCTCCGGCTGCCACACTTCGAGCTGTTCAAGCAACATAAAAAACTTACAGATTTCCAGCTGAATCATTTCGAGGTGTTTCAGCAACAGAGGTAAAATATTGGTCTCCTGCTTGTACACGGGGTGCCAGTGCTCCGACTTATGTTCAGTAAGCCTTTAAACCTGGTGCCTCAGCAACAATCAGTACATCATCAGCAGTACTAGAATATAAAGTCTGTGCCATTCAGTGGAACGAGCCGAAGACTTCAAACGTCGTCAGAGAGCAAGCTGCGTTATAGGACTTTTCTTAAATACAAATATATATATATATATATAATATTCCTATCTGTATTTAGACAATATAATGCTACATTCCAAAACAATAGCAGTTGCATTTTCTTACCTTAACCCAGTTACTAATCACGACTCATCCGTTTATCCATCAAATCATTTATTATGCCCTTACCCTATGTCGTATCTGTGTTCAAAATAGTATATTTCTTTCTTATATATTAGCTGTCAAGCTAAACAACTATGAGTTTAAAAGTAATTAGAACGACTACTGTAAATGATTTACCTCCTTTTGTATGATATACGAGCTATCGAGAAAGACTAACTTCCATTCTGCCAGTATCATCGAGTCCTTATTTTAAAGAGGTGTTTATTTTCATGATTTATTAATGAATTATCAAATATGTGGTATATATTTACATTATTTTAATATGTATTAAGTTTGTATATTGACTAAGATTGGATTTTTTTTATTTTGTGTTAATTTGATGAATAAATGTTTTATATAGTCTATATTTTAGATTTTATTTTGTTCTCGAATATATGGGATTTCTGATTTCTTATCATATTTATAAGCAGTGATTTTTACTTAATTTTGATTGTTTAGAACGTGTTTTTTAAAATTTATATTGCTTTTAAATGTGTATTATTTCAAGATTTGATTTTGAATATGCATTGTGTAGTACTGTGGGATGTGATATAAATGTTAAATATGCTTGTTTTTTAATAAATTTGTCTTGAAAATATGTTTATTTTAGTTTTTAAATGTTGGTTTTTAGGTATCGGTGATTTCATGACTAAATTGTCAATTTCCATAAGATGATTTCAATTAAAATTTGATTTTTATTATTTTTGCTTTTTTATAACTATGTTTTTGGGTCAAATATAGGTAACTTTTATGTTTTCATAACAGCAATAAAAGGTTTAATTTTATGTTTAAACCTAATATAATTAAACTAATTATGCTCACCTTTCTACAGGTTATTGAATGTTATTTTTTTCTGTTCAATTTGGCAATAAAAAATTGAATAACTTGAGCTAATTAACGTAGAACAATATCGAAGGCAAATTCTGAGAAATTGTAGTTTTGAATAGGAATTTAAAATGGTAGGAAAACTATAAATTAAACATAATAGTGTCTAATTTTTGAAAAAATTCAATTTATTTCGTTTTGCATTTCCAAATTGAGTTATAATTTTATTTGTTAAACAAATCTCTTAAACAATTCTAAATCATGTCGTTGACCCGAAAAGGCTTTTAAAGAACTCTTTCCCAGGGAACAATCCGGCTGGCTAAATAAACTATGACAATTATTGCTGGGGTTTCATATAACATATTTGCATTATTGAATTGTGAATTAATGTCCTTTAGTGAAACGGTAATTATTTGTGTAATAAGAATGGCAGTTGCAACATTATGAAATAGAGAAATACACAGGTTTTAGCTGTATATGTGTTACATCGTTCAGGTTTATATTTAAATATAGAGTTTTATTGAAAATAGATAAAAATACTGTATCTCATTAACATTTTTTGTCTTATTCATTTTTTAAATTTATCTCTGTAAAAACAGAAATCTAACAAAATAAACCAGTAACATTATATGTTTTGGGGCTGTCACTAAAACAAACGATAATGTACTAAAATTTGAATATATTAAAGCCAGAATATCTCACTAAGATAGTTCAGTAGTTGCCTAGCATATGCATACTTAGGGATAACAATTGAAACTATTGGTTGACAACGATATATATATAATAACACACGCCCAGGGACAGTGTATGTTAGTGTGTGTGTGTGTGTGTGTGTGTGTGTGTGTGTGTGTGTGTGTGTGTGTGTGTGTGTGTGTGTGTGTGTGTGTGTGTGTGTGTGTTGTGTGTGTGCATGTGTGGGTGTTGCTATTGTAAAAGTGTTTGTTTATGATTGTAATAGGTTACCTATAAAATCTAGCCAGTATTTTCAGTAGGTTTATTAAATTATTAGGTCTGCTATATTATGTTGCTGGGCTGCTTATTACAGTCTCATCTAAGTAAAAAAGCAAGTAACTTTAGCAACTGCTTCTACCTCTGATTTAAAAATATAATAAATTCAGCTCATTGGTATGCAGCGACTGTACGATTCCAAAATTGAGCCTTAATATCAGGCATTTTAAAATTTGACCAGTCGTGATTTGGATAAAAGAATTCGAATGAGTTAGTTTTGCTGTATAATTATGAACTTGTAATAATACTTGAGTTTTCGTGTTGTACATTTTGAGGTTTTAGTTATTCCTAATGGATATCACTTTACAAAAATCACAACATCTTGTTCGCAACTCACAAAATCCAATAATGTACTGATCTAGTACGAAACTCTAATACTAAAATATATCACCAAGTAACATTTTAAACAAAGTGCCATACGCTTTATTGTTATTTTTATTTTTATTCCTATATTTTCGTATAAACAAAAAAGAGCTTTATGCTTTTACCTTAATAATATCCCTATCCCTAATCCTTCCCCATATTCTAAAATGGTTGTTAATCACTCTCTCTTTTCAATAGAAAACCACTTTTACCACATTAAACTTTTCAAACAGATATTATAATCAAACAGAATTAGTAAGCCTAATTCGCAATTTAAATCGCCTATAATATCAGATCTAATATCAAACCTCCTTACCCGCATTCCCACCCTCAGTCATTAACGTGTGACTAACCCTGTAAAACCCTACGATAATATTAGACCCTTATCCTCTCCTGCCTGCCCTACTATCTATAACATTAATGTTTTTTTTGTGTTCATTTCTGTAGGCTAAATAAAAAAAAATATTGTTATCGGGAGATATTTTATCCAATTTATTGAGAATAGGAAATATACTCTACTTTTACTCGCTTGTCACAATCATTTATTTTATAGCCTGGTGAGGAATTTTATACAGCTAACATAAGCCTATCTATTGTTTACAGTTCTTTTAACATCCTTCGGAGTGATACATAAGATTTTACTATACCTTAGTTCTAAATACTATAACTTATTTATTATTTTGTTACACTTATATTGACTTGTATTCACAACTATTTGTTTCATTTGTGCTTAACTTCCATTTTGTGACAATTCCTAGGCTCTTCATTTATATTTTGTGATATTTGATTTTTCATCTTTAAGTTATACATCATGCAACCTTTGTACTTCTTTAGTTGTGTCATGTATTTTCCTTTAACTCAAGCTTATGGGAAATTGTTATTACTTTTCAATTTATTTATGTTCTAATGTTACTCTTATCATTACTTACTAACATCTTTATGTTCTAAGTTAATCACTGTTTGTAATACATCTTTAGTTCTAATTTAAACATGTGTAAGAAAATAATATACGCACTTAATTAAAATTAAAAAACTGTTTACAATCAGTTTATTAGCTTACAATCAGCATATTTCAATAAATAACTATTTTTTATATTGTTTTATATAATTATATTGTTTTTAATATATATATATATATATATATATATATATATATATATATATAATTAATATATAATATTGTTTTCATTGTTCCCTTCTGGGGCGTAAGTAGAAAAAAAAATATTGTGATTAGATATTATTTTGTCTTATTTATTGAGAACAAGTATACTACAGAAAAGTGACCCACCTTCTAAAACGGACAGCAAAGAATGCAAGTGCTGCAGGAAATTTTTAATTTGGCTCGTTTATGTTACTTCCTGAGAGATGACATTGTGTTATTTCTATAAACTTTTGACACTGCCGCTACAGGCGGAACACTCGTCATATTTATATAATTATGCTGGTAATAAAACTTATTTCATATTTAAACACTATTTATTACTTCACATCTTTCTTAAAACAAAACTCTAAACAAAGGGCTGAGAAAAACTAAAACAATTACAAATCATCTGTTAATTTATATAATGTTCTTTTTCTTTTTTTTCCATAGAGGATTGTCATAGAGTATTATATTATTGCATTCACAACATACTCCCACCTTTTGAGTTATGGTTTAACTCAAAACATTAAAAAATAGTATATTGTTAAAAGATTAATCAACAAATTTTTGTGGAAGCTTAATTTGTCTGCCGCTTCTTGAATATGTCACAATTTTATTTTCTTTTGTCACATTATCTTCTTCCAGGTGTAGTTCATGTTCATTGGTTTTTGTCACTTTTGGTTTAATCTTTTCTTTTAATTGTTCTTGGATGGTTTCTTCTTGCATTTCAAGAGGATATAGTCTTTGTATTGGTCTCAATAAACTTCCAAAAGCAGTCTTCAATTGCACTAGTCTACACACTCCATCTCTACTAATGATAGTCTTTTCTATCAGTCCTATTGGCCAATCAATTCTTTTTTTATTTTCAACTTCAATCAGTACTAATTCTCCAACTTTCAACTGTCTGCCGTTTTTCTTACTTTTTAAAGCTAATTGTCCTAAATACTCAATCCTAAATCTTTTTCGCAATGCTTCTCTCAGGTGTTGTCGATAACGTACTCTCTTGTTAAGACTTTTTGTATTTACATGGTCACAATCTGGAACTCCAATTTCTTTTAAGTCATGTAAAAACATATTTGGAGTAATAGCAGTTAGGTCTGAAGAAGTTTCAGATAAATATGTCAAAGGTCTAGAATTCATGATACTTTCACAATCACATAAGATTGTCTCCATTTCCTCATAATCCAATGACGTTTTGCCCAAGGTTTTGCGTAGCAACTGTTTCATGAGTCGGATGAGTCGCTCCCACCATCCGCCCCACCATGCAGCAGAGGGAGGGTTAAACCTCCAGTCAATTTGTTGGCATGAGCTATATTTTAAGATAGCATTCCAATCTAGAATTTTAAATGCCTTTTCTGTACCTGTGAAATTGGTACCATTGTCACTATATATTATTGATGGTCTTCCTCGCCTTGCAATAAATCTTCTAAGTGTATCTATAAATGCTTCGACAGAAAGAAACTTTACTAACTCCAAATGAACAGCACGGTATACTGCACAAGTGAATATGCAGATCCAAACTTTACTGCCATCTCGTAGAAACAAAGGTCCCGCAAAATCAATTCCAACCACTTCAAATACTGCGGCATCTCGTACTCTACTTTCAGGTAAGGGTGGAGTGATTGTTTCTACATTTTTTGAATTATGTCTCTGACAAGGAATACATTTTTTCAAAGTATTACTTATTGTTTTTCTTCCTCTCAATATCCAATAGTTTTCTCTTAATAAACTTAAGAGACCTTGAACTCCCACATGACATGATCTCTTATGTATTGTAAGAATAAGAATATCTACAATGTCATGTTTTGATGGTAGAACAACAGGAAATTTAAAATTTTCCAAATCCTTTCTTTCTGTTAATTTTGTCTTTAGCCTTATAATACCATCAGCAGCCATAAATGGTGACAATGAAGCCAATTTAGGGTCCCTTATTCCTTCAAATGATTGCTGTTGAACAATTCTAATTATAAAATTGTTAGCTTCAATAATCTCCTTACATGACAAAACTTTACTCACACACTTTTCCTTCTTTGAGGGGTTACAATTATGAATAAATCTCAGCAACCATGCAAAAACACACACAATCTTATCAAAATCATTTGAAAAGTAATAAAACCAATCTTTTGGGTAATTATTACTTAAAAGTGAAGGTGTAGGTCCTTTCTTTTTTTCTAAAGAAATTAATTCTTCGTCAGGTTCAGGTTCATTTGATGGCCAGGTATCTTCAGGCAACTTCAACCATGACGGGCCCTCCCACCATCTGGAACTAATCAACCTGGAAACTGAACATCCTCTACTGGGCAAGTCTGCTGGATTCATAGTGCCGGGAATGTGCCGCCAAGATGTTCTGGAAGTGAGGCTGCAGATTTCTTCAACTCTATTTCTAACAAATACTCCCCAGTTTTCTTCTCTTTTAATCCAAGCTATTACTGTAGAAGAGTCACTCCAATAAAAAAATTTAATATTACATTCAAATTTGTTTTCATCTCTTAATTCTTGCACTACTGAAGAACCTAATCTAGCACCTATAGTAGCAGCCATTAGTTCAAGTCTGGGTATTGTCATCTTCTTTACAGGTGCTACACGTGACTTTGCCTGGATTAGCTGTAATTGAATACATGTACTAAGTTCAAAACGCATAAATACTGCTGTTGAGTACGCAAATTTGCTGGCATCACAAAATATGTGAACTGATACAGAAATGATTACGTCATCCACACCTTGTAGCCATCGTGGAATCTTCATCTCTTTTAATTGATCGAGTTCCTGAAACCATATATTGAATCGTTGTTTGATTTCTTCTGGTACTTCTTTGTCCCACCCACAATTATCTTTCCAGCATTCCTGCAATAATAACTTAGGGCATATGGAAATAGGACAAGTGAATCCAATAGGATCGAACAATCTGTGTGCAGTGGACAATATAACACGTTGTGTTACCAAGTTCTCTTCTAAATTTACTATTTTATGAAAACTCACAGAAATTGTGTCTTCTTTCTTGTCCCAGGTGAGACCTAGGACTGAAGCGTCTGTCTTGTCTTCCAGACCAGGTTCAGTATATTCCCATCCTCGCAGCTCAAACTTTCCCAAAGAAAATATTTGTATTGCTTCTGAAATGAACTGTTTCAAATCCCTTTCATTATTTACACCTGTAACACAGTTATCAACATAGAAACTTTTAAACAACTTTTCTATTGTACATTTAGAAAATTGATTGTCTTCAGCACACGGTACTAAATACTTCTGCAGGTGGTAGTTGATGACGGCATTGAGCAAAAATGGACTACTTGAGACTCCAAAAACAACTCTTCTATGTCGGAAAATCTTGAGTGATCCATCTGTGTTTTGCCACAGAAATCTTAGGAAATCTCTGTCCTCTTCATACAAACTTATTTGCAAAAACGCCTTTTTTATGTCAGCGATAACTCCTATTTTATAAAGTCGAAAACGTAAAAGCAAAGCTGGTATTATTTCAATTAAGTTAATACCTATTTCCAAACACTGATTAAGGGAATAGTAACCCTTTTCTTTAGACGAGGCATCAAAAACCGGTCTTACTGCAGTGGTGCTGTTTTCTTTTATCACTGGTCTATGAGGTAAATAGTGACCTTCATCCCATTTGCTTATTGGGATTTCCTCAATAACACCATCTTCCAGCCAATCTGAAAACACATTGTTATATACATTATATAAACTTTCATTTGTTAGCTTTTTCACTGAGTTTTCAAGCCTTTTTTTTGCAAGATTGAAATTTCTTGGAACTTCTGGGTGGTCTTCGGACCAAGGTAATTTGACTTCATAGCGTCCTTCTTCATTTACTCTCACAGTTTCCAAAAATTGTGTTTGAACAGAATGTTCAATTTCTTGTTTGCTTCTGGTCTGTAGTGGGTCTTTTATACCTAAAACATCCATTTCCCACAGCTTGCATATTGAATTACTTTGTACAAACATAGAAAGTGCTGTCATAGAACTAAATTCTCTACTTTCTTGAAATTTTCCTGTCAAAACCCATCCTAATTGAGTTTCAAGGGCTATAATACCACAATCTAGAACCTCTTTTCTTCCAGTTAGAAGTTTCCCATATATGTCAGCCCCAATTAATATCTCAATTGGACTGTCTGCATCCTGAAACAATTTAATACCTCTTTCCATCAGTTCATCAGTCCATCTTCCTGGTTTCAAGGCAGGAACATAAGTACAAATATTTATTTCACTAAGTGCCTTGAAATTACAAGAATATGTTTTATCTATACTTTGTAGTCTGACTTTGTAGCATGCATGATTGCGAGGCTTAGTGACCTCTCCTCCAAACAGGCCATGTAATAATGTTTCTTCACCACAAGTGTCATATTTCATTTTTTCAACAGTCGATTTCCTTATGTATGACCTCTGGGATCCACTGTCAAAAAGTAAACGCACATTGAGTTCTTTTGTGTCACTAACAGCCTTGACAACAAGAGTTTGCATGTAAACCTGATTGCCATTCACATTGGACAAGGAATTCTCAAAATTGGGCTCAGCTTCTTTTTCCTCGCATTTAGGTTTAATGTTAGACCTATTAAAATTATTCTGCAACTTTGAACACATAAGTGGTACATGTTTTCCATTACAAATAATACATTTAACAATAGCTCTGCAATGTTTACTTAAATGTCCTACTTTTGTACAAGAAAAGCAACACCTTTTGCTAGTAAGAATATTCTGCCTTTCTTCTAAAGACATGTCCCTAGCTTTAAAACAGTTTTCACTTAAATGACCACCGTCACAAAACACACACATCGATAACTTCGTCTTATCTGTGCTTACTGTAGACGTATTTGATTTTACATTTACAAGGCCAGCTGCTGTAACATTGCTGGTAGGCCTTCTTGTATTTTTAATATGCTTATCTTTACTTGCAAAGTCTCTTTTATATGAACTCGTAGGATTATCACCTGTTGATACTTTTGTTTTTTGTAAACCAAATCCCTGTTTAGCTAAGTTTATTCTTTCTTCTCCCTCCACTTCAATTTTCAAAAAATTCATTAGGCTATCTAGCCTACTTTTACTTTCTGACGCGGTCTCGTCCTGTTGAGAGTTAGGCCTACTTCTCTGCCAAGCTATTAATAAATCCTCCCTGAGACAAGATTCTACTAATGGGAAGAGCATAGCAGCGTACTTCTCCTTTGTTACACCTAAAGTTTCTAAACACCTTAGTTTTGACTCAATTTGATCATAAAGTGAGGAAATAGTAATTTTACTTTCACTGCTATTTAATGTTATTACAATTTTCAAGATTTCTCTTATGTAAAACTCTACTAACAGGTCATCTTTGGCAAAGCGAGATTTTAAATGTTCAATAGCCTGTTCATAACTACGTCCACATGGGGGAAAACTCTCGACAATTTCCCTAGCCTTAGTATTAGGTATAGTCGCTTGCAGGAGATACTGATACTTGTCATCAGAATCAATACAGGGGTCTTCATGGATTTTCTTAAATTGGCCCCAAAACGGCAACCAATCACTAATATCACCACCAAACTTTTTAAACTCAAGTGTGGGTAACTTAAATTTACGTTTTTCTACATTCACACTAGTATCTGTCTTAGGCCTAGCCTTGTCAATAGCCTGTTCAACTAAATACTCAACTATTTTAAACTTGCCTGAGTATTCATCGGCAGATTCTACCTCATTTTCTAAAACTTCAGTAGATGCATTTTCATTTAGTAAAACTTCAATAATTTCTCGGTCTAAGACCTCCAATTGATTATGTTTTTCACGTAATAGCTCTAAATTAGCTTTTAACAAAATCACATCATCTTCATTTTTTATGGATTCTAATAATGTATTGTGTAAACGTGAAAATCCAGTTCTAAACAATTTTCTTTTCTTTTTCAGAGCATCCATTATAAAATACTTACTAATGGATCATAGATTTTAACTGTAACCAAATTATTATCCTGTCACGGTCGCCATATGTTATTTCTATAAACTTTTGACACTGCCGCTACAGGCGGAACACTCGTCATATTTATATAATTATGCTGGTAATAAAACTTATTTCATATTTAAACACTATTTATTACTTCACATCTTTCTTAAAACAAAACTCTAAACAAAGGACTGAGAAAAACTAAAACAATTACAAATCATCTGTTAATTTATATAATGTTCTTTTTCTTTTTTTTCCATAGAGGATTGTCATAGAGTATTATATTATTGCATTCACAACACATTTGTTGTTTCTATAAACTTTTGACACTGCCGCTACAGGCGGAACACTCGTCATATTTATATAATTATGCTGGTAATAAAACTTATTTCATATTTAAACACTATTTATTACTTCACATCTTTCTTAAAACAAAACTCTAAACAAAGAACTGAGAAAAAACTAAAACAATTACAAATCATCTGTTAATTTATATAATGTTCTTTTTCTTTTTTTTTTCCATAGAGGATTGTCATAGAGTATTATATTATTGCATTCACAACATACTCCCACCTTTTGAGTTATGGTTTAACTCAAAACATTAAAAAATAGTATATTGTTAAAAGATTAATCAACAAATTTTTGTGGAAGCTTAATTTGTCTGCCACTTCTTGAATATGTCACAATTTTATTTTCTTTTGTCACATTATCTTCTTCCAGGTGTAGTTCATGTTCATTGGTTTTTGTCACTTTTGGTTTAATCTTTTCTTTTAATTGTTCTTGGATGGTTTCTTCTTGCATTTCAAGAGGATATAGTCTTTGTATTGGTCTCAATAAACTTCCAAAAGCAGTCTTCAATTGCACTAATCTACACACTCCATCTCTACTAATGATAGTCTTTTCTATCAGTCCTATTGGCCAATCAATTCTTTTTTTATTTTCAACTTCAATCAGTACTAATTCTCCAACTTTCAACTGTCTGCCGTTTTTCTTACTTTTTAAAGCTAATTGTCCTAAATACTCAATCCTAAATCTTTTTCGCAATGCTTCTCTCAGGTGTTGTCGATAACGTACTCTCTTGTTAAGACTTTTTGTATTTACATGGTCACAATCTGGAACTCCAATTTCTTTTAAGTCATGTAAAAACATATTTGGAGTAATAGCAGTTAGGTCTGAAGAAGTTTCAGATAAATATGTCAAAGGTCTAGAATTCATGATACTTTCACAATCACATAAGATTGTCTCCATTTCCTCATAATCCAATGACGTTTTGCCCAAGGTTTTGCGTAGCAACTGTTTCATGAGTCGGATGAGTCGCTCCCACCATCCGCCCCACCATGCAGCAGAGGGAGGGTTAAACCTCCAGTCAATTTGTTGGCATGAGCTATATTTTAAGATAGCATTCCAATCTAGAATTTTAAATGCCTTTTCTGTACCTGTGAAATTGGTACCATTGTCACTATATATTATTGATGGTCTTCCTCGCCTTGCAATAAATCTTCTAAGTGTATCTATAAATGCTTCGACAGAAAGAAACTTTACTAACTCCAAATGAACAGCACGGTATACTGCACAAGTGAATATGCAGATCCAAACTTTACTGCCATCTCGTAGAAACAAAGGTCCCGCAAAATCAATTCCAACCACTTCAAATACTGCGGCATCTCGTACTCTACTTTCAGGTAAGGGTGGAGTGATTGTTTCTACATTTTTTGAATTATGTCTCTGACAAGGAATACATTTTTTCAAAGTATTACTTATTGTTTTTCTTCCTCTCAATATCCAATAGTTTTCTCTTAATAAACTTAAGAGACCTTGAACTCCCACATGACATGATCTCTTATGTATTGTAAGAATAAGAATATCTACAATGTCATGTTTTGATGGTAGAACAACAGGAAATTTAAAATTTTCCAAATCCTTTCTTTCTGTTAATTTTGTCTTTAGCCTTATAATACCATCAGCAGCCATAAATGGTGACAATGAAGCCAATTTAGGGTCCCTTATTCCTTCAAATGATTGCTGTTGAACAATTCTAATTATAAAATTGTTAGCTTCAATAATCTCCTTACATGACAAAACTTTACTCACACACTTTTCCTTCTTTGAGGGGTTACAATTATGAATAAATCTCAGCAACCATGCAAAAACACACACAATCTTATCAAAATCATTTGAAAAGTAATAAAACCAATCTTTTGGGTAATTATTACTTAAAAGTGAAGGTGTAGGTCCTTTCTTTTTTTCTAAAGAAATTAATTCTTCGTCAGGTTCAGGTTCATTTGATGGCCAGGTATCTTCAGGCAACTTCAACCATGACGGGCCCTCCCACCATCTGGAACTAATCAACCTGGAAACTGAACATCCTCTACTGGGCAAGTCTGCTGGATTCATAGTGCCGGGAATGTGCCGCCAAGATGTTCTGGAAGTGAGGCTGCAGATTTCTTCAACTCTATTTCTAACAAATACTCCCCAGTTTTCTTCTCTTTTAATCCAAGCTATTACTGTAGAAGAGTCACTCCAATAAAAAAATTTAATATTACATTCAAATTTGTTTTCATCTCTTAATTCTTGCACTACTGAAGAACCTAATCTAGCACCTATAGTAGCAGCCATTAGTTCAAGTCTGGGTATTGTCATCTTCTTTACAGGTGCTACACGTGACTTTGCCTGGATTAGCTGTAATTGAATACATGTACTAAGTTCAAAACGCATAAATACTGCTGTTGAGTACGCAAATTTGCTGGCATCACAAAATATGTGAACTGATACAGAAATGATTACGTCATCCACACCTTGTAGCCATCGTGGAATCTTCATCTCTTTTAATTGATCGAGTTCCTGAAACCATATATTGAATCGTTGTTTGATTTCTTCTGGTACTTCTTTGTCCCACCCACAATTATCTTTCCAGCATTCCTGCAATAATAACTTAGGGCATATGGAAATAGGACAAGTGAATCCAATAGGATCGAACAATCTGTGTGCAGTGGACAATATAACACGTTGTGTTACCAAGTTCTCTTCTAAATTTACTATTTTATGAAAACTCACAGAAATTGTGTCTTCTTTCTTGTCCCATGTGAGACCTAGGACTGAAGCCTCTGTCTTGTCTTCCAGACCAGGTTCAGTATATTCCCATCCTCGCAGCTCAAACTTTCCCAAAGAAAATATTTGTATTGCTTCTGAAATGAACTGTTTCAAATCCCTTTCATTATTTACACCTGTAACACAGTTATCAACATAGAAACTTTTAAACAACTTTTCTATTGTACATTTAGAAAATTGATTGTCTTCAGCACACTGTACTAAATACTTCTGCAGGTGGTAGTTGATGACGGCATTGAGCAAAAATGGACTACTTGAGACTCCAAAAACAACTCTTCTATGTCGGAAAATCTTGAGTGATCCATCTGTGTTTTGCCACAGAAATCTTAGGAAATCTCTGTCCTCTTCATACAAACTTATTTGCAAAAACGCCTTTTTTATGTCAGCGATAACTCCTATTTTATAAAGTCGAAAACGTAAAAGCAAAGCTGGTATTATTTCAATTAAGTTAATACCTATTTCCAAACACTGATTAAGGGAATAGTAACCCTTTTCTTTAGACGAGGCATCAAAAACCGGTCTTACTGCAGTGGTGCTGTTTTCTTTTATCACTGGTCTATGAGGTAAATAGTGACCTTCATCCCATTTGCTTATTGGGATTTCCTCAATAACACCATCTTCCAGCCAATCTGAAAACACATTGTTATATACATTATATAAACTTTCATTTGTTAGCTTTTTCACTGAGTTTTCAAGCCTTTTTTTTGCAAGATTGAAATTTCTTGGAACTTCTGGGTGGTCTTCGGACCAAGGTAATTTGACTTCATAGCGTCCTTCTTCATTTACTCTCACAGTTTCCAAAAATTGTGTTTGAACAGAATGTTCAATTTCTTGTTTGCTTCTGGTCTGTAGTGGGTCTTTTATACCTAAAACATCCATTTCCCACAGCTTGCATATTGAATTACTTTGTACAAACATAGAAAGTGCTGTCATAGAACTAAATTCTTTACTTTCTTGAAATTTTCCTGTCAAAACCCATCCTAAATGAGTTTCAAGGGCTATAATACCACAATCTAGAACCTCTTTTCTTCCAGTTAGAAGTTTCCCATATATGTCAGCCCCAATTAATATCTCAATTGGACTGTCTGCATCCTGAAACAATTTAATACCTCTTTCCATCAGTTCATCAGTCCATCTTCCTGGTTTCAAGGCAGGAACATAAGTACAAATATTTATTTCACTAAGTGCCTTGAAATTACAAGAATATGTTTTATCTATACTTTGTAGTCTGACTTTGTAGCATGCATGATTGCGAGGCTTAGTGACCTCTCCTCCAAACAGGCCATGTAATAATGTTTCTTCACCACAAGTGTCATATTTCATTTTTTCAACAGTCGATTTCCTTATGTATGACCTCTGGGATCCACTGTCAAAAAGTAAACGCACATTGAGTTCTTTTGTGTCACTAACAGCCTTGACAACAAGAGTTTGCATGTAAACCTGATTGCCATTCACATTGGACAAGGAATTCTCAAAATTGGGCTCAGCTTCTTTTTCCTCGCATTTAGGTTTAATGTTAGACCTATTAAAATTATTCTGCAACTTTGAACACATAAGTGGTACATGTTTTCCATTACAAATAATACATTTAACAATAGCTCTGCAATGTTTACTTAAATGTCCTACTTTTGTACAAGAAAAGCAACACCTTTTGCTAGTAAGAATATTCTGCCTTTCTTCTAAAGACATGTCCCTAGCTTTAAAACAGTTTTCACTTAAATGACCACCGTCACAAAACACACACATCGATAACTTCGTCTTATCTGTGCTTACTGTAGACGTATTTGATTTTACATTTACAAGGCCAGCTGCTGTAACATTGCTGGTAGGCCTTCTTGTATTTTTAATATGCTTATCTTTACTTGCAAAGTCTCTTTTATATGAACTCGTAGGATTATCACCTGTTGATACTTTTGTTTTTTGTAAACCAAATCCCTGTTTAGCTAAGTTTATTCTTTCTTCTCCCTCCACTTCAATTTTCAAAAAATTCATTAGGCTATCTAGCCTACTTTTACTTTCTGACGCGGTCTCGTCCTGTTGAGAGTTAGGCCTACTTCTCTGCCAAGCTATTAATAAATCCTCCCTGAGACAAGATTCTACTAATGGGAAGAGCATAGCAGCGTACTTCTCCTTTGTTACACCTAAAGTTTCTAAACACCTTAGTTTTGACTCAATTTGATCATAAAGTGAGGAAATAGTAATTTTACTTTCACTGCTATTTAATGTTATTACAATTTTCAAGATTTCTCTTATGTAAAACTCTACTAACAGGTCATCTTTGGCAAAGCGAGATTTTAAATGTTCAATAGCCTGTTCATAACTACGTCCACATGGGGGAAAACTCTCGACAATTTCCCTAGCCTTAGTATTAGGGATAGTCGCTTGCAGGAGATACTGATACTTGTCATCAGAATCAATACAGGGGTCTTCATGGATTTTCTTAAATTGGCCCCAAAACGGCAACCAATCACTAATATCACCACCAAACTTTTTAAACTCAAGTGTGGGTAACTTAAATTTACGTTTTTCTACATTCACACTAGTATCTGTCTTAGGCCTAGCCTTGTCAATAGCCTGTTCAACTAAATACTCAACTATTTTAAACTTGCCTGAGTATTCATCGGCAGATTCTACCTCATTTTCTAAAACTTCAGTAGATGCATTTTCATTTAGTAAAACTTCAATAATTTCTCGGTCTAAGACCTCCAATTGATTATGTTTTTCACGTAATAGCTCTAAATTAGCTTTTAACAAAATCACATCATCTTCATTTTTTATGGATTCTAATAATGTATTGTGTAAACGTGAAAATCCAGTTCTAAACAATTTTCTTTTCTTTTTCAGAGCATCCATTATAAAATACTTACTAATGGATCATAGATTTTAACTGTAACCAAATTATTATCCTGTCACGGTCGCCATATGTTATTTCTATAAACTTTTGACACTGCCGCTACAGGCGGAACACTCGTCATATTTATATAATTATGCTGGTAATAAAACTTATTTCATATTTAAACACTATTTATTACTTCACATCTTTCTTAAAACAAAACTCTAAACAAAGAACTGAGAAAAAACTAAAACAATTACAAATCATCTGTTAATTTATATAATGTTCTTTTTCTTTTTTTTTTCCATAGAGGATTGTCATAGAGTATTATATTATTGCATTCACAACAACATTGCTTCTTCATTACACTCAAGAAATGCAGCTAAACCAACTTGAATGCTATAAAGTGTAATTTGTAAGTTATAACGAGGTACACAATGGCCTATTTTCCACTGACAAGTGATAGGAGTAATAGAAAGTAATATATTTCCTTGAATGTATCAGATTGTGAAGACGCTAATTTTGTTTGGGGTACTGTAATTAGATTGTTGGTATTTTCAAAAAAAAGACGTCCAACTAGTCCCCCTTTTTTTAAATTATAGGGCTTGGAATTGTATGTTGTAATGGTAACTGCAAACAAAAGTTAAAGTCAAACAAGCTAAAATCTCTCTGGACGGCAAAAAAATGTTTCAGCTAAGATATAGTTTCTCCGTATATATTTTCTAGTACCTTTTAAGCTATTCAAAGAATCCTATTACTTTTACAGAACAATGTTCTCCAATGAATGAAATATGTCTAATTTAGTAAAAGTTATAACATTTTGAATTTACAAGAGATAAAGCAAGATGCAATCCTTAAATTGCGTTTTCCGTTACACTAACCGTGCCACACAATATTCAAATAAATATTGACTATGCCAATCTTAGAAAAGGAAATATAGGTTATATAATTACTGTTGCAACCACAGGAACCGTTTTCAAGATTACACGATCGAAGATGTTTTGCAGAATCCTTGTCAGTTTATAGAAAGTGTTTAGTTGAAAAAAATAACAAATATCTTGATATCTTGTTGCTGTTCTTGACGAGCTGGTTGTAAATAAAAAAAAAAAAATAACAACAAACAAGCAAATAAGATAATATATTTGCACAAATATGTAGATGACGTTATAATACTAAACCGATGATACATAAGACAATGCCAACAACTCCAAACACATATAAACAAAATACACAAACATATCAAGTTAACTGCAGAATTTGAAAATAACTAAACATTGAATTTCTTAGAAATCACCATAACAAAAAATCAAAACAAAACGAATTCAACATATACCTCAAGCCAACCATGACAGACACATTGATACACAATTCATCGAACCAGCCAATACAACATAAACACGCAGCATTCAAACATTTACTGCACAGACTAAATAAAATACCTATGTCGACAACTAACTACACAGAGGAACTAAACACAATCAAATATTTAGCTCACAAAAAGGGATATGACAATTATTTAATAGACATATTACACAGAAAAATACTCAACAAGAACAGTAAAATCAAAAACACGAACACAAACAAATTCATCACCCTCACATACATAAACAAACTTAAAAATAAGATAACACACCAATTCAAAAAAGCAGGATACAATGTAGACAATGTAGACAAGAGGATACAGAACAACAAACAAAAGCCAAACAGCTATCAGACAAAGCAATAGTAACAATACTAACACATACAAAAACCCAGGCGTATAAAAAACTAAAATGTAACAACTGCAATAAGTTCTATATTGGACAAACAGGCAGATCTTTCGCCGAAAGATGTAAAGAACATAAATGGGCACTGCACTCTACTATTGAATCCAACTTCGCAAATCCCCTCATGGACACTAAACACTCATGCAAAACTATGGAAAATTTAACACATGCAACAAAGGCCATTAATTAAACACACTAGAACAGTTTGAAATATATAGACATAGCAACACACATACAAATGACATCTTAAATGAACAAACACGTCACATATCACACATACTCGTCGAACACATCACTCCTAACTTTCAAAACAATGATACCGAGGAAGCAAAACAGCAGCATTTCTAGCGGCAAAATACGAGGCTGAAAAAGTCGTAAGACGAAAACGTTTCCTCCAAGTGTAAGTTAACAATTACAACTTTTAGTTAAAAAATGTCTGGTCGCAAGTAAAGCAAAAAGTATATTTTGTGATAAATTTCTGTTGCTATATTTGTTGATCATTGATTCGTTTCGGTAGAAACAATTTTTATTTAGTATGGACTGTAGAGAAGGATGGGTAAATCAAGACATGATTAATTAAAGAACATAATTATCTGGTTTTTATGAGATGAAAAATGTACGGAGGCAAACGAGGTATGATATTTTCAAAGTTACAGATATATTGAAAGTATACCAATAGATCTCACTTGTACTTACAAATGAAGAGTACTAGAATTGGATTTTGCTGGATAGAACTGTACTACCCCCATAATAATACAGTGTTTTAGTCATAATCATGGTTTAAAGGTGATAATATAAAATGTGATTCCAATTCTTTGTTGCACAATTTCCTGACTAACGAATTGCATGGATCTCTGGGGTTTTAGCTACTTCAGTGCTAAATTTTCAAATCCTTAATTTTTTAAGAAACAAGGAGATTGATGTACATCTTGTACAAATTCAGAGCGTTAATCCGCACTCCTTAGAGATCAACAAAAAATGGGTAGCGAAACTAGATTTATGTATGTATGTTCCATTATATATTGTGAGTAGTTCCAAGCGATATATAGCCAAATTAGTAGCCTGGCTATCGTAAGAAAAGTACACATTGTTTTTATTTTAAAACTTTTTACCGATTCTTAACTTAAAATAATCAATGAATGTATTTTAGCTTTTTAAATGGAGTTTTCAGTGTCTATAACATATTTAATACTGGATATTTATTATTGTATCATTACAGAACGGATTTGAAGAAACAAATTGTCCACTAAAATAAAATAATATTTAATAAAATTTTAAACTATTTTACAATAGGACTATTTAACTATATTCTATATCAATATTTCGCTAAGCTCCAGGTTAAATGGGGGCATAAAGTGTAGACATCTTTTTATGCCCCTTTATAGTTTCGTTCTACTCCAGGAACACTAATAGTCACATAATTTCCTCGGAGGTATTTTACGTTTAATTCACAACCTATTCATAATCTTTGTAGACAATAACAATCATAAAGTCCGATTGACGAAGAAGTACAAAGAAAATGTTAGAGATTTATTCTGTTTCCTATTGCACAAGCAGCCCTTTCTTATCGGTAAACATTGCTGTTATGTAAGAATGTGCAGTTTCCAGACAACCCAAAACCAAAACACGTTTAAGATGAAAACATATACTGTTAAAATACATAAAGTTTAATTATTAACAAATAAACAGTTCATGCAAGAAATAAAAGAAGACTTACAGTTTCAGAGAAGTGATTCAATAACGTATATAAATTGACTATAACAGACCTTTCAGTTGTCATCAAATCACATGATTTTATTCGTAATTAATTTGCGTGTGTGCATTTTTTTAACAAAAAATGCCTTGAAATTATAAAGTTTTTTTAGTGAAGTGTGATTGCGTTTAGTTAGATATTAAATGTTTTTTTTTTAAAATCATTTTATTTGCGTTGTTACCACATTTTATTTATTTAGTTATTTGTATCTATGCTGATTTTCGCATTTCCAGTTTTAATATTTGTTTTAATAATCATAACTCCTGGACGATCATGCTTACTGACCATTATGTGGGAACGGATTTCTAAACTCGCCCAAGCGCGAACACACGCAATGTAGATTCCGTTATTAAATAAGAGAGAATACAAAGTGAAAGCCGATTCACTAGAGGAATGGTTTCGTTATTAATATTTAATGTTGGTGGAAAACCTTTACCCTTCTCCGTCTCGCTTTCCGTCACACCTCCTTTCACATCTTTGTATAGTTATTCAAAACAATAAACGGTAGAGACCACTTTCGCGACAACACAAATCTTACCTTTTGGGTAAAATGAACACCAAGGTGTTATTTTATCCTGCTGCAGCCCCTAAATTCACAACAAGCAATATTACAATAAAGATCTTGTGTAAATTATATTTATGGCAGAAATCGTGTGTTGATTGCCTTTCTTTGTCATTTAACTTAAGGCCTACTTTCGGCTTTTGTAACCCCTGTGATAGGTAAGACCAGCAAATTTGATCAATGTACTGAAGTAAATGTACTTCTAAGTAAGCGAAATTTAACTTTGGGCTTAAATTTAAATAATACACTATGAGCTATGGCTTCTTAAATAAATTATTTTAAATAGTAATTTAAATGAATTACAATCGCAAACTACTTTTGCAACTTCTCCTACATGTGATTCAACGAGGTAATAATATTAGCGTATTGTTGTAAAGTGACTGTACGAATCCAAAATTGTGCTCTAATCTTTGGCATATTAACTTTCATTTGTTGCGATTTGGATACAAGATATATAATAAATTTTGCAACTTCTATAATTAGAGGCATGTAATAATAAATGCAGTTATCGTGTTGTACGAAGTATTACACGAGTTTTTTTAAAAGAAAATCACTTTGCAAAAATACCGCTACTTGTGCGTGAATCACAAATTTCAACAATGCGATCTAGTGCGAAACTCGACTACTAAAATATATCATTAAATAATATCCTAAACAAAGCGTCTTACTTTATTCCGTTAATCCTATTGTGTATTCCCATTTCCCCCTATACACAACAAAGAGCTTTACGCTTTTACCTTAATTTTATTCGTACTCCCAATCGTTCCCTATATTCTAAACCGAGGGTCTAACGTTTTCATTTCAATCCTATCTTTATTCTCATTTTCATATATTTCCCTATATTTTTACTATATATTTCCCTATATATTTGTATATTTCCCTATAAACAACACAAATCTTTACGGTTTTACCTTAATTTTATCCGTTTTACCAATCCTTCCATATGTTCTAAGCAAAGAGTCTTACCTTTTTAACTCAATCCTATATTTATTTCCAGTTTTCCCTATAAACAACGAAGAGTTTTACGTTTTTACCCCTATTCTATCCGTATTCCCAAGCCTTCCTTATATTTTAAACAATAAGCCTTGCGTTTTTATCTCAATCCTATCTTTTCTCCCATTTTCCCTATAAACAACAAAGAGCTTTACGATTTAATCCCTATTTTATTAGTTTTCCCAATCCTTCCCTATATTCTAAGCAAAGATTCTTACGCTTTTATCTCAATCATATCTTTATTCCCATTTTCTCCTATAAACAAAAAAGAATTTACCCTTTTACCTCTATTTTACTCGTATTCCCAATCATTACCTATATTCTAGTCAGTCTTACATTTCTATCTCAATCCTATCTTTATTCCCATTATCGACCACGTTTACAATGGAGTTTGCAACAAGGGTTTAGAACAACTATAAGTTTCTAATCAACCATCTATTTATAAGAAAAAATTGCCAGTTTCCGAAAAAAATGATGTTTCCACCTGAAATCGGTTAAAAACAAAGAAGTTGGTAAAATTTGTCTGTATATGTTACCAATAACCCCGTTTACCTAGTCGGTCACCGCGCGCTATTACTACGATCACACTTCATAGGTTTAAATAGAACCTAGTTAATGTAGTTCATAAATGTAGTTAATAGAAAACGCGTATTAGTTGTAGCAACTTTTACCGAATACAAGTTTTATTCAACGATTTTACTTGGGTTAAATTGGGTCTTAAAAAGTATCAGACGAAGGAAGTTTAATTTTAAAAATTTTAAATAAATTATGTTGCTTATTATAATTAGTCTATAATAATAAAATGATTTTGCGAAATATAAACTAGTATACAATAAATTGGTCTAAGTTAATAGGCCTACTCATAACAAATATTCTATAATCCCATTATAGCCTAATAATGAAAAATGAATAAATTTTAAAAAAGTGCATTTTAAAATTTATTTAAAATGAGTTACACTTTAAAAAACCTTTTAACTTGTCAATAGTAGCACTTACTTTGCTTGTGTTAGGACGGCCGTTTCATGAAGAAAAGTTTACTGCATGAGTACAATTTTATTCATTCCATTGAAATTTTAAATTATATTAATTTGAAATAGATCCTTAAAACGTGTAAAATACACCATTTCTTGTCAATAATTGTTTCCGTTCACAATTATATTTAGTTGGCAATATTTGACAATTTTTGAGTGTTGATTGTTTGTCTCCGACGATGGCAACCTGAACATAAAAACAGTGTCAAATGTTTTTGTAAATAATAGACATAATTATTTTATTTGCATGACAGCCTAAATCTAAATTTTCTTTATAACTTGTATACAAGTTCTGAGTTACTGTGAATTACAAAAAAGAGGTGATGAATTTATTTTACAAATTGTTGCATAATATGTAAATATTACTGAAATTTAATGCACAGTGCAATATATTTCTCAGTGCCTGAATAAAATGGAATTAATATGTCTGATCTGATAAGATACGTATTTATTTTTTAGTAAGCGGTAGACGGACCACAATCGTTTATAGTCTTGGTGTAAACTAACTACAAAATCCTAATAAAGTAATAGCTTTCTCAAATACGTATTTTAAAGTGTTCACTTTGAAGCCTTCACTTTACCAGGGTCTGTAAGAACATATGGTGATAGTATTCTAAAATACTCTTGCAAACATAAACAGAACGTGGGTATTTACGTACAAGTACGTTAGTGCTTGCATTCCCCTCTCAAGTGCCAAAATTGAAACCAACATTTTATATGTCTGCAAAATTTATATTAAAAACTCAGTAGATGAAGCAGTCATATTGTGTTTGATATTTTGGTTGTATTCTTTTAATACCAAACAGTTAATCGCTCTTCAACTGTTGTAGGGTTCACCTAACCAATGCTAGATGAGATTCAAGCGAAACGTCGGAACTGCGATTTTATGCAATGTAGAATGTACTCCAGATAATAACTATTCATATAATTTTTTAGCACTTCTATCTATTTATCTGTATATATATATATATATATATATATATATATATATATATATTATGTGTGTGTATATTAAAGTATATAGGTATATAATAAGTTCAATTCATATATTATGTTCATCTGACAAAAAGTATCAATACACTAAAAATTTGTACAATAATTTTTTTTAACAAACCTTTATTATACATTTTGTATTAAAAAATGTTGAGCAAACTTTATCGTGTGTTAGTATGTATTTTATTTTCACAATTATTTCATGCTGTTTTAATTAAATTTAAAAACTGGATAAACATTCAATACTTTTTCAGATTTTAAAAATATTGCAACGTGCAATAGCGTTTACTGAAACTTTTAAGTTTGTACCTGGTAATATAATTTATGAAATTAAACTTCTACTTGATTTTATAGTTAAAGTAAATTTAGTACTAACTTGCAAACTTACTCTGATCAATACGTCCTGTTAAACTTAATTTTTAAAACTTTTCCCTGATTATAAGTTTACGAAGTTGTATTTTTACAAGGTTTAATCATAAAAATATCTTAATTTAGGAATCTATAAACAGTACAATCAAATAACATTTTAAAAATATGTTGTATATTCAAGTAGGTATCTTTAGCAAGAAGTATGTTTCTCAACATAGAATGGTTGTATTTTTTTAAAGATGGTTTTCTAATGTATTTCAGTCTTTTTACGAAATCCATGCAAGCAATTGTGTTTTAATTATAAATCTTGCAAACTATTTAACTATAAGATATGACTCAATCTCAATGGTTGGAACTATAATAAAGTGATACATATTTTAATGCTAATTTTAGGAGGCAAAACTTTTAATATTTGTATGATTAATTAATTATTAGTAAAGTATAATTTTGTAAAATATATTTTATAAATAAGTAGACTATTAAAATTATATTGTATTCAGAAAATGTGTGAATCAGTAATTACTCACTGTCTAACGATTTTAAAATCGTAACGATATTAAAATACATGTAGTAGTTATAATACCTGTTAACCTTAGACAACTAAAACATTGTATTTGTAATTGGCCTTACAAATGTTTTTTTTTTCGTCTTACTTTTATGATGCACAGACTGGCTTTGGTAAATTTCAATAATAGATGTACAGTTATGAAATGTGGCTCAAAACATTTGGTTCAGATTGTAAGAAGGTTTAACTGCAAGTAGGCGTTGGAGATTACACAAACAAGTTGTGCCTACTAAATGTAAGTTGCGGAAGTAAAGATCAAGTAGTGTGTTTGTGCATTGTACTTTATACCCCACGGCAGGAAGACTGGGAAGAAAAATGCCTATAGAGAAATCTCATACAAATGTTTATTTTATATGAATAGACACTGATTTAAAAGGTTATATTGCAAATACTCTTATCTAATTCATAAATCATATGTAGTAGTTATTAGCCGTTACTCCAGGCAACTAATGTATACAAATGTTATATTGTCAAATATTTAACAAATATTTTCGATTGGTCTGTTGTTCTAATATTTCTGCAAATCAAACCTGTCTTAAAACTCCATTTAGCAAGTCTCATTTGTAATACAGATGTTGTCAGGCATTTATTTCATAAATACCGAGCACAGATTATCTGTAATGATACATAGTCTAGTTTAATTGTAGAAGATTAACAGACCTAAAAAGTACTAAAAAAAACTGGTTATGTTGTATTGTATCATTATATTAGTGAGAGTTGGATGAGTTATGACTAGTGAATGTGAGGAAATTCATTTCAAACAGTGAGTAAAGTATGCTCAAAAAGTGTTTCTCAAGTATGTAAATATAAGTAAATAAGATACTTATGCGGTGGTTGAACTGGAAATACTACAAGGGGAACGTTAATACTAGCATTGATATTATTCTCCTATACTTAAAACACACTCTACTATTATTTTACAATTGGTTTAATAGAAAATACTCTGTTATAAGCGCTAATGACGTTTACTGCCTACACGGTAACTGCATAGCACTGATGTTCACAGATCTGTGCAAGCATCGGTTTGCATGGTTTAATGAATATGTTGATATTTGGGTAAAATCTGGTGATCAATGTTTTTGGAATGGGTGTGGCTTGAGCAATACCTCTCAAGGATTTATTGTTCTAGCTAAATGACATTTATTTTGATGAACAGAATTAAACGCCTAAATGAGTAACGTCTATTAAACAATGAATAATATTTTTGTTGTAAGGTTTTAATAATATGATTACTACAAATCTTTAATACGCCAATTTAATTGTTTATTTAAAATTTGTGATAATCAAACTTTCAATTTCAATAGATCAGTTATGGTAAAGATTTGGGATTTAAATCTCCTTATTATATTATAAATTCAATTTCAATAGATCAGCGATGGTAAATATTTGGGATTTAAATCTCCTTATTATATTATAAATTCAATTTCAATAGATCAGTTATGGTAAATATTTGGGATTTAAATGTCCTTGTTATATTATAATTTCAATTTCAATAGATCAGTAATGGTAAATATTTGCGATTTAAATCTCCTTATTATATTATAAATTCAATTTCAATAGATCTGTGATGGTAAATATTTGGGATTTAATTCTCCTTATTATATTATATATTCAATTTCAATAGATCAGTCATGGTAAATATTTGGGATTGAAATCTCCTTATTATATTGTAAATTCAATTTCAATAGATCAGTTGTGGTAAATATTTGGGACTTAAATCTCCTTATTATATTATAAATTCAATTTCAATAGATCAGTGATGGTAAATATTTGGGATTTAAATCTCCTTATTATAATTTAAATTCAATTTCAATAGATCAGTGATGGTAAATATTTGGGATTTAAATCTCCTTATTATATTATAAATTCAATTTCAATAGATCAGTGATGGTAAATATTTGGGATCTAAGTCTCCTTATATTATAAATTCAATTTCAACAGATCAGTTATGGTAAATATTTGGTATTTAAATCTCCTTATTATATTATAAATTCAATTTCAATAGATCAGTGATGGTAAATATTTGGGATTTAAATCTCCTTATTATATTATAAATTCAATTTCAATAGATCAGTGATGGTAAATATTTGGGATTTAAATCTCCTTATTATATTATAAATTTAATTTCAATAGATCAGTGATGGTAAATATTTGGGATTTAAATCTCCTTATTATATTATAAATTCAATTTCAATAGATCAGTGATGGTAAATATTTGGGATTCTAATTATTATAAATATATGAATTTACGAAGTTGTGTATAGTTTACTGCTTTTCTCAAAATCAAGATTTTTTTATATGAATTTTTTTTTTTTAAATACAGTATAACTATTTGTAAAAATAATTGCTGCATAAGATATTGCCAGATGAGAAAGAATGTTATTATTGTCTTATGAATAATTATCTGTGCACTTATAAAAACTATAAGTTATATCCTCATTTGAAAACATTTTCATTTTAAACTAACAAAGTAAAACTAGTAGCGTATTTATACAATATAAACCTTGAATATAAATCGAGTTAAAAACAAGGAAAGTTATTTTATTATTGTGTCAAGAAATATAAACCAGGCTCTCATTCAAACCGTGCAAGGCCTAACGTCTGTAATGGCTCTAAATATAGCATGGCCTTGAAATTTGTGCTAAAGTGTGTAAAGTTTGTCAGAGATTGCAGATCCATCTATTGGATGCAGTCGAGAACTAAAACGCACTATCATACGTGACAGCAAGTGTACAGCGAGGACCGAAAACCGAGGTCCTGGACTAAGACCTCGGTGTGCGCTAGGACCGCTATAGTCGGTACAGGGAGTGTTTCAGGATCTCGTTTGTCGGCCCATGAATCGAGCCACTGGACACGTATGACTTTATGGAGTCGATTAAAAAGCTGAAATGTAATAGAGCACCTGGTATAGACTAACTTGTAGCCGATTTTTTTTAAATTTGTAGAGAATTTCTACAGTCACAATAATATTCACTGATCCTAGACTAATGGGAATGAGAATGTATGACAAGAAAATGGAGAATTAGAGTCATAAGTCCTATTTTTAAAACGTGGGACCAATTCGAATGCAGTAATCATCGGGTATTTTTCACGGTAGCATATAAAATATTCTCAAATATAATACTGAAAAAGCTTAACGTCTTAGCTAAAAATATCGTAATTTAATATCAATGCGGACTTCGGACCAGGAAAGGGAACTACCGATCAGATATTGGTTTTAAGACAACTACCCGAGAGGTGTTGGTAATATAAAATTGACATTAATTTTATTTTTATTTACTATCGGCAGGCTTTTGTCGGTGTCAACAGAGCAAATTTGCTCAAAACTGTAAAGGATTTCAACGTACCAAACAAGTTGATCAGACTGATCAACATGACAATGTGTGATTATGACGACAAAGTTATAATAAGCGGTGGTATTAGTCCCGAATTCCATATTCTGAATGGGGTGAGACAGGGTGGTACCCTGTCTGCTTACCTCTTCCATCTGGCCTTACATGTGCATTTTAAGGAGGATGATTCCTCAGGGAATTTCATCCATTAATGCAGTCAAATATGTCTATATTCTTATGCTGAATGCTTGGTTGTCAGGAATATTCCATCGCTCAAAGAGACTTTTATTATAATCAATAATGAGAGCAAAAATGATAGGTATCTGCATAAAATAGGGAAACCCTAAATATATGAGTACTAGTAAAGGCGTAGCATTATGACTTTGGATATAAATGGTTATTTCTGTTAAAACGTTTCACATATTTGTGCTCAGAAATGAATGATGAAAATAAAACAATAAATGAAGTCCAAAATAGAATAAAGGCATCTAATTTAGCATACTACTAAAATACGAGTATATAAGTATGCTATTGTCTCAATCCACTAAAGTGCGACTCTATAAAACTCTAATTCGGCCAGTCCTAACGTATAGAGCAGAAACGTGGACTTTAACCGCCGTGATAAATAATTAGTTGAAACAGAAGGCTAAGGATAGAAGTACATGGCGGGACATTGTTAAGGAAGCCAAGGCGCACGCCGGGCTATAGCACTATGTAGTAGTAGTAGTAGCTATTTAAAGTACATTTTGCGACCTAATTACACCTGAACTCCTTGTGTAATACATTGCGAAGAATCCAGAATCAATGTTTAAAGAAGGCTGAAGAGAGATGTACACGAAGGGACGTTGTTATGAATGCCAAGGCCCACCACGGGCTGTAGCGCTACGTTGTAAGTAAATAAGTAAGTAAATGGTTCTAAACGTTACCTAATTTTGAGCCTTGGAGGACGATTATACATTCACAATATATTTTTCTATAACTAACTGAAAATAAATACGTCCATATCCAATGTACCGCACTGAAAACGCTCTCGACTACCTTTTACTTATCACCATTAAAACGAAGAATAAAGTGTGAAGAATGTAAACTAAATATATTAAATTAAATCTGTATTGCTCCCTGAGTGGTATGACGTCTCTTCCTAAACATAGGCCCTGATATTAGACTATTTCGTTGCAAAGTATAAATATTAATTTACTTCGAAAGTGTAAACAGTATTAGCTTCACGAGTTATAAGTGAATATACCTTGCGAAAAAATCTTGATTTCTTTCAAGCTCGCACAGCTGTGACTAATAAGCTGTCACCCGTTATTTGTAGTTTTGACGTTACTGAACTCGTTATCTCTTCATGAAATAGCAACATAAACTTTTATAATTGATATTTATATCTTCTTCAAACAGTATCAATGTAATATATTTAAACGTAAAATAGTATTGGCTAAGGTCGTTTTAAATAACCACTTCACATACACCTTAACAATCGTTATGCTCTCATCTCACTTGTCGTGAGGTATGAAAATCGATTAAACTTAATAAGAAAGTGAATTAAACACTATATTAGTGATACAAAATGCAGAAAATATAGGTATATTTAATATTTAGTAGAAAAGAAATATAATTCTAGTCAAACGAAACACAGATATTTAATAAAGAGTGAATGGGAATTTGTGTAGTTGTGTTTTTATTCCAGTGACACGTGTACGACATTAACTAAGTTTACGTAAATCGGTGAGAAAAGACTAAATGACTGCAGCAGAGACGAAACTACACTGTAACGATGGTCGTTATATCATAAACAAGCAGTTAAATCGGTCACAGAATTTGAAGTGATCGTTCTTTACTTTAACTTCTAAAACCTATAAAAGAAAGAAACTATTGATTATAAAGAAATTACACAGCGTAAGGGCACAAAAAGTACGTTGTGAGGAATGCACGGATGGATCGTGAATAAGGACCGGGTTAGGGTAAGAGCATTTGACTGATTTTATTTTGGAATGTAGGGGAAATATTGTGAATACTGATAAGATCGTGACACAAGTTGTTTATGACGTAACTAAGACGATTGCCATCTATCGTAAACGTGGAAATAATACGATCTTGTGATATACAGATCCCGTCTTCTCTGCTATCACTACGAGTACCGTTTGGTTATTATAAGTTATTTTTAAAATATTCAGAACGACCAATAGAACTTCCAAAAACAGTATAGCTCCAATAAAACACTTCTTTTTACACTTATTTTAATGATTTTTATTTCGATTATTGTCAAAGGGTGTTATATTATCAGGGATTACTATGTGGCAGCCGTATACGGCTGCCACAAGTACCCGGCTGCCGGTTTGAATGCAAAATGACCAAAGTATTGTCTCCGTATTGTATTCGGCTTTATATATATATATATATATATATATATATATATATATATATATATATATATATATGTGTGTGTGTGTGTGTGTGTGTGTCGAAAACGACTAAGGTTATTGAAATACAAGAATTATGTAATAATTTTTATTCAAGCTTTTCGTTTATAAATAGTACCAGCATCATCAGGAATGATAACTGTTTATCAAGGAAAAGGTTTGAAAATAAATTATTAAATAATTTTTGTACGTATTTGATCAACATTAGTTGTATTTTGATAATATACAAGAACACTAATTTTATATATATATATATATTTTATAATAAATATGGTGATATGTTTTCTTGTAATATAGTTAAAAAATTAAAAATATTTCGAAAACAAAAATACTTTTGTTTCATATATTATTCAAAGCATTTCGCCGATAAAACAGTACCAGCATCTTCAGTTAAATAATTATCTAACAAAATATTATTACAAAAATTAAATCATATTACAACAAACAACCATATGTTTATAAGTATTGCACTTTATGTAATTTTCTCTATAACATCAATGACCTTATACAAAGTTTGGTGACTTGATCTTACTTTAATTTGTTCATCAATTAATTTGTCTTTAACTTTATTATCATAAATTTCCAATGTTTCACATATATTCATCTTTAATTCTTTATTTAATTCTGTTATTAATTTCATATTTTCTATTTCATAAAATTCGTCTCCATTATTAATACAATGAGCAGCTAAATTTTATTTATATATATATTTGGTTTGATATAAGCGTTTAAATGTTCTTTGTATCTTTCTTTTAATTTCTTTATTGTTTGTCCTACATATATTCTATTACAAGCTTGACATTTTATATTATATACACCATTTATTTCGTGCATATTATTTTGATTGTTGTTGTTGTTATATATATATATATATTAACCTGAAGAAGCAGTTGTATTTGGAACCTGCACGCGGGGCTATGGAGAAATTATTAAATATTAAGAATAAAATTAAGTGTTAATAAAAGTTCTGAAAAAAATAATAATAAATAAATACATAAAATTATAAATTGATCAGATTTGTGGTTATTGTGATTAGCTTAAAAATTAAATTCACTGTTAGAGATAAGAAGTGTTAGCATAGGACTAGTTGAATCTATGAATTTTTTTAGATCACAAGCTGATATCAGAATTGTAAGACGTAGTCAAAGACTTGGGGAACAAAAGGGGAATATGAGTAACCTAGAACAATTAGGGCAAGTAATTGAAACACCAGTCTAGTTTACAGATACTAGTAGCGAAAAAACGCGAGATAATGGAAGTCAAAGGCTTAAGAAACATTGATCGTTACAAAAATAAATTATGCACGATTCCAAAATACATCGTTATATGTGTAGGAAAATTAATATAAATTAATAAATACAACAACAGAAAATAACATATCGAATAATCTCTAAATAATCAGTAACCTAAATGTTCAAACAAAAATAAATATAATTTAAGATACATTGCAAATCATATCAGTGAATAATAAAATAAAATTAGGAGTCAGATACACAGCGTATCGGATAAATAGGTAACATTTAAATAAGATATACCTAGATATGAAACTCGTAAAGGAACAATTATTTCGTCCACGAGTCCTAAATTACAGGAATTGTTTCATAGTTATGAGGCACAGCTCATAGATTTAGACGCTCTTCGAATGTTTTTCTTTCACTATATGTAGTCATCGGTAAACATATAGAATTTCCGCACACTGAAGTATTTTAATTGCATTGTTTAGGTATATTTATTTACAACTTTCAGTTTTCAGTAAAATCCACATAACAATGACCCTCAAGCCGCTGACCTCTTGCTGCTTCAGAATTAAACATGTACATTAACTGAAGCAAAAGGTTTTATCAAAGAGCACCCCATTAATGGTAGGGGTTTTATTATTTTGTAATCAATAATTCCAAACAAAACTCTCATATAGTTTTACTTACTTTTCATTGCTCAATTTTGATTAATTTTTTGTTATAATTTACAATCAACATCAATCTACAATAGTCAAAGTTCAATAAAAATAATAAAAGTTACATATATACTTGCAATTTAAATTTACAACACAAATGAAACATAAAAATTCAAATTACAGTTTACCAATAACTAGGCTTCTAAATGCATGTTTAAGTAGGTAATAAACAGTACAGCAAAAATATCATGAGTTTTATAAAGTCACACAGATAGCAGATAATTTGGTATGCTTAGAGAGAAATATTGCTACTAAACTATATACGAATACAATATCTTTTTAAATATTGGTTACTCAGGGGATTACTGTCATAATTATTTGATTAAAACCACTTGTATATAGTAAAAAATAATCAGGACTTTTCAGATAGCATTAGTGCACAAGTTCTATTCAGCATTTATGGCTATTTTTAAAACTAACACACGCTACAGTTAGAAAAACTCTATTTCCTGTTGGCTTGTTATCCTAATAATTTTTAGTTATCGATTTAAAAAAGTATTCAAATTTAAAAAAGACGAGGGTGTCTAATTTTCTTCCTAGGAACGAATATTCAGTTTATCCTTTTCAAGTGTTTTGTTTCTTTAAAAGTGTCTATGATGTAACGAGCAGCTCGGCGAGGACGATACGCAAGAATATTGTTGAATTTGTGCAGCCAAGTACCTCTAATTGTTGGCGTAGTATTACATTAAGAAAATTCATGACTGTATGCTCTGATATTTCGTGAAGGATGTAAGTTCATTAAGGGACTTGAAACACGATTTCAATTGCAACTGATATAATTACTGCATTACGAATTGCCTCTTTAAAGTTTGTTCTGACAACAGTATCAATGCGGAATGTATCAAAGCTATGCTGATATTTAGACCGTCGTTGACCTGACGTGACGACTACTACTATTTCTAAAGTGCCAAATACTTATTTACCTTTAAATCCTAAAGAATTAACAGCATCATGTAACACCATAAAATCTAAAACGTAATCGTGGTGCGGTGGGGAATCAGGAACTCGAATAGGTTTATCAACATAAAAGTACGCACCTTTCCAACTATACTTGTAACACTACATTTGCAATATATTATCCGGAATAGTATTTGAATGATATTGAGAAGATCTGCATACCTATCTATGGAAAATCAAAAACTTTGTACTCTTTGTAAAAGTTACAAGAAAAAATTCATTTAATCCATTTCATAGGAATGGAATAAATTTATTCTGTTTATAAAGTTATATGAAAAGGAAATCCAATGTCTACCATATGAAATGTATTATAAAGTAACTATCATGATTGGTAAGTATTTAAGGTTAGTCATGTTCCCTCTAATTAGCTAACAAGGTGACAAAGAGGTAAGCCTGGTAAGATAGAGTTGTAATCTAATAAGAGATCATTAGAATCATTTTCCTCTTACATCGAATAAGCACGGAAAACATACATACTTTTAAAAGGACATAAAATACGTTAATTATCAGTAATAAAACTTCAATAATTACAACTAAATACTTACATATTGTTTACCTCTAACCTTGGTATTATAGTAATGCTAATAATGTTTAGTTTACTAAATAGATTAATTACAGACATTTAACGATTGGCTAGAAGAGAGTGATTACTCGCCGTACCGTTACGGATTGACATCTTGTAGAAGCTGGTAACCACATCTTGGAACTGTAAAGACAAGCTGAGAAAAGTCACGACTCCTGCGATAGTAGTAAAATATATCTTTTTGTTGAAAGAGTACAGCTCGAACACCCGGAACTGTATCGGATCCAAGCTGATCCAGCATTTCGTAGTCAAAGAGCGTTACATAGTTGCCAGCACTGATAACAAGATGCTCGGAGTTCTGTTGGCTTCCTGCACAGTTTGATGGTAAGCTTCGATGGCAGCAATAGTGTAAATAAACTTTAAAATTTCAGGCATAAAAGAAAATCAATCACACTCAAATTTATGTGCACAGCGTACACAATGTTTGCCATTAAATACAAAATGCAGGAAGTTATTTGTAATGAAACGTAGGCGGACACTTTTCTTACTATTTGCCGCAACATGGCGTGTAAAGCTGCAATGGTATCCAGGTCCCGACAGCTGTTTCACAAGATAGAGTTTAAACATCTCTTGATGACGTAACAAAAGACGATCAGCTGAATCAAGACCAAAGACATTATAGTGCTGACAAACAATCTAAAGAATGTAGTCGGCATACTCAGTCTGTAAACTATGCAGACCAGTAACTCCACGATCCACTGATCACCGAACACTAAAAGCAACTTCGTCTAGTAGCGGTCGCAGCTGCTCTACTGAGCGACTAATCTCAGTATTTTATTTCAAAGAGTTTCTTTGCAATACTTGTTAAAAGATTCTTCTTCATCATTGGTGTCAACAGAGACGCCGTGATTGATATGAAATCTGTTGTGTGTAATCCGTGAAACAACATCTTAAAGAGGTTTTCGTTGAGACGTATTTAGAAAAATGTGCTGGAGAGAAATTGAAAAAAGTATTGTAAAAAAGAAAGCGCTGAATATGAAGGATGTTCTAAGGTAACTGAAGAAAAGTGCTTTGCCCTATAGTAGGATGGTGTTATTCCGAAAAATCTGGAGACCCGGTAGATAGAGCCAAACAATGTCCTGTACATCGTGTTGCCTCGGCAGCACAGTGAATGGCTACATACTTTAGAAATGTAATTGTCAGGGTAACATTGTTATTGGGAATATTGACTTTTCCAATTGATACCCTTATAATATAACTGCACTCCCTTTACTTTCATGACCTAAAATAACAACACGATTTCTGTCTGATGTTGACGTTATTATTTTAAACTCAATCCATATATCACGGGCGTCTTTTTATAAACATTATGAGACCATGTAAATATGAATACACTCATTTTGTGAAAAGCTTGGATTGCTGTATATTATAAACATTTTTGTGATTGATATGTTAAACTTGGAAAAACAACAAATATTAATCATACATATATATATATATATATATATATATATATATATATATATATATATATATATATCATAAAAATCATGTACGAGTATTCCTTCCTCGCTTTTTTATTGAAGATTTTCAGACTGATTGCGATTTCCGAATAAATCTAATGTATATACAATATTAACCAGATAAAGGGTTTAAACTCTATACTACTGTTTTTACCCACGGAATGTGTACATCATCCTTAATAACCCGATCAGCTCAATTTGAACACATCAAAATGATAGCGCAAGATATCTCTATTATTTTACCAGTCCCAAGCCTGAATAGGTGTGATGGAGATTAATTTTTAATAATACAGTTTACAGGATCTCCAGTCCCGAGAAACTAAGCGACATTTAAGTTTAGCTCAGAGGTAAACTCATTAAGTTGCTTAATGATTTTAAAAGATCTGTGTTTTGTCTAAAAGATGTAAGCATTTTTCAATTGTCCCAATGTTCTGACGTCATAGCTCACCCTCGTCATTTGTCAAAACTTAATCGTATACGCATGTTTCGCAATATTCCTGGTGTACGCATATTTCTTTGTACGCATCTTTCGTGTATTCCTTTTTACCCCCTTACCTCCAAATAATTATGTATTGACTTCCAAAAAAACAGGTTTTTTTTTAACAGTGAACTATTTTGCTGTTCAAGAGGACGGTGCAAATAACTTAGACAGACACAATAATATGTCAGTAAATTAAATTGCAAAAAAACAGAGAAGAAGGCAACTTTATTGCTGCCGAAACGTGAATGAAGCTAATAATATCATGAGTTGTAAGTTTTGTGTACTTTATATGATTGTTTCTCTAAAGTTCCCGTAGTCACCTTCCGGAACCTGTAACTGGGGCCAGATTGTTACTTTTGGAGACCATGAACAAGCTATGCTCCAGACGTGCTGAATAAAATTCCAAACTAGTTGTGTTTATAATTTGTTTTCGTTTAAGAATGTTGTATGTATATGTTGACGCTCAACAGTTTACCAGCTCTTGAGTATGCTAACAATTAAATTCGGGGAATATCTTAGTGCCGCTTAAGTATTATTTTTCTTATACTGAAATATTTATAACATACACACACACTCTCTCTCTTTCTCACAAACACACACACACACACACACACACACACACATTCTGAGAGAGGAAGAGAGAAAGAGAGAGAGAGAGAGACGTCAAAATAGAGAGAGAGAATAAAAATACTAATTGCTAAAATATTTTCAAAAGATACATTTTCATATAAAGTGTGCTGTTAAATAAAAATTATTTTAGTTATAATTTCAACTAACTTAATTATAGAATATGATTTTCTCACAGTTTATAAAATAGCCTTTCCAAAAAATATGTTTACTATGTAACAGCCTTTGGTTGCTCAAGCCGTAGATCTTATTTCGATCACTGCAGCCTTTACGTTTAATAATAGAATGTGTACTATTGGTAAATAACTAAATAAGGAAAATGACAAAATTTGTGGAAATCTAAAAATAACTTAATTTTAATAGAAGGTGTAAATAAAACGTATTTTATTTTATAAAGAAATTTATTTAAAAGGTACTTATAAATTTGTGTCATATTTCGGGGATTCATCGCCGGGTGTGTCAAATCCAAGTGTCAATCCGTGTGTTACATCCGTGTGTCGAGGTAGTGTGTATCATATCCATGTGTCATAGCCATGAGTCGCATCTGTGTGTCATATCCGTGTGTCATAACAGTGAGTTGTGCGTCTGGTAGTTGTGGAAGCCATACAGTTGATTCTGTAAGAGCAAATATATATTATTAAAATTTCTAGAAATCTATATAAAACCTATACAACATTTTACAAATTTAGAATAAACTGACACAATAAAGTAGCTTGATATATTATAATTTCATTGAAAACATATACAATGAGGAACCGATGGAAAGAACATGAACTAAGTACAAGCAATTCTGAATAAATATTTATTGGGGACACGCTAAAGTGAGACAATTACTTTGTGTTTTTAATAATGTATCAAGGGTAATGGTTTCCATGATGAAATACATCTAACACCAACGGGGTAGATATAGTGGCTCCTAGAGCATTCATTCTGTGTTCAGAAGTTTATGGATACTATTATTCTATTAATAAATGATGTATTACTTAGTGATAAAGTCACTGTGGGGAATCTCGATTACGTTGCAAGCAAGAGGCTGTGGGTTTATCTAACACTCTGATAACATTTTTGTACGTAGACATTTCTAAATAACGGGAAAAGAAAGGACAGATTAAAGAACATGTGATGAATGGAAGCTTGGCTTTTGTATGCACACATTGTAAAGCTTTCTATGCAAAATAATTCTCTCATACATTTATTTATACCTTGCTACTTGGGAGTAGCAACTATGAGAGTTTAAAGACATAATAATTTACTGGAAAAATAATTAGTGCTAAACAGATAAATAGATTGTATTTTAAAATAAATAAAATTATATTTATACAAAATGAATTTTAATATTAAATCTTTAAGGTTCTAATTGAGTTTAAAATGGACATAAATAGAAATATTCACTTCCATGTATATATCATAAAAAAGGAAAGAGGAGTGGTGAGGCTTTACTTACAAAAAGACTTGGTTCGCCTCAGCCCCGGCCATGTGTGTGTGTGTGTGTGTGTGTGTGTGTGTGTTTGTGAGAAAGAGATAGAGTGTGTGTGTATGTTATAAATATTTCAGTATAAGAAAAATAATGCTTAAGCGGCACTAAGATATTCCCCGAATTTAATTGTTAGCATACTCAAGAGCTGGTAAACTGTTGAGCGCCAACATATACATACAACATTCTTAAACGAAAACAAATTATAAACACAACTAGTTTGGAATTTTATTCATCACGTCTGGAGCATAGCTTGTTCATGGTCTCCAAAAGTAACAATCTGGCCCCAGTTACAGGTTCCGGAAGGTGACTACGGGAACTTTAGAGAAACAATCATATAAAGTACACAAAACTTACAACTCATGATATTATTAGCTTCATTCACGTTTCGGCAGCAATAAAGTTGCCTTCTTCTCTGTTTTTTTGCAATTTAATTTACTGACATATTATTGTGTCTGTCTAAGTTATTTGCACCGTCCTCTTGAACAGCAAAATAGTTCACTGTTAAAAAAAAACCTGTTTTTTTGGAAGTCAATACATAATTATTTGGAGGTAAGGGGGTAAAAAGGAATACACGAAAGATGCGTACAAAGAAATATGCGTACACCAGGAATATTGCGAAACATGCGTATACGATTAAGTTTTGACAAATGACGAGGGTGAGCTATGACGTCAGAACATTGGGACAATTGAAAAATGCTTACATCTTTTAGACAAAACACAGATCTTTTAAAATCATTAAGCAACTTAATGAGTTTACCTCTGAGCTAAACTTAAATGTCGCTTAGTTTCTCGGGACTGGAGATCCTGTAAACTGTATTATTAAAAATTAATCTCCATCACACCTATTCAGGCTTGGGACTGGTAAAATAATAGAGATATCTTGCGCTATCATTTTGATGTGTTCAAATTGAGCTGATCGGGTTATTAAGGATGATGTACACATTCCGTGGGTAAAAACAGTAGTATAGAGTTTAAACCCTTTATCTGGTTAATATTGTATATACATTAGATTTATTCGGAAATCGCAATCAGTCTGAAAATCTTCAATAAAAAAGCGAGGAAGGAATACTCGTACATGATTTTTATGATATATATATATATATATATATATATATATATATATATATATATATATATATATGTATGATTAATATTTGTTGTTTTTCCAAGTTTAACATATCAATCACAAAAATGTTTATAATATACAGCAATCCAAGCTTTTCACAAAATGAGTGTATTCATATTTACATGGTCTCATAATGTTTATAAAAAGACGCCCGTGATATATGGATTGAGTTTAAAATAATAACGTCAACATCAGACAGAAATCGTGTTGTTATTTTAGGTCATGAAAGTAAAGGGAGTGCAGTTATATTATAAGGGTATCAATTGGAAAAGTCAATATTCCCAATAACAATGTTACCCTGATAATTACATTTCTAAAGTATGTAGCCATTCACTGTGCTGCCGAGGCAACACGATGTACAGGACATTGTTTGGCTCTATCTACCGGGTCTCCAGATTTTTCGGAATAACACCATCCTACTATAGGGCAAAGCACTTTTCTTCAGTTACCTTAGAACATCCTTCATATTCAGCGCTTTCTTTTTTACAATACTTTTTTTTAAATTTCTCTCCAGCACATTTTTCTAAATACGTCTCAACGAAAACCTCTTTAGGATGTTGTTTCACGGATTACACACAACAGATTTCATATCAATCACGGCGTCTCTGTTTACACCAATGATAAAGAAGAATCTTTTAACAAGTATTGCAAAGAAACTCTTTGAAATAAATTACTGAGTTTAGTCGCTCAGTAGAGCAGCTGCGACCGTAACTAGACGAAGTTGCTTTTAGTGTTCGGCGATCTGTGGATCGTGGAGTTACTGGTCTGCATAGTTTAAAGACTGAGTATGCCGACTACATTCTTTAGATTGTTTGTCAGCACTATAATGTCTTTGGTCTTGATTCAGCTGATCGTCTTTTGTTACGTCATCAAGAGATGTTTAAACTCTATCTTGTCAAACAGCTGTCGGGACCTGGATACCATTGCAGCTTTACACGCCATGTTGCGGCAAATAGTAAGAAAAGTGTCCGCTACGTTTCATTACAAATAACTTCCTGCATTTTGCATTTAATGGCAAACATTGTGTACGCTGTGCACATAAATTTGAGTGTGATTGATTTTCTTTTATGCCTGAAATTTTAAAGTTTATTTACACTATTGCTGCCATCGAAGCTTGCCATCAAACTGTACAGGAAGCCAACAGAACTCCGAGCATCTTGCATATCAGTGCTGGCAACTATGTAGCGCCCTTGGACTACGAAATGCTGGATCAGTTTGGATCCGATACCGTTCCGGGTGTTCGAGCTGTACTCTTTCAACAGGAAGATATATTTTACTACTATCGCAGTAGTCGTGACTTTTCTCAGCTTGTCTTTACAGTTCCAAAATGTAGTTGCCAGCTTCTACAAGATGTCAATCCGTAACGGTACGGCGAGTAATCACTCTCTTCTAGCCAATCGTTAAATGTCTGAAATTAATCTATTTAGTAAACTAAACATTATTAGCATTACTACATTACGAAGGTTAGAGGTAAACAATATGTAAGTATATAGTTGTAATTATTGAAGTTTTATTACTGATAATTAACGTATTTTATATCCTTTTAAAAGTATGTATGTTTTCCGTGCTTATTCGATGTAAGTAGAAAATGATTCTAATGATCTCTTATTAGTTTACAACTCTATCTTACCAGGCCTACCTCTTTGTCACCTTGTTAGCTAATTAGATGGAACATGACTAACCTTAAATACTTACCAATCATGGTAATTACTTTATAATACATTTCATATGGTAGACAGTGGATTTCCTTTTCATATAACTTTATAAACAGAATAAATTTATTCCATTCCTATGAAATGGATTAAATGAATTTTTTCTTGTAACTTTTACAAAGAGTACAAAGTTTTTGATTTTCCATAGATAGGTATTCAGATCTTCTCAATATCATTCAAATACTATTCCGGAAAATATATTGCAAATGTAGTGTTACAAGTATAGTTGGAAAGGTGCGTACTTTGATGTTGATAAACCTATTCGAGTTCCTGATTCCCCACCGCACCACGATTACGTTTTAGATTTTATGGTGTTACATGATGCTGTTAATTCTTTAGGATTTAAAGGTAAATAAGTATTTGGCACTTTAGAAATAGTAGTAGTCGTCACGTCAGGTCTACGACGGTCTAAATATCAGCATAGCTTTGATACATTCCGCATTGATACTGTTGTCAGAACAAACTTTAAAGAGGCAATTCGTAATGCAGTAATTATATCAGTTTCAATTGAAATCGTGTTTCAAGTCCCTTAATGAACTTACATCCTTTACGAAATATCAGAGCATACAGTCATGAATTTCCTTAATGGAATACTACGCCAACAATTAGAGGTACTTGGCTGCACAAATTCAACAATAATCTTGCGTATCGTCCTCGCCGAGCTGCTCGTTACATCATAGACACTTTTAAAGAATCAAAACACTTGAAAAGGATAAACTGAATATTCGTTCTAGGAAGAAAATTAGACACCCTCCTTTATTAAAGACTTTCATTTTAACATAACCAAATTTTAATTTTAGATAAAATTCGGATATGCTAAAATAAACGTCTTTTTTAAATTTGAATACTTTTTGAATTTGATAACTAAAAATTATTAGGATAACAAGCCAACAGGAAATAGAGTTTTTCTAACTGTAGCGTGTGTTAGCTTTAAGAATAGCCATAAATGCTGAATAGAACTCGTGCACTAATGCTATCTGAAAAGTCCTGATTATTTTTTACTATATACAAGTGGTTTTAATTAAATAATTATGATAGTAATTCCCTGAGTAACCAATATTTAAAAAGATATTGTATTCGTATATAGTTTAGTAGCAATATTTCTATCTAAGCATACCTAATTATCTGCTATCTGTGTGACTTTATAAAACTCATGATATTTTTGCTGTACTGTTTATTACCTACTTAAACATGCATTTTGAAGCCTAGTTATTGGTAAATTGTAATTTGAATTTTTATGTTTCATTTGTGTTGTAAATTTAAATTGCAAGTATATATGTAACTTTTATTATTTTTATTGAACTTTGACTATTGTAGATTGATGTTGATTGTAAATTATAACAAAAAATTAATCAAAATTGAGCAATGAAAAGTAAGTAAAACTATATGAGAGTTTTGTTTGGAATTATTGATTACAAAATAATAAAACCCCTACCATTAATGGGGTGCTCTTTGATAAAACCTTTTGCTTCAGTTAATGTACATGTTTAATTCTGAAGCAGCAAGAGGTCAGCGGCTTGAGGGTCATTGTTATGTGGATTTTACTGAAAACTGAAAGTTGTAAATAAATATACCTAAACAATGCAATTAAAATACTTCAGTGTGCGGAAATTCTATATGTTTACCGATGACTACATATAGTGAAAGAAAAACATTCGAAGAGCGTCTAAATCTATGAGCTGTGCCTCATAACTATGAAACAATTCCTGTAATTTAGGACTCGTGGACGAAATTATTGTTCCTTTACGAGTTTCATACCTAGGTATATCTTATTTAAATGTTACCTATTTATCCGATACGCTGTGTATCTGACTCCTAATTTTATTTTATTATTCACTGATATGATTTGCAATGTATCTTAAATTATATTTATTTTTGTTTGAACATTTAGGTTACTGATTATTTAGAGATTATTCGATATGTTATTTTCTGTTGTTGTATTTAATAATTTATATTAATTTTCCTACACATATAACGATGTATTTTGGAATCGTGCATAATTTATTTTTGTAACGATCAATGTTTCTTAAGCCTTTGACTTCCATTATCTCGCGTTTTTTCGCTACTAGTATCTGTAAACTAGACTGGTGTTTCAATTACTTGCCCTAATTGTTCTAGGTTACTCATATTCCCCTTTTGTTCCCCAAGTCTTTGACTACGTCTTACAATTCTGATATCAGCTTGTGATCTAAAAAAACTCATAGATTCAACTAGTCCTATGCTAACACTTCTTATCTCTAACAGTGAATTTAATTTTTAAGCTAATCACAATAACCACAAATCTGATCAATTTATAATTTTATGTATTTATTTATTATTATTTTTTTCAGAACTTTTATTAACACTTAATTTTATTCTTAATATTTAATAATTTCTCCATAGCCCCGCGTGCAGGTTCCAAATACAACTGCTTCTTCAGGTTAATATATATATATATAAAACAACAACAACAATCAAAATAATATGCACGAAATAAATGGTGTATATAATATAAAATGTCAAGCTTGTAATAGAATATATGTAGGACAAACAATAAAGAAATTAAAAGAAAGATACAAAGAACATTTAAACGCTTATATCAAACCAAATATATATATAAATAAAATTTAGCTGCTCATTGTATTAATAATGGAGACGAATTTTATGAAATAGAAAATATGAAATTAATAACAGAATTAAATAAAGAATTAAAGATGAATATATGTGAAACATTGGAAATTTATGATAATAAAGTTAAAGACAAATTAATTGATGAACAAATTAAAGTAAGATCAAGTCACCAAACTTTGTATAAGGTCATTGATATTATAGAGAAAATTACATAAAGTGCAATACTTATAAACATATGGTTGTTTGTTGTAATATGATTTAATTTTTGTAATAATATTTTGTTAGATAATTATTTAACTGAAGATGCTGGTACTGTTTTATCGGCGAAATGCTTTGAATAATATATGAAACAAAAGTATTTTTGTTTTCGAAATATTTTTAATTTTTTAACTATATTACAAGAAAACATATCACCATATTTATTATAAAATATATATATATATAAAATTAGTGTTCTTGTATATTATCAAAATACAACTAATGTTGATCAAATACGTACAAAAATTATTTAATAATTTATTTTCAAACCTTTTCCTTGATAAACAGTTATCATTCCTGATGATGCTGGTACTATTTATAAACGAAAAGCTTGAATAAAAATTATTACATAATTCTTGTATTTCAATAACCTTAGTCGTTTTCGACACACACACACACACACACATATATATATATATATATATATATATATATATATATATATATATATATATATAAAGCCGAATACAATACGGAGACAATACTTTGGTCATTTTGCATTCAAACCGGCAGCCGGGTACTTGTGGCAGCCGTATACGGCTGCCACATAGTAATCCCTGATAATATAACACCCTTTGACAATAATCGAAATAAAAATCATTAAAATAAGTGTAAAAAGAAGTGTTTTATTGGAGCTATACTGTTTTTGGAAGTTCCATTGGTCGTTCTGAATATTTTAAAAATAACTTATAATAACCAAACGGTACTCGTAGTGATAGCAGAGAAGACGGGATCTGTATATCACAAGTTCGTATTATTTCCACGTTTACGATAGATGGCAATCGTCTTAGTTACGTCAAAAACAACTTGTGTCACGATCTTATCAGTATTCACAATATTTCCCCTACATTCCAAAATAAAATCAGTCAAATGCTCTTACCCTAACCCGGTCCTTATTCACGATCCATCCGTGCATTCCTCACAACGTACTTTTTGTGCCCTTACGCTGTGTAATTTCTTTATAATCAATAGTTTCTTTCTTTTATAGGTTTTAGAAGTTAAAGTAAAGAACGATCACTTCAAATTCTGTGACCGATTTAACTGCTTGTTTATGATATAACGACCATCGTTACAGTGTAGTTTCCTCTCTGCTGCAGTCATTTAGTCTTTTCTCACCGATTTACGTAAACTTAGTTAATGTCGTACACGTGTCACTGGAATAAAAACACAACTACACAAATTCCCATTCACTCTTTATTAAATATCTGTGTTTCGTTTGACTAGAATTATATTTCTTTTCTACTAAATATTAAATATACCTATATTTTCTGCATTTTGTATCACTAATATAGTGTTTAATTCACTTTCTTATTAAGTTTAATCGATTTTCATACCTCACGACAAGTGAGATGAGAGCATAACGATTGTTAAGGTGTATGTGAAGTGGTTATTTAAAACGACCTTAGCCAATACTATTTTACGTTTAAATATATTACATTGATACTGTTTGAAGAAGATATAAATATCAATTATAAAAGTTTATGTTGCTATTTCATGAAGAGATAACGAGTTCAGTAACGTCAAAACTACAAATAACGGGTGACAGCTTATTAGTCACAGCTGTGCGAGCTTGAAAGAAATCAAGATTTTTTCGCAAGGTATATTCACTTATAACTCGTGAAGCTAATACTGTTTACACTTTCGAAGTAAATTAATATTTATACTTTGCAACGAAATAGTCTAATATCAGGGCCTATGTTTAGGAAGAGACGTCATACCACTCAGGGAGCAATACAGATTTAATTTAATATATTTAGTTTACATTCTTCACACTTTATTCTTCGTTTTAATGGTGATAAGTAAAAGGTAGTCGAGAGCGTTTTCAGTGCGGTACATTGGATATGGACGTATTTATTTTCAGTTAGTTATAGAAAAATATATTGTGAATGTATAATCGTCCTCCAAGGCTCGGAATTAGGTAACGTTTAGAACCATTTACTTACTTATTTACTTACAACGTAGAGCTACAGCCCGTGGTGGGCCTTGGCATTCATATCAACGTCCCTTCGTGTACATCTCTCTTCAGCCTTCTTTAAACATTGATTCTGGATTCTTCGCAATGTATTACACAAGGAGTTCAGGTGTAATTAGGTCGCAAAATGTACTTTAAATAGCTACTACTACTACTACATAGTGCTATAGCCCGGCGTGCGCCTTAGCTTCCTTAACAATGTCCCGCCATGTACTTCTATCCTTAGCCTTCTGTTTCAACTAATTATTTATCACGGCGGTTAAAGTCCACGTTTCTGCTCTATACGTTAGGACTGGCCGAATTAGAGTTTTATAGAGTCGCACTTTAGTGGATTGAGACAATAGCATACTTATATACTCGTATTTTAGTAGTATGCTAAATTAGATGCCTTTATTCTATTTTGGACTTCATTTATTGTTTTATTTTCATCATTCATTTCTGAGCACAAATATGTGAAACGTTTTAACAGAAATAACCATTTATATCCAAAGTCATAATGCTACGCCTTTACTAGTACTCATATATTTAGGGTTTCCCTATTTTATGCAGATACCTATCATTTTTTCTCTCATTATTGATTATAATAAAAGTCTCTTTGAGCGATGGAATATTCCTGACAACCAAGCATTCAGCATAAGAATATAGACATATTTGACTGCATTAATGGATGAAATTCCCTGAGGAATCATCCTCCTTAAAATGCACATGTAAGGCCAGATGGAAGAGGTAAGCAGACAGGGTACCACCCTGTCTCACCCCATTCAGAATATGGAATTCGGGACTAATTCCACCGCTTATTATAACTTTGTCGTCATAATCACACATTGTCATGTTGATCAGTCTGATCAACTTGTTTGGTACGTTGAAATCCTTTACAGTTTTGAGCAAATTTGCTCTGTTGACACCGACAAAAGCCTGCCGATAGTAAATAAAAATAAAATTAATGTCAATTTTATATTACCAACACCTCTCGGGTAGTTGTCTTAAAACCAATATCTGATCGGTAGTTCCCTTTCCTGGTCCGAAGTCCGCATTGATATTAAATTACGATATTTTTAGCTAAGACGTTAAGCTTTTTCAGTATTATATTTGAGAATATTTTATATGCTACCGTGAAAAATACCCGATGATTACTGCATTCGAATTGGTCCCACGTTTTAAAAATAGGACTTATGACTCTAATTCTCCATTTTCTTGTCATACTTTCTCATTCCCATTAGTCTAGGATCAGTGAATATTATTGTGACTGTAGAAATTCTCTACAAATTTAAAAAAAATCGGCTACAAGTTAGTCTATACCAGGTGCTCTATTACATTTCAGCTTTTTAATCGACTCCATAAAGTCATACGTGTCCAGTGGCTCGATTCATGGGCCGACAAACGAGATCCTGAAACACTCCCTGTACCGACTATAGCGGTCCTAGCGCACACCGAGGTCTTAGTCCAGGACCTCGGTTTTCGGTCCTCGCTGTACACTTGCTGTCACGTATGATAGTGCGTTTTAGTTCTCGACTGCATCCAATAGATGGATCTGCAATCTCTGACAAACTTTACACACTTTAGCACAAATTTCAAGGCCATGCTATATTTAGAGCCATTACAGACGTTAGGCCTTGCACGGTTTGAATGAGAGCCTGGTTTATATTTCTTGACACAATAATAAAATAACTTTCCTTGTTTTTAACTCGATTTATATTCAAGGTTTATATTGTATAAATACGCTACTAGTTTTACTTTGTTAGTTTAAAATGAAAATGTTTTCAAATGAGGATATAACTTATAGTTTTTATAAGTGCACAGATAATTATTCATAAGACAATAATAACATTCTTTCTCATCTGGCAATATCTTATGCAGCAATTATTTTTACAAATAGTTATACTGTATTTAAAAAAAAAAAATTCATATAAAAAAATCTTGATTTTGAGAAAAGCAGTAAACTATACACAACTTCGTAAATTCATATATTTATAATAATTAGAATCCCAAATATTTACCATCACTGATCTATTGAAATTGAATTTATAATATAATAAGGAGATTTAAATCCCAAATATTTACCATCACTGATCTATTGAAATTAAATTTATAATATAATAAGGAGATTTAAATCCCAAATATTTACCATCACTGATCTATTGAAATTGAATTTATAATATAATAAGGAGATTTAAATCCCAAATATTTACCATCACTGATCTATTGAAATTGAATTTATAATATAATAAGGAGATTTAAATACCAAATATTTACCATAACTGATCTGTTGAAATTGAATTTATAATATAATAAGGAGACTTAGATCCCAAATATTTACCATCACTGATCTATTGAAATTGAATTTATAATATAATAAGGAGATTTAAATCCCAAATATTTACCATCACTGATCTATTGAAATTGAATTTAAATTATAATAAGGAGATTTAAATCCTAAATATTTACCATCACTGATCTATTGAAATTGAATTTATAATATAATAAGGAGATTTAAGTCCCAAATATTAACCATAACTGATCTATTGAAATTGAATTTACAATATAATAAGGAGATTTCAATCCCAAATATTTACCATGACTGATCTATTGAAATTGAATATATAATATAATAAGGAGAATTAAATCCCAAATATTTACCATCACTGATCTATCGAAATTGAATTTATAATATAATAAGGAGATTTAAATCGCAAATATTTACCATTACTGATCTATTGAAATTGAAATTATAATATAACAAGGACATTTAAATCCCAAATATTTACCATAACTGATCTATTGAAATTGAATTTATAATATAATAAGGAGATTTAAATCCCAAATATTTACCATCGCTGATCTATTGAAATTGAATTTATAATATAATAAGGAGATTTAAATCCCAAATCTTTACCATAACTGATCTATTGAAATTGAAAGTTTGATTATCACAAATTTTAAATAAACAATTAAATTGGCGTATTAAAGATTTGTAGTAATCATATTATTAAAACCTTACAACAAAAATATTATTCATTGTTTAATAGACGTTACTCATTTAGGCGTTTAATTCTGTTCATCAAAATAAATGTCATTTAGCTAGAACAATAAATCCTTGAGAGGTATTGCTCAAGCCACACCCATTCCAAAAACATTGATCACCAGATTTTACCCAAATATCAACATATTCATTAAACCATGCAAACCGATGCTTGCACAGATCTGTGAACATCAGTGCTATGCAGTTACCGTGTAGGCAGTAAACGTCATTAGCGCTTATAACAGAGTATTTTCTATTAAACCAATTGTAAAATAATAGTAGAGTGTGTTTTAAGTATAGGAGAATAATATCAATGCTAGTATTAACGTTCCCCTTGTAGTATTTCCAGTTCAACCACCGCATAAGTATCTTATTTACTTATATTTACATACTTGAGAAACACTTTTTGAGCATAATTTACTCACTGTTTGAAATGAATTTCCTCACATTCACTAGTCATATCCAACTCTCACTAATATAATGATACAATACAACATAACCAGTTTTTTTTAGTACTTTTTAGGTCTGTTAATCTTCTACAATTAAACTAGACTATGTATCATTACAGATAATCTGTGCTCGGTATTTATGAAATAAATGCCTGACAACATCTGTATTACAAATGAGACTTGCTAAATGGAGTTTTAAGACAGGTTTGATTTGCAGAAATATTAGAACAACAGACCAATCGAAAATATTTGTTAAATATTTGACAATATAACATTTGTATACATTAGTTGCCTGGAGTAACGGCTAATAACTACTACATATGATTTATGAATTAGATAAGAGTATTTGCAATATAACCTTTTAAATCAGTGTCTATTCATATAAAATAAACATTTGTATGAGATTTCTCTATAGGCATTTTTCTTCCCAGTCTTCCTGCCGTGGGGTATAAAGTACAATGCACAAACACACTACTTGATCTTTACTTCCGCAACTTACATTTAGTAGGCACAACTTGTTTGTGTAATCTCCAACGCCTACTTGCAGTTAAACCTTCTTACAATCTGAACCAAATGTTTTGAGCCACATTTCATAACTGTACATCTATTACTGAAATTTACCAAAGCCAGTCTGTGCATCATAAAAGTAAGACGAAAAAAAAAAACATTTGTAAGGCCAATTACAAATACAATGTTTTAGTTGTCTAAGGTTAACAGGTATTATAACTACTACATGTATTTTAATATCGTTACGATTTTAAAATCGTTAGACAGTGACTAATTACTGATTCACACATTTTCTGAATACAATATAATTTTAATAGTCTACTTATTTATAAAATATATTTTACAAAATTATACTTTACTAATAATTAATTAATCATACAAATATTAAAAGTTTTGCCTCCTAAAATTAGCATTAAAATATGTATCACTTTATTATAGTTCCAACCATTGAGATTGAGTCATATCTTATAGTTAAATAGTTTGCAAGATTTATAATTAAAACACAATTGCTTGCATGGATTTCGTAAAAAGACTGAAATACATTAGAAAACCATCTTTAAAAAAATACAACCATTCTATGTTGAGAAACATACTTCTTGCTAAAGATACCTACTTGAATATACAACATATTTTTAAAATGTTATTTGATTGTACTGTTTATAGATTCCTAAATTAAGATATTTTTATGATTAAACCTTGTAAAAATACAACTTCGTAAACTTATAATCAGGGAAAAGTTTTAAAAATTAAGTTTAACAGGACGTATTGATCAGAGTAAGTTTGCAAGTTAGTACTAAATTTACTTTAACTATAAAATCAAGTAGAAGTTTAATTTCATAAATTATATTACCAGGTACAAACTTAAAAGTTTCAGTAAACGCTATTGCACCTTGCAATATTTTTAAAATCTGAAAAAGTATTGAATGTTTATCCAGTTTTTAAATTTAATTAAAACAGCATGAAATAATTGTGAAAATAAAATACATACTAACACACGATAAAGTTTGCTCAACATTTTTTAATACAAAATGTATAATAAAGGTTTGTTAAAAAAAATTATTGTACAAATTTTTAGTGTATTGATACTTTTTGTCAGATGAACATAATATATGAATTGAACTTATTATATACCTATATACTTTAATATACACACACATAATATATATATATATATATATATATATATATATATATATATATATATACAGATAAATAGATAGAAGTGCTAAAAAATTATATGAATAGTTATTATCTGGAGTACATTCTACATTGCATAAAATCGCAGTTCCGACGTTTCGCTTGAATCTCATCTAGCATTGAATAGGTGAACCCTACAACAGTTGAAGAGCGATTAACTGTTTGGTATTAAAAGAATACAACCAAAATATCAAACACAATATGACTGCTTCATCTACTGAGTTTTTAATATAAATTTTGCAGACATATAAAATGTTGGTTTCAATTTTGGCACTTGAGAGGGGAATGCAAGCACTAACGTACTTGTACGTAAATACCCACGTTCTGTTTATGTTTGCAAGAGTATTTTAGAATACTATCACCATATGTTCTTACAGACCCTGGTAAAGTGAAGGCTTCAAAGTGAACACTTTAAAATACGTATTTGAGAAAGCTATTACTTTATTAGGATTTTGTAGTTAGTTTACACCAAGACTATAAACTATTGTGGTCCGTCTACCGCTTACTAAAAAATAAATACGTATCTTATCAGATCAGACATATTAATTCCATTTTATTCAGGCACTGAGAAATATATTGCACTGTGCATTAAATTTCAGTAATATTTACATATTATGCAACAATTTGTAAAATAAATTCATCACCTCTTTTTTGTAATTCACAGTAACTCAGAACTTGTATACAAGTTATAAAGAAAATTTAGATTTAGGCTGTCATGCAAATAAAATAATTATGTCTATTATTTACAAAAACATTTGACACTGTTTTTATGTTCAGGTTGCCATCGTCGGAGACAAACAATCAACACTCAAAAATTGTCAAATATTGCCAACTAAATATAATTGTGAACGGAAACAATTATTGACAAGAAATGGTGTATTTTACACGTTTTAAGGATCTATTTCAAATTAATATAATTTAAAATTTCAATGGAATGAATAAAATTGTACTCATGCAGTAAACTTTTCTTCATGAAACGGCCGTCCAAACACAAGCAAAGTAAGTGCTACTATTGACAAGTTAAAAGGTTTTTTAAAGTGTAACTCATTTTAAATAAATTTTAAAATGCACTTTTTTAAAATTTATTCATTTTTCATTATTAGGCTATAATGGGATTATAGAATATTTGTTATGAGTAGGCCTATTAACTTGGACCAATTTATTGTATACTAGTTTATATTTCGCAAAATCGTTTTATTATTATAGACTAATTATAATAAGCTACATAATTTATTTAAAATTTTTAAAATTAAACTTCCTTCGTCTGATACTTTTTAAGACCCAATTTAACCCATGTAAAATCGTTGAATAAAACTTGTATTCGGTAAAAGTTGCTACAACTAATACGCGTTTTCTATTAACTACATTTATGAACTACATTAACTAGGTTCTATTTAAACCTATGAAGTGTGATCGTAGTAATAGCGCGCGGTGACCGACTAGGTAAACGGGGTTATTGGTAACATATACAGACAAATTTTACCAACTTCTTTGTTTTTAACCGATTTCAGGTGGAAACATCATTTTTTTCGGAAACTGGCAATTTTTTCTTATAAATAGATGGTTGATTAGAAACTTATAGTTGTTCTAAACCCTTGTTGCAAACTCCATTGTAAACGTGGTCGATAATGGGAATAAAGATAGGATTGAGATAGAAATGTAAGACTGACTAGAATATAGGTAATGATTGGGAATACGAGTAAAATAGAGGTAAAAGGGTAAATTCTTTTTTGTTTATAGGAGAAAATGGGAATAAAGATATGATTGAGATAAAAGCGTAAGAATCTTTGCTTAGAATATAGGGAAGGATTGGGAAAACTAATAAAATAGGGATTAAATCGTAAAGCTCTTTGTTGTTTATAGGGAAAATGGGAGAAAAGATAGGATTGAGATAAAAACGCAAGGCTTATTGTTTAAAATATAAGGAAGGCTTGGGAATACGGATAGAATAGGGGTAAAAACGTAAAACTCTTCGTTGTTTATAGGGAAAACTGGAAATAAATATAGGATTGAGTTAAAAAGGTAAGACTCTTTGCTTAGAACATATGGAAGGATTGGTAAAACGGATAAAATTAAGGTAAAACCGTAAAGATTTGTGTTGTTTATAGGGAAATATACAAATATATAGGGAAATATATAGTAAAAATATAGGGAAATATATGAAAATGAGAATAAAGATAGGATTGAAATGAAAACGTTAGACCCTCGGTTTAGAATATAGGGAACGATTGGGAGTACGAATAAAATTAAGGTAAAAGCGTAAAGCTCTTTGTTGTGTATAGGGGGAAATGGGAATACACAATAGGATTAACGGAATAAAGTAAGACGCTTTGTTTAGGATATTATTTAATGATATATTTTAGTAGTCGAGTTTCGCACTAGATCGCATTGTTGAAATTTGTGATTCACGCACAAGTAGCGGTATTTTTGCAAAGTGATTTTCTTTTAAAAAAACTCGTGTAATACTTCGTACAACACGATAACTGCATTTATTATTACATGCCTCTAATTATAGAAGTTGCAAAATTTATTATATATCTTGTATCCAAATCGCAACAAATGAAAGTTAATATGCCAAAGATTAGAGCACAATTTTGGATTCGTACAGTCACTTTACAACAATACGCTAATATTATTACCTCGTTGAATCACATGTAGGAGAAGTTGCAAAAGTAGTTTGCGATAGTAATTCATTTAAATTACTATTTAAAATAATTTATTTAAGAAGCCATAGCTCATAGTGTATTATTTAAATTTAAGCCCAAAGTTAAATTTCGCTTACTTAGAAGTACATTTACTTCAGTACATTGATCAAATTTGCTGGTCTTACCTATCACAGGGGTTACAAAAGCCGAAAGTAGGCCTTAAGTTAAATGACAAAGAAAGGCAATCAACACACGATTTCTGCCATAAATATAATTTACACAAGATCTTTATTGTAATATTGCTTGTTGTGAATTTAGGGGCTGCAGCAGGATAAAATAACACCTTGGTGTTCATTTTACCCAAAAGGTAAGATTTGTGTTGTCGCGAAAGTGGTCTCTACCGTTTATTGTTTTGAATAACTATACAAAGATGTGAAAGGAGGTGTGACGGAAAGCGAGACGGAGAAGGGTAAAGGTTTTCCACCAACATTAAATATTAATAACGAAACCATTCCTCTAGTGAATCGGCTTTCACTTTGTATTCTCTCTTATTTAATAACGGAATCTACATTGCGTGTGTTCGCGCTTGGGCGAGTTTAGAAATCCGTTCCCACATAATGGTCAGTAAGCATGATCGTCCAGGAGTTATGATTATTAAAACAAATATTAAAACTGGAAATGCGAAAATCAGCATAGATACAAATAACTAAATAAATAAAATGTGGTAACAACGCAAATAAAATGATTTTAAAAAAAAAACATTTAATATCTAACTAAACGCAATCACACTTCACTAAAAAAACTTTATAATTTCAAGGCATTTTTTGTTAAAAAAATGCACACACGCAAATTAATTACGAATAAAATCATGTGATTTGATGACAACTGAAAGGTCTGTTATAGTCAATTTATATACGTTATTGAATCACTTCTCTGAAACTGTAAGTCTTCTTTTATTTCTTGCATGAACTGTTTATTTGTTAATAATTAAACTTTATGTATTTTAACAGTATATGTTTTCATCTTAAACGTGTTTTGGTTTTGGGTTGTCTGGAAACTGCACATTCTTACATAACAGCAATGTTTACCGATAAGAAAGGGCTGCTTGTGCAATAGGAAACAGAATAAATCTCTAACATTTTCTTTGTAATTCTTCGTCAATCGGACTTTATGATTGTTATTGTCTACAAAGATTATGAATAGGTTGTGAATTAAACGTAAAATACCTCCGAGGAAATTATGTGACTATTAGTGTTCCTGGAGTAGAACGAAACTATAAAGGGGCATAAAAAGATGTCTACACTTTATGCCCCCATTTAACCTGGAGCTTAGCGAAATATTGATATAGAATATAGTTAAATAGTCCTATTGTAAAATAGTTTAAAATTTTATTAAATATTATTTTATTTTAGTGGACAATTTGTTTCTTCAAATCCGTTCTGTAATGATACAATAATAAATATCCAGTATTAAATATGTTATAGACACTGAAAACTCCATTTAAAAAGCTAAAATATATTCATTGATTATTTTAAGTTAAGAATCGGTAAAAAGTTTTAAAATAAAAACAATGTGTACTTTTCTTACGATAGCCAGGCTACTAATTTGGCTATATATCGCTTGGAACTACTCACAATATATAATGGAACATACATACATAAATCTAGTTTCGCTACCCATTTTTTGTTGATCTCTAAGGAGTGCGGATTAACGCTCTGAATTTGTACAAGATGTACATCAATCTCCTTGTTTCTTAAAAAATTAAGGATTTGAAAATTTAGCACTGAAGTAGCTAAAACCCCAGAGATCCATGCAATTCGTTAGTCAGGAAATTGTGCAACAAAGAATTGGAATCACATTTTATATTATCACCTTTAAACCATGATTATGACTAAAACACTGTATTATTATGGGGGTAGTACAGTTCTATCCAGCAAAATCCAATTCTAGTACTCTTCATTTGTAAGTACAAGTGAGATCTATTGGTATACTTTCAATATATCTGTAACTTTGAAAATATCATACCTCGTTTGCCTCCGTACATTTTTCATCTCATAAAAACCAGATAATTATGTTCTTTAATTAATCATGTCTTGATTTACCCATCCTTCTCTACAGTCCATACTAAATAAAAATTGTTTCTACCGAAACGAATCAATGATCAACAAATATAGCAACAGAAATTTATCACAAAATATACTTTTTGCTTTACTTGCGACCAGACATTTTTTAACTAAAAGTTGTAATTGTTAACTTACACTTGGAGGAAACGTTTTCGTCTTACGACTTTTTCAGCCTCGTATTTTGCCGCTAGAAATGCTGCTGTTTTGCTTCCTCGGTATCATTGTTTTGAAAGTTAGGAGTGATGTGTTCGACGAGTATGTGTGATATGTGAAGTGTTTGTTCATCTAATATTTCTGCAAATCAAACCTGTCTTAAAACTCCATTTAGCAAGTCTCATTTGTAATACAGATGTTGTCAGGCATTTATTTCATAAATACCGAGCACAGATTATCTGTAATGATACATAGTCTAGTTTAATTGTAGAAGATTAACAGACCTAAAAAGTACTAAAAAAAACTGGTTATGTTGTATTGTATCATTATATTAGTGAGAGTTGGATATGACTAGTGAATGTGAGGAAATTCATTTCAAACAGTGAGTAAATTATGCTCAAAAAGTGTTTCTCAAGTATGTAAATATAAGTAAATAAGATACTTATGCGGTGGTTGAACTGGAAATACTACAAGGGGAACGTTAATACTAGCATTGATATTATTCTCCTATACTTAAAACACACTCTACTATTATTTTACAATTGGTTTAATAGAAAATACTCTGTTATAAGCGCTAATGACGTTTACTGCCTACACGGTAACTGCATAGCACTGATGTTCACAGATCTGTGCAAGCATCGGTTTGCATGGTTTAATGAATATGTTGATATTTGGGTAAAATCTGGTGATCAATGTTTTTGGAATGGGTGTGGCTTGAGCAATACCTCTCAAGGATTTATTGTTCTAGCTAAATGACATTTATTTTGATGAACAGAATTAAACGCCTAAATGAGTAACGTCTATTAAACAATGAATAATATTTTTGTTGTAAGGTTTTAATAATATGATTACTACAAATCTTTAATACGCCAATTTAATTGTTTATTTAAAATTTGTGATAATCAAACTTTCAATTTCAATAGATCAGTTATGGTAAAGATTTGGGATTTAAATCTCCTTATTATATTATAAATTCAATTTCAATAGATCAGCGATGGTAAATATTTGGGATTTAAATCTCCTTATTATATTATAAATTCAATTTCAATAGATCAGTTATGGTAAATATTTGGGATTTAAATGTCCTTGTTATATTATAATTTCAATTTCAATAGATCAGTAATGGTAAATATTTGCGATTTAAATCTCCTTATTATATTATAAATTCAATTTCAATAGATCAGTGATGGTAAATATTTAAGATTTAATTCTCCTTATTATAATTTAAATTCAATTTCAATAGATCAGTGATGGTAAATATTTGGGATTTAAATCTCCTTATTATATTATAAATTCAATTTCAATAGATCAGTGATGGTAAATATTTGGGATCTAATTCTCCTTATTATATTATAAATTCAATTTCAACAGATCAGTTATGGTAAATATTTGGTATTTAAATCTCCTTATTATATTATAAATTTAATTTCAATAGATCAGTGATGGTAAATATTTGGGATTTAAATCTCCTTATTATATTATAAATTCAATTTCAATAGATCAGTGATGGTAAATATTTGGGATTTAAATCTCCTTATTATATTATAAATTTAATTTCAATAGATCAGTGATGGTAAATATTTGGGATTTAAATCTCCTTATTATATTATAAATTCAATTTCAATAGATCAGTGATGGTAAATATTTGGGATTCTAATTATTATAAATATATGAATTTACGAAGTTGTGTATAGTTTACTGCTTTTCTCAAAATCAAGATTTTTTTATATGAATTTTTTTTTTTAAATACAGTATAACTATTTGTAAAAATAATTGCTGCATAAGATATTGCCAGATGAGAAAGAATGTTATTATTGTCTTATGAATAATTATCTGTGCACTTATAAAAACTATAAGTTATATCCTCATTTGAAAACATTTTCATTTTAAACTAACAAAGTAAAACTAGTAGCGTATTTATACAATATAAACCTTGAATATAAATCGAGTTAAAAACAAGGAAAGTTATTTTATTATTGTGTCAAGAAATATAAACCAGGCTCTCATTCAAACCGTGCAAGGCCTAACGTCTGTAATGGCTCTAAATATAGCATGGCCTTGAAATTTGTGCTAAAGTGTGTAAAGTTTGTCAGAGATTGCAGATCCATCTATTGGATGCAGTCGAGAACTAAAACGCACTATCATACGTGACAGCAAGTGTACAGCGAGGACCGAAAACCGAGGTCCTGGACTAAGACCTCGGTGTGCGCTAGGACCGCTATAGTCGGTACAGGGAGTGTTTCAGGATCTCGTTTGTCGGCCCATGAATCGAGCCACTGGACACGTATGACTTTATGGAGTCGATTAAAAAGCTGAAATGTAATAGAGCACCTGGTATAAACTAACTTGTAGCCGATTTTTTTAAAATTTGTAGAGAATTTCTACAGTCACAATAATATTCACTGATCCTAGACTAATGGGAATGAGAATGTATGACAAGAAAATGGAGAATTAGAGTCATAAGTCCTATTTTTAAAACGTGGGACCAATTCGAATGCAGTAATCATCGGGTATTTTTCACGGTAGCATATAAAATATTCTCAAATATAATACTGAAAAAGCCTAACGTCTTAGCTAAAAATATCGTAATTTAATATCAATGCGGACTTCGGACCAGGAAAGGGAACTACCGATCAGATATTGGTTTTAAGACAACTACCCGAGAGGTGTTGGTAATATAAAATTGACATTAATTTTATTTTTATTTACTATCGGCAGGCTTTTGTCGGTGTCAACAGAGCAAATTTGCTCAAAACTGTAAAGGATTTCAACGTACCAAACAAGTTGATCAGACTGATCAACATGACAATGTGTGATTATGACGACAAAGTTATAATAAGCGGTGGTATTAGTCCCGAATTCCATATTCTGAATGGGGTGAGACAGGGTGGTACCCTGTCTGCTTACCTCTTCCATCTGGCCTTACATGTGCATTTTAAGGAGGATGATTCCTCAGGGAATTTCATCCATTAATGCAGTCAAATATGTCTATATTCTTATGCTGAATGCTTGGTTGTCAGGAATATTCCATCGCTCAAAGAGACTTTTATTATAATCAATAATGAGAGCAAAAATGATAGGTATCTGCATAAAATAGGGAAACCCTAAATATATGAGTACTAGTAAAGGCGTAGCATTATGACTTTGGATATAAATGGTTATTTCTGTTAAAACGTTTCACATATTTGTGCTCAGAAATGAATGATGAAAATAAAACAATAAATGAAGTCCAAAATAGAATAAAGGCATCTAATTTAGCATACTGCTAAAATACGAGTATATAAGTATGCTATTGTCTCAATCCACTAAAGTGCGACTCTATAAAACTCTAATTCGGCCAGTCCTAACGTATAGAGCAGAAACGTGGACTTTAACCGCCGTGATAAATAATTAGTTGAAACAGAAGGCTAAGGATAGAAGTACATGGCGGGACATTGTTAAGGAAGCCAAGGCGCACGCCGGGCTATAGCACTATGTAGTAGTAGTAGTAGCTATTTAAAGTACATTTTGCGACCTAATTACACCTGAACTCCTTGTGTAATACATTGCGAAGAATCCAGAATCAATGTTTAAAGAAGGCTGAAGAGAGATGTACACGAAGGGACGTTGTTATGAATGCCAAGGCCCACCACGGGCTGTAGCGCTACGTTGTAAGTAAATAAGTAAGTAAATGGTTCTAAACGTTACCTAATTCCGAGCCTTGGAGGACGATTATACATTCACAATATATTTTTCTATAACTAACTGAAAATAAATACGTCCATATCCAATGTACCGCACTGAAAACGCTCTCGACTACCTTTTACTTATCACCATTAAAACGAAGAATAAAGTGTGAAGAATGTAAACTAAATATATTAAATTAAATCTGTATTGCTCCCTGAGTGGTATGACGTCTCTTCCTAAACATAGGCCCTGATATTAGACTATTTCGTTGCAAAGTATAAATATTAATTTACTTCGAAAGTGTAAACAGTATTAGCTTCACGAGTTATAAGTGAATATACCTTGCGAAAAAATCTTGATTTCTTTCAAGCTCGCAAAGCTGTGACTAATAAGCTGTCACCCGTTATTTGTAGTTTTGACGTTACTGAACTCGTTATCTCTTCATGAAATAGCAACATAAACTTTTATAATTGATATTTATATCTTCTTCAAACAGTATCAATGTAATATATTTAAACGTAAAATAGTATTGGCTAAGGTCGTTTTAAATAACCACTTCACATACACCTTAACAATCGTTATGCTCTCATCTCACTTGTCGTGAGGTATGAAAATCGATTAAACTTAATAAGAAAGTGAATTAAACACTATATTAGTGATACAAAATGCAGAAAATATAGGTATATTTAATATTTAGTAGAAAAGAAATATAATTCTAGTCAAACGAAACACAGATATTTAATAAAGAGTGAATGGGAATTTGTGTAGTTGTGTTTTTATTCCAGTGACACGTGTACGACATTAACTAAGTTTACGTAAATCGGTGAGAAAAGACTAAATGACTGCAGCAGAGAGGAAACTACACTGTAACGATGGTCGTTATATCATAAACAAGCAGTTAAATCGGTCACAGAATTTGAAGTGATCGTTCTTTACTTTAACTTCTAAAACCTATAAAAGAAAGAAACTATTGATTATAAAGAAATTACACAGCGTAAGGGCACAAAAAGTACGTTGTGAGGAATGCACGGATGGATCGTGAATAAGGACCGGGTTAGGGTAAGAGCATTTGACTGATTTTATTTTGGAATGTAGGGGAAATATTGTGAATACTGATAAGATCGTGACACAAGTTGTTTTTGACGTAACTAAGACGATTGCCATCTATCGTAAACGTGGAAATAATACGAACTTGTGATATACAGATCCCGTCTTCTCTGCTATCACTACGAGTACCGTTTGGTTATTATAAGTTATTTTTAAAATATTCAGAACGACCAATAGAACTTCCAAAAACAGTATAGCTCCAATAAAACACTTCTTTTTACACTTATTTTAATGATTTTTATTTCGATTATTGTCAAAGGGTGTTATATTATCAGGGATTACTATGTGGCAGCCGTATACGGCTGCCACAAGTACCCGGCTGCCGGTTTGAATGCAAAATGACCAAAGTATTGTCTCCGTATTGTATTCGGCTTTATATATATATATATATATATATATATATATATATATATATGTGTGTGTGTGTGTGTGTGTGTCGAAAACGACTAAGGTTATTGAAATACAAGAATTATGTAATAATTTTTATTCAAGCTTTTCGTTTATAAATAGTACCAGCATCATCAGGAATGATAACTGTTTATCAAGGAAAAGGTTTGAAAATAAATTATTAAATAATTTTTGTACGTATTTGATCAACATTAGTTGTATTTTGATAATATACAAGAACACTAATTTTATATATATATATATATATATTTTATAATAAATATGGTGATATGTTTTCTTGTAATATAGTTAAAAAATTAAAAATATTTCGAAAACAAAAATACTTTTATTTCATATATTATTCAAAGCATTTCGCCGATAAAACAGTAACAGCATCTTCAGTTAAATAATTATCTAACAAAATATTATTACAAAAATTAAATCATATTACAACAAACAACCATATGTTTATAAGTATTGCACTTTATGTAATTTTCTCTATAACATCAATGACCTTATACAAAGTTTGGTGACTTGATCTTACTTTAATTTGTTCATCAATTAATTTGTCTTTAACTTTATTATCATAAATTTCCAATGTTTCACATATATTCATCTTTAATTCTTTATTTAATTCTGTTATTAATTTCATATTTTCTATTTCATAAAATTCGTCTCCATTATTAATACAATGAGCAGCTAAATTTTATTTATATATATATTTGGTTTGATATAAGCGTTTAAATGTTCTTTGTATCTTTCTTTTAATTTCTTTATTGTTTGTCCTACATATATTCTATTACAAGCTTGACATTTTATATTATATACACCATTTATTTCGTGCATATTATTTTGATTGTTGTTGTTGTTTTATATATATATATATTAACCTGAAGAAGCAGTTGTATTTGGAACCTGCACGCGGGGCTATGGAGAAATTATTAAATATTAAGAATAAAATTAAGTGTTAATAAAAGTTCTGAAAAAAATAATAATAAATAAATACATAAAATTATAAATTGATCAGATTTGTGGTTATTGTGATTAGCTTAAAAATTAAATTCACTGTTAGAGATAAGAAGTGTTAGCATAAGACTAGTTGAATCTATGAGTTTTTTTAGATCACAAGCTGATATCAGAATTGTAAGACGTAGTCAAAGACTTGGGGAACAAAAGGGGAATATGAGTAACCTAGAACAATTAGGGCAAGTAATTGAAACACCAGTCTAGTTTACAGATACTAGTAGCGAAAAAACGCGAGATAATGGAAGTCAAAGGCTTAAGAAACATTGATCGTTACAAAAATAAATTATGCACGATTCCAAAATACATCGTTATATATGTAGGAAAATTAATATAAATTAATAAATACAACAACAGAAAATAACATATCGAATAATCTCTAAATAATCAGTAACCTAAATGTTCAAACAAAAATAAATATAATTTAAGATACATTGCAAATCATATCAGTGAATAATAAAATAAAATTAGGAGTCAGATACACAGCGTATCGGATAAATAGGTAACATTTAAATAAGATATACCTAGGTATGAAACTCGTAAAGGAATAATAATTTCGTCCACGAGTCCTAAATTACAGGAATTGTTTCATAGTTATGAGGCACAGCTCATAGATTTAGACGCTCTTCGAATGTTTTTCTTTCACTATATGTAGTCATCGGTAAACATATAGAATTTCCGCACACTGAAGTATTTTAATTGCATTGTTTAGGTATATTTATTTACAACTTTCAGTTTTCAGTAAAATCCACATAACAATGACCCTATTAACTGAAGCAAAAGGTTTTATCAAAGAGCACCCCATTCATGGTAGGGGTTTTATTATTTTGTAATCAATAATTCCAAACAAAACTCTCATATAGTTTTACTTACTTTTCATTGCTCAATTTTGATTAATTTTTTGTTATAATTTACAATCAACATCAATCTACAATAGTCAAAGTTCAATAAAAATAATAAAAGTTACATATATACTTGCAATTTAAATTTACAACACAAATGAAACATAAAAATTCAAATTACAATTTACCAATAACTAGGCTTCAAAATGCATGTTTAAGTAGGTAATAAACAGTACAGCAAAAATATCATGAGTTTTATAAAGTCACACAGATAGCAGATAATTAGGTATGCTTAGATAGAAATATTGCTACTAAACTATATACGAATACAATATCTTTTTAAATATTGGTTACTCAGGGGATTACTATCATAATTATTTAGTTAAAACCACTTGTATATAGTAAAAAATAATCAGGACTTTTCAGATAGCATTAGTGCACGAGTTCTATTCAGCATTTATGGCTATTCTTAAAGCTAACACACGCTACAGTTAGAAAAACTCTATTTCCTGTTGGCTTGTTATCCTAATAATTTTTAGTTATCAAATTCAAAAAGTATTCAAATTTAAAAAAGACGTTTATTTTAGCATATCCGAATTTTATCTAAAATTAAAATTTGGTTATGTTAAAATGAAAGTCTTTAATAAAGGAGGGTGTCTAATTTTCTTCCTAGAACGAATATTCAGTTTATCCTTTTCAAGTGTTTTGATTCTTTAAAAGTGTCTATGATGTAACGAGCAGCTCGGCGAGGACGATACGCAAGATTATTGTTGAATTTGTGCAGCCAAGTACCTCTAATTGTTGGCGTAGTATTCCATTAAGGAAATTCATGACTGTATGCTCTGATATTTCGTAAAGGATGTAAGTTCATTAAGGGACTTGAAACACGATTTCAATTGAAACTGATATAATTACTGCATTACGAATTGCCTCTTTAAAGTTTGTTCTGACAACAGTATCAATGCGGAATGTATCAAAGCTATGCTGATATTTAGACCGTCGTAGACCTGACGTGACGACTACTACTATTTCTAAAGTGCCAAATACTTATTTACCTTTAAATCCTAAAGAATTAACAGCATCATGTAACACCATAAAATCTAAAACGTAATCGTGGTGCGGTGGGGAATCAGGAACTCGAATAGGTTTATCAACATCAAAGTACGCACCTTTCCAACTATACTTGTAACACTACATTTGCAATATATTTTCCGGAATAGTATTTGAATGATATTGAGAAGATCTGAATACCTATCTATGGAAAATCAAAAACTTTGTACTCTTTGTAAAAGTTACAAGAAAAAATTCATTTAATCCATTTCATAGGAATGGAATAAATTTATTCTGTTTATAAAGTTATATGAAAAGGAAATCCACTGTCTACCATATGAAATGTATTATAAAGTAATTACCATGATTGGTAAGTATTTAAGGTTAGTCATGTTCCATCTAATTAGCTAACAAGGTGACAAAGAGGTAGGCCTGGTAAGATAGAGTTGTAAACTAATAAGAGATCATTAGAATCATTTTCCACTTACATCGAATAAGCACGGAAAACATACATACTTTTAAAAGGATATAAAATACGTTAATTATCAATAATAAAACTACAATAATTACAACTATATACTTACATATTGTTTACCTCTAACCTTGGTAATGTAGTAATGCTAATAATGTTTAGTTTACTAAATAGATTAATTTCAGACATTTAACGATTGGCTAGAAGAGAGTGATTACTCGCCGTACCGTTACGGATTGACATCTTGTAGAAGCTGGTAACTATATCTTGGAACTGTAAAGACAAGCTGAGAAAAGTCACGACTACTGCGATAGTAGTAAAATATATCTTCCTGTTGAAAGAGTACAGCTCGAACACCCGGAACGGTATCGGATCCAAACTGATCCAGCATTTGGTAGTCCAAGGGCGCTACATAGTTGCCAGCACTGATATGCAAGATGCTCGGAGTTCTGTTGGCTTCCTGTACAGTTTGATGGCAAGCTTCGATGGCAGCAATAGTGTAAATAAACTTTAAAATTTCAGGCATAAAAGAAAATCAATCACACTCAAATTTATGTGCACAGCGTACACAATGTTTGCCATTAAATGCAAAATGCAGGAAGTTATTTGAAATGGAACGTAGGTGGACACTTTTCTTACTATTTGCCGCAACATGGCGTGTAAAGCTGCAATGGTATCCAGGTCCCGACAGCTGTTTGACAAGATAGAGTTTAAACATCTCTTGATGACGTAACAAAAGACGATCAGCTGAATCAAGACCAAAGACATTATAGTGCTGACAAACAATCTAAAGAATGTAGTCGGCATACTCAGTCTTTAAACTATGCAGACCAGTAACTCCACGATCCACAGATCGCCGAACACTAATAGCAACTGCGTCTAGTAACGGTCGCAGCTGCTCTACTGAGCGACTAAACTCAGTAATTTATTTCAAAGAGTTTCTTTGCAATACTTGTTAAAAGATTCTTCTTTATCATTGGTGTAAACAGAGACGCCGTGATTGATATGAAATCTGTTGTGTGTAATCCGTGAAACAACATCCTAAAGAGGTGTTCGTTGAGACGTATTTAGAAAAATGTGCTGGATAGAAATTTAAAAAAAAGTATTGTAAAAAAGAAAACGCTGAATATGAAGGATGTTCTAAGGTAACTGAAGAAAAGTGCTTTGCCCTATAGTAGGATGGTGTTATTCCGAAAAATCTGGAGACCCGGTAGATAGAGCCAAACAATGTCCTGTACATCGTGTTGCCTCGGCAGCACAGTGAATGGCTACATACTTTAGAAATGTAATTATCAGGGTAACATTGTTATTGGGAATATTGACTTTTCCAATTGATACCCTTATAATATAACTGCACTCCCTTTACTTTCATGACCTAAAATAACAACACGATTTCTGTCTGATGTTGACGTTATTATTTTAAACTCAATCCATATATCACGGGCGTCTTTTTATAAACATTATGAGACCATGTAAATATGAATACACTCATTTTGTGAAAAGCTTGGATTGCTGTATATTATAAACATTTTTGTGATTGATATGTTAAACTTGGAAAAACAACAAATATTATTCATACATATATATATATATATATATATATATATATATATATATATATATATATATATATATATATATCATAAAAATCATGTACGAGTATTCCTTCCTCGCTTTTTTATTGAAGATTTTCAGACTGATTGCGATTTCCGAATAAATCTAATGTATATACAATATTAACCAGATAAAGGGTTTAAACTCTATACTACTGTTATTACCCACGGAATGTGTACATCATCCTTAATAACCCGATCAGCTCAATTTGAACACACCAAAATGATAGCGCAAGATATCTCTATTATTTTACCAGTCCAAAGCCTGAATAGGTATGATGGAGATTAATTTTTAATAAATATAGTTTACAGGATCTCCAGTCCCGAAAAACTACGCGACATTTAAGTTTAGCTCAGAGGTAAACTCATTAAGTTGCTTAATGATTTTAAAAGATCTGTGTTTGTCTAAAAGATGTAGGCATTTTTCAATTGTCCCAATGTTCTGACGTCATAGCTCACCCTCCTCATTTGTCAAAACTTAATCGTATACGCATGTTTCGCAATATTCCTGGTGTACGCATATTTCTTTGTACGCATCTTTCGTGTATTCCTTTTTACCCCCTTACCTCCAAATAATTATGTATTGACTTCCAAAAAAACAGGTTTTTTTTTAACAGTGAACTATTTTGCTGTTCAAGAGGACGGTGCAAATAACTTAGACAGACACAATAATATGTCAGTAAATTAAATTGCAAAAAAACAGAGAAGAAGGCAACTTTATTGCTGCCGAAACGTGAATGAAGCTAATAATATCATGAGTTGTAAGTTTTGTGTACTTTATATGATTGTTTCTCTAAAGTTCCCGTAGTCACCTTCCGGAACCTGTAACTGGGGCCAGATTGTTACTTTTGGAGACCATGAACAAGCTATGCTCCAGACGTGATGAATAAAATTCCAAACTAGTTGTGTTTATAATTTGTTTTCGTTTAAGAATGTTGTATGTATATGTTGACGCTCAACAGTTTACCAGCTCTTGAGTATGCTAACAATTAAATTCGGGGAATATCTTAGTGCCGCTTAAGCATTATTTTTCTTATACTGAAATATTTATAACATACACACACACTCTATCTCTTTCTCACAAACACACACACACACACACACACACACACACACACACACATGGCCGGGGCTGAGGCGAACCAAGTCTTTTTGTAAGTAAAGCCTCACCACTCCTCTTTCCTTTTTTATGATATATACATGGAAGTGAATATTTCTATTTATGTCCATTTTAAACTCAATTAGAACCTTAAAGATTTAATATTAAAATTCATTTTGTATAAATATAATTTTATTTATTTTAAAATACAATCTATTTATCTGTTTAGCACTAATTATTTTTCCAGTAAATTATTATGTCTTTAAACTCTCATAGTTGCTACTCCCAAGTAGCAAGGTATAAATAAATGTATGAGAGAATTATTTTGCATAGAAAGCTTTACAATGTGTGCATACAAAAGCCAAGCTTCCATTCATCACATGTTCTTTAATCTGTCCTTTCTTTTCCCGTTATTTAGAAATGTCTACGTACAAAAATGTTATCAGAGTGTTAGATAAACCCACAGCCTCTTGCTTGCAACGTAATCGAGATTCCCCACAGTGACTTTATCACTAAGTAATACATCATTTATTAATAGAATAATAGTATCCATAAACTTCTGAACACAGAATGAATGCTCTAGGAGCCACTATATCTACCCCGTTGGTGTTAGATGTATTTCATCATGGAAACCATTACCCTTGATACATTATTAAAAACACAAAGTAATTGTCTCACTTTAGCGTGTCCCCAATAAATATTTATTCAGAATTGCTTGTACTTAGTTCATGTTCTTTCCATCGGTTCTTCATTGTATATGTTTTAATGAAATTATAATATATCAAGCTACTTTATTGTGTCAGTTTATTCTAAATTTGTAAAATGTTGTATAGGTTTTATATAGATTTCTAGAAATTTTAATAATATATATTTGCTCTTACAGAATCAACTGTATGGCTTCCACAACTACCAGACGCACAACTCACTGTTATGACACACGGATATGACACACAGATGCGACTCATGGTTATGACACATGGATATGATACACACTACCTCGACACACGGATGTAACACACGGATTGACACTTGGATTTGACACACCCGGCGATGAATCCCCGAAATATGACACAAATTTATAAGTACCTTTTAAATAAATTTCTTTATAAAATAAAATACGTTTTATTTACACCTTCTATTAAAATTAAGTTATTTTTAGATTTCCACAAATTTTGTCATTTTCCTTATTTAGTTATTTACCAATAGTACACATTCTATTATTAAACGTAAAGGCTGCAGTGATCGAAAGAAGATCTACGGCTTGAGCAACCAAAGGCTGTTACATAGTAAACATATTTTTTGGAAAGGCTATTTTATAAACTTTGAGAAAATCATATTCTATAATTAAGTTAGTTGAAATTATAACTAAAATAATTTTTATTTAACAGCACACTTTATATGAAAATGTATCTTTTGAAAATATTTTAGCAATTAGTATTTTTATTCTCTCTCTCTATTTTGACGTCTCTCTCTCTCTCTCTTTCTCTCTTCCTCTCTCAGAATGTGTGTGTGTGTGTGTGTGTGTGTGTGTGTTTGTGAGAAAGAGAGAGAGTGTGTGTGTATGTTATAAATATTTCAGTATAAGAAAAATAATACTTAAGCGGCACTAAGATATTCCCCGAATTTAATTGTTAGCATACTCAAGAGCTGGTAAACTGTTGAGCGTCAACATATACATACAACATTCTTAAACGAAAACAAATTATAAACACAACTAGTTTGGAATTTTATTCAGCACGTCTGGAGCATAGCTTGTTCATGGTCTCCAAAAGTAACAATCTGGCCCCAGTTACAGGTTCCGGAAGGTGACTACGGGAACTTTAGAGAAACAATCATATAAAGTACACAAAACTTACAACTCATGATATTATTAGCTTCATTCACGTTTCGGCAGCAATAAAGTTGCCTTCTTCTCTGTTTTTTTGCAATTTAATTTACTGACATATTATTGTGTCTGTCTAAGTTATTTGCACCGTCCTCTTGAACAGCAAAATAGTTCACTGTTAAAAAAAAACCTGTTTTTTTGGAAGTCAATACATAATTATTTGGAGGTAAGGGGGTAAAAAGGAATACACGAAAGATGCGTACAAAGAAATATGCGTACACCAGGAATATTGCGAAACATGCGTATACGATTAAGTTTTGACAAATGACGAGGGTGAGCTATGACGTCAGAACATTGGGACAATTGAAAAATGCTTACATCTTTTAGACAAAACACAGATCTTTTAAAATCATTAAGCAACTTAATGAGTTTACCTCTGAGCTAAACTTAAATGTCGCTTAGTTTCTCGGGACTGGAGATCCTGTAAACTGTATTTATTAAAAATTAATCTCCATCACACCTATTCAGGCTTGGGACTGGTAAAATAATAGAGATATCTTGCGCTATCATTTTGATGTGTTCAAATTGAGCTGATCGGGTTATTAAGGATGATGTACACATTCCGTGGGTAATAACAGTAGTATAGAGTTTAAACCCTTTATCTGGTTAATATTGTATATACATTAGATTTATTCGGAAATCGCAATCAGTCTGAAAATCTTCAATAAAAAAGCGAGGAAGGAATACTCGTACATGATTTTTATGATATATATATATATATATATATATATATATATATATATATATATATATATATATATGTATGATTAATATTTGTTGTTTTTCCAAGTTTAACATATCAATCACAAAAATGTTTATAATATACAGCAATCCAAGCTTTTCACAAAATGAGTGTATTCATATTTACATGGTCTCATAATGTTTATAAAAAGACGCCCGTGATATATGGATTGAGTTTAAAATAATAACGTCAACATCAGACAGAAATCGTGTTGTTATTTTAGGTCATGAAAGTAAAGGGAGTGCAGTTATATTATAAGGGTATCAATTGGAAAAGTCAATATTCCCAATAACAATGTTACCCTGATAATTACATTTCTAAAGTATGTAGCCATTCACTGTGCTGCCGAGGCAACACGATGTACAGGACATTGTTTGGCTCTATCTACCGGGTCTCCAGATTTTTCGGAATAACACCATCCTACTATAGGGCAAAGCACTTTTCTTCAGTTACCTTAGAACATCCTTCATATTCAGCGCTTTCTTTTTTACAATACTTTTTTCAATTTCTCTCCAGCACATTTTTCTAAATACGTCTCAACGAAAACCTCTTTAAGATGTTGTTTCACGGATTACACACAACAGATTTCATATCAATCACGGCGTCTCTGTTGACACCAATGATGAAGAAGAATCTTTTAACAAGTATTGCAAAGAAACTCTTTGAAATAAAATACTGAGATTAGTCGCTCAGTAGAGCAGCTGCGACCGCTACTAGACGAAGTTGCTTTTAGTGTTCGGCGATCAGTGGATCGTGGAGTTACTGGTCTGCATAGTTTACAGACTGAGTATGCCGACTACATTCTTTAGATTGTTTGTCAGCACTATAATGTCTTTGGTCTTGATTCAGCTGATCGTCTTTTGTTACGTCATCAAGAGATGTTTAAACTCTATCTTGTCAAACAGCTGTCGGGACCTGGATACCATTGCAGCTTTACACGCCATGTTGCGGCAAATAGTAAGAAAAGTGTCCGCCTACGTTTCATTACAAATAACTTCCTGCATTTTGTATTTAATGGCAAACATTGTGTACGCTGTGCACATAAATTTGAGTGTGATTGATTTTCTTTTATGCCTGAAATTTTAAAGTTTATTTACACTATTGCTGCCATCGAAGCTTACCATCAAACTGTGCAGGAAGCCAACAGAACTCCGAGCATCTTGTTATCAGTGCTGGCAACTATGTAACGCTCTTTGACTACGAACTGCTGGATCAGCTTGGATCCGATACAGTTCCGGGTGTTCGAGCTGTACTTTTTCAACAAAAAGATATATTTTACTACTATCGCAGGAGTCGTGACTTTTCTCAGCTTGTCTTTACAGTTCCAAGATGTGGTTACCAGCTTCTACAAGATGTCAATCCTTAACGGTACGGCGAGTAATCACTCTCTTCTAGCCAATCGTTAAATGTCTGTAATTAATCTATTTAGTAAACTAAACATTATTAGCATTACTATAATACCAAGGTTAGAGGTAAACAATATGTAAGTATTTAGTTGTAATTATTGAAGTTTTATTACTGATAATTAACGTATTTTATGTCCTTTTAAAAGTATGTATGTTTTCCGTGCTTATTCGATGTAAGAGGAAAATGATTCTTATGATCTCTTATTAGATTACAACTCTATCTTACCAGGCTTACCTCTTTGTCACCTTGTTAGCTAATTAGAGGGAACATGACTAACCTTAAATACTTACCAATCATGATAGTTACTTTATAATACATTTCATATGGTAGACATTGGATTTCCTTTTCATATAACTTTATAAACAGAATAAATTTATTCCATTCCTATGAAATGGATTAAATGAATTTTTTCTTGTAACTTTTACAAAGAGTACAAAGTTTTTGATTTTCCATAGATAGGTATGCAGATCTTCTCAATATCATTCAAATACTATTCCGGAAAATATATTGCAAATGTAGTGTTACAAGTATAGTTGGAAAGGTGCGTACTTTGATGTTGATAAACCTATTCGAGTTCCTGATTCCCCACCGCACCACGATTACGTTTTAGATTTTATGGTGTTACATGATGCTGTTAATTCTTTAGGATTTAAAGGTAAATAAGTATTTGGCACTTTAGAAATAGTAGTAGTCGTCACGTCAGGTCTACGACGGTCTAAATATCAGCATAGCTTTGATACATTCCGCATTGATACTGTTGTCAGAACAAACTTTAAAGAGGCAATTCGTAATGCAGTAATTATATCAGTTGCGATTGAAATCGTGTTTCAAGTCCCTTAATGAACTTACATCCTTCACGAAATATCAGAGCATACAGTCATGAATTTTCTTAATGTAATACTACGCCAACAATTAGAGGTACTTGGCTGCACAAATTCAACAATATTCTTGCGTATCGTCCTCGCCGAGCTGCTCGTTACATCATAGACACTTTTAAAGAAACAAAACACTTGAAAAGGATAAACTGAATATTCGTTAATAGGAAGAAAATTAGACACCCTCCTTTATTAAAGACTTTCATAAAGACTTTAAAGAATAGCCATAAATGCTGAATAGAACTCGTGCACTAATGCTATCTGAAAAGTCCTGATTATTTTTTACTATATACAAGTGGTTTTAATTAAATAATTATGATAGTAATTCCCTGAGTAACCAATATATAAAAAGATATTGTATTCGTATATAGTTTAGTAGCAATATTTCTATCTAAGCATACCTAATTATCTGCTATCTGTGTGACTTTATAAAACTCATGATATTTTTGCTGTACTGTTTATTACCTACTTAAACATGCATTTTGAAGCCTAGTTATTGGTAAATTGTAATTTGAATTTTTATGTTTCATTTGTGTTGTAAATTTAAATTGCAAGTATATATGTAACTTTTATTATTTTTATTGAACTTTGACTATTGTAGATTGATGTTGATTGTAAATTATAACAAAAAATTAATCAAAATTGAGCAATGAAAAGTAAGTAAAACTATATGAGAGTTTTGTTTGGAAGTATTGATTACAAAATAATAAAACCCCTACCATTAATGGGGTGCTCTTTGATAAAACCTTTTGCTTCAGTTAATGTACATGTTTAATTCTGAAGCAGCAAGAGGTCAGCGGCTTGAGGGTCATTGTTATGTGGATTTTACTGAAAACTGAAAGTTGTAAATAAATATACCTAAACAATGCAATTAAAATACTTCAGTGTGCGGAAATTCTATATGTTTACCGATGACTACATATAGTGAAAGAAAAACATTCGAAGAGCGTCTAAATCTATGAGCTGTGCCTCATAACTATGAAACAATTCCTGTAATTTAGGACTCGTGGACGAAATAATTGTTCCTTTACGAGTTTCATATCTAGGTATATCTTATTTAAATGTTACCTATTTATCCGATACGCTGTGTATCTGACTCCTAATTTTATTTTATTATTCACTGATATGATTTGCAATGTATCTTAAATTATATTTATTTTTGTTTGAACATTTAGGTTACTGATTATTTAGAGATTATTCGATATGTTATTTTCTGTTGTTGTATTTATTAATTTATATTAATTTTCCTACACATATAACGATGTATTTTGGAATCGTGCATAATTTATTTTTGTAACGATCAATGTTTCTTAAGCCTTTGACTTCCATTATCTCGCGTTTTTTCGCTACTAGTATCTGTAAACTAGACTGGTGTTTCAATTACTTGCCCTAATTGTTCTAGGTTACTCATATTCCCCTTTTGTTCCCCAAGTCTTTGACTACGTCTTACAATTCTGATATCAGCTTGTGATCTAAAAAAATTCATAGATTCAACTAGTCCTATGCTAACACTTCTTATCTCTAACAGTGAATTTAATTTTTAAGCTAATCACAATAACCACAAATCTGATCAATTTATAATTTTATGTATTTATTTATTATTATTTTTTTCAGAACTTTTATTAACACTTAATTTTATTCTTAATATTTAATAATTTCTCCATAGCCCCGCGTGCAGGTTCCAAATACAACTGCTTCTTCAGGTTAATATATATATATATAAAACAACAACAACAATCAAAATAATATGCACGAAATAAATGGTGTATATAATATAAAATGTCAAGCTTGTAATAGAATATATGTAGGACAAACAATAAAGAAATTAAAAGAAAGATACAAAGAACATTTAAACGCTTATATCAAACCAAATATATATATAAATAAAATTTAGCTGCTCATTGTATTAATAATGGAGACGAATTTTATGAAATAGAAAATATGAAATTAATAACAGAATTAAATAAAGAATTAAAGATGAATATATGTGAAACATTGGAAATTTATGATAATAAAGTTAAAGACAAATTAATTGATGAACAAATTAAAGTAAGATCAAGTCACCAAACTTTGTATAAGGTCATTGATATTATAGAGAAAATTACATAAAGTGCAATACTTATAAACATATGGTTGTTTGTTGTAATATGATTTAATTTTTGTAATAATATTTTGTTAGATAATTATTTAACTGAAGATGCTGGTACTGTTTTATCGGCGAAATGCTTTGAATAATATATGAAACAAAAGTATTTTTGTTTTCGAAATATTTTTAATTTTTTAACTATATTACAAGAAAACATATCACCATATTTATTATAAAATATATATATATATAAAATTAGTGTTCTTGTATATTATCAAAATACAACTAATGTTGATCAAATACGTACAAAAATTATTTAATAATTTATTTTCAAACCTTTTCCTTGATAAACAGTTATCATTCCTGATGATGCTGGTACTATTTATAAACGAAAAGCTTGAATAAAAATTATTACATAATTCTTGTATTTCAATAACCTTAGTCGTTTTCGACACACACACACACACACACACACACACATATATATATATATATATATATATATATATATATATATATATATATATATATAAAGCCGAATACAATACGGAGACAATACTTTGGTCATTTTGCATTCAAACCGGCAGCCGGGTACTTGTGGCAGCCGTATACGGCTGCCACATAGTAATCCCTGATAATATAACACCCTTTGACAATAATCGAAATAAAAATCATTAAAATAAGTGTAAAAAGAAGTGTTTTATTGGAGCTATACTGTTTTTGGAAGTTCTATTGGTCGTTCTGAATATTTTAAAAATAACTTATAATAACCAAACGGTACTCGTAGTGATAGCAGAGAAGACGGGATCTGTATATCACAAGTTCGTATTATTTCCACGTTTACGATAGATGGCAATCGTCTTAGTTACGTCAAAAACAACTTGTGTCACGATCTTATCAGTATTCACAATATTTCCCCTACATTCCAAAATAAAATCAGTCAAATGCTCTTACCCTAACCCGGTCCTTATTCACGATCCATCCGTGCATTCCTCACAACGTACTTTTTGTGCCCTTACGCTGTGTAATTTCTTTATAATCAATAGTTTCTTTCTTTTATAGGTTTTAGAAGTTAAAGTAAAGAACGATCACTTCAAATTCTGTGACCGATTTAACTGCTTGTTTATGATATAACGACCATCGTTACAGTGTAGTTTCGTCTCTGCTGCAGTCATTTAGTCTTTTCTCACCGATTTACGTAAACTTAGTTAATGTCGTACACGTGTCACTGGAATAAAAACACAACTACACAAATTCCCATTCACTCTTTATTAAATATCTGTGTTTCGTTTGACTAGAATTATATTTCTTTTCTACTAAATATTAAATATACCTATATTTTCTGCATTTTGTATCACTAATATAGTGTTTAATTCACTTTCTTATTAAGTTTAATCGATTTTCATACCTCACGACAAGTGAGATGAGAGCATAACGATTGTTAAGGTGTATGTGAAGTGGTTATTTAAAACGACCTTAGCCAATACTATTTTACGTTTAAATATATTACATTGATACTGTTTGAAGAAGATATAAATATCAATTATAAAAGTTTATGTTGCTATTTCATGAAGAGATAACGAGTTCAGTAACGTCAAAACTACAAATAACGGGTGACAGCTTATTAGTCACAGCTGTGCGAGCTTGAAAGAAATCAAGATTTTTTCGCAAGGTATATTCACTTATAGCTCGTGAAGCTAATACTGTTTACACTTTCGAAGTAAATTAATATTTATACTTTGCAACGAAATAGTCTAATATCAGGGCCTATGTTTAGGAAGAGACGTCATACCACTCAGGGAGCAATACAGATTTAATTTAATATATTTAGTTTACATTCTTCACACTTTATTCTTCGTTTTAATGGTGATAAGTAAAAGGTAGTCGAGAGCGTTTTCAGTGCGGTACATTGGATATGGACGTATTTATTTTCAGTTAGTTATAGAAAAATATATTGTGAATGTATAATCGTCCTCCAAGGCTCGGAATTAGGTAACGTTTAGAACCATTTACTTACTTATTTACTTACAACGTAGCGCTACAGCCCGTGGTGGGCCTTGGCATTCATAACAACGTCCCTTCGTGTACATCTCTCTTCAGCCTTCTTTAAACATTGATTCTGGATTCTTCGCAATGTATTACACAAGGAGTTCAGGTGTAATTAGGTCGCAAAATGTACTTTAAATAGCTACTACTACTACTACATAGTGCTATAGCCCGGCGTGCGCCTTGGCTTCCTTAACAATGTCCCGCCATGTACTTCTATCCTTAGCCTTCTGTTTCAACTAATTATTTATCACGGCGGTTAAAGTCCACGTTTCTGCTCTATACGTTAGGACTGGCCGAATTAGAGTTTTATAGAGTCGCATTTTAGTGGATTGAGACAATAGCATACTTATATACTCGTATTTTAGTAGTATGCTAAATTAGATGCCTTTATTCTATTTTGGACTTCATTTATTGTTTTATTTTCATCATTCATTTCTGAGCACAAATATGTGAAACGTTTTAACAGAAATAACCATTTATATCCAAAGTCATAATGCTACGCCTTTACTAGTACTCATATATTTAGGGTTTCCCTATTTTATGCAGATACCTATCATTTTTGCTCTCATTATTGATTATAATAAAAGTCTCTTTGAGCGATGGAATATTCCTGACAACCAAGCATTCAGCATAAGAATATAGACATATTTGACTGCATTAATGGATGAAATTCCCTGAGGAATCATCCTCCTTAAAATGCACATGTAAGGCCAGATGGAAGAGGTAAGCAGACAGGGTACCACCCTGTCTCACCCCATTCAGAATATGGAATTCGGGACTAATACCACCGCTTATTATAACTTTGTCGTCATAATCACACATTGTCATGTTGATCAGTCTGATCAACTTGTTTGGTACGTTGAAATCCTTTACAGTTTTGAGCAAATTTGCTCTGTTGACACCGACAAAAGCCTGCCGATAGTAAATAAAAATAAAATTAATGTCAATTTTATATTACCAACACCTCTCGGGTAGTTGTCTTAAAACCAATATCTGATCGGTAGTTCCCTTTCCTGGTCCGAAGTCCGCATTGATATTAAATTACGATATTTTTAGCTAAGACGTTAAGCTTTTTCAGTATTATATTTGAGAATATTTTATATGCTACCGTGAAAAATACCCGATGATTACTGCATTCGAATTGGTCCCACGTTTTAAAAATAGGACTTATGACTCTAATTCTCCATTTTCTTGTCATACATTCTCATTCCCATTAGTCTAGGATCAGTGAATATTATTGTGACTGTAGAAATTCTCTACAAATTTAAAAAAAATCGGCTACAAGTTAGTCTATACCAGGCGCTCTATTACATTTCAGCTTTTTAATCGACTCCATAAAGTCATACGTGTCCAGTGGCTCGATTCATGGGCCGACAAACGAGATCCTGAAACACTCCCTGTACCGACTATAGCGGTCCTAGCGCACACCGAGGTCTTATTCCAGGACCTCGGTTTTCGGTCCTCGCTGTACACTTGCTGTCACGTATGATAGTGCGTTTTAGTTCTCGACTGCATCCAATAGATGGATCTGCAATCTCTGACAAACTTTACACACTTTAGCACAAATTTCAAGGCCATGCTATATTTAGAGCCATTACAGACGTTAGGCCTTGCACGGTTTGAATGAGAGCCTGGTTTATATTTCTTGACACAATAATAAAATAACTTTCCTTGTTTTTAACTCGATTTATATTCAAGGTTTATATTGTATAAATACGCTACTAGTTTTACTTTGTTAGTTTAAAATGAAAATGTTTTCAAATGAGGATATAACTTATAGTTTTTATAAGTGCACAGATAATTATTCATAAGACAATAATAACATTCTTTCTCATCTGGCAATATCTTATGCAGCAATTATTTTTACAAATAGTTATACTGTATTTAAAAAAAAAATTCATATAAAAAAATCTTGATCTGAAGAAATCTTAAGGAGATTTAAATCCCAAATATTTACCATCGCTGATCTATTGAAATTGAATTTATAATATAATAAGGAGATTTAAATCCCAAATCTTTACCATAACTGATCTATTGAAATTGGAAATTTGATTATCACAAATTTTAAATAAACAATTAAATTGGCGTATTAAAGATTTGTAGTAATCATATTATTAAAACCTTACAACAAAAATATTATTCATTGTTTAATAGACGTTACTCATTTAGGCGTTTAATTCTGTTCATCAAAATAAATGTCATTTAGCTAGAACAATAAATCCTTGAGAGGTATTGCTCAAGCCACACCCATTCCAAAAACATTGATCACCAGATTTTACCCAAATATCAACATATTCATTAAACCATGCAAACCGATGCTTGCACAGATCTGTGAACATCAGTGCTATGCAGTTACCGTGTAGGCAGTAAACGTCATTAGCGCTTATAACAGAGTATTTTCTATTAAACCAATTGTAAAATAATAGTAGAGTGTGTTTTAAGTATAGGAGAATAATATCAATGCTAGTATTAACGTTCCCCTTGTAGTATTTCCAGTTCAACCACCGCATAAGTATCTTATTTACTTATATTTACATACTTGAGAAACACTTTTTGAGCATACTTTACTCACTGTTTGTAATGAATTTCCTCACATTCACTAGTCATATCCAACTCTCACTAATATAATGATACAATACAACATAACCAGTTTTTTTTAGTACTTTTTAGGTCTGTTAATCTTCTACAATTAAACTAGACTATGTATCATTACAGATAATCTGTGCTCGGTATTTATGAAATAAATGCCTGACAACATCTGTATTACAAATGAGACTTGCTAAATGGAGTTTTAAGACAGGTTTGATTTGCAGAAATATTAGATGAACAAACACGTCACATATCACACATACTCGTCGAACACATCACTCCTAACTTTCAAAACAATGATACCGAGGAAGCAAAACAGCAGCATTTCTAGCGGCAAAATACGAGGCTGAAAAAGTCGTAAGACGAAAACGTTTCCTCCAAGTGTAAGTTAACAATTACAACTTTTAGTTAAAAAATGTCTGGTCGCAAGTAAAGCAAAAAGTATATTTTGTGATAAATTTCTGTTGCTATATTTGTTGATCATTGATTCGTTTCGGTAGAAACAATTTTTATTTAGTATGGACTGTAGAGAAGGATGGGTAAATCAAGACATGATTAATTAAAGAACATAATTATCTGGTTTTTATGAGATGAAAAATGTACGGAGGCAAACGAGGTATGATATTTTCAAAGTTACAGATATATTGAAAGTATACCAATAGATCTCACTTGTACTTACAAATGAAGAGTACTAGAATTGGATTTTGCTGGATAGAACTGTACTACCCCCATAATAATACAGTGTTTTAGTCATAATCATGGTTTAAAGGTGATAATATAAAATGTGATTCCAATTCTTTGTTGCACAATTTCCTGACTAACGAATTGCATGGATCTCTGGGGTTTTAGCTACTTCAGTGCTAAATTTTCAAATCCTTAATTTTTTAAGGAACAAGGAGATTGATGTACATCTTGTACAAATTCAGAGCGTTAATCCGCACTCCTTAGAGATCAACAAAAAATGGGTAGCGAAACTAGATTTATGTATGTATGTTCCATTATATATTGTGAGTAGTTCCAAGCGATATATAGCCAAATTAGTAGCCTGGCTATCGTAAGAAAAGTACACATTGTTTTTATTTTAAAACTTTTTACCGATTCTTAACCTTAAATAATCAATGAATATATTTTAGCTCTTTAAATGGAGTTTTCAGTGTCTATAACATATTTAATACTGGATATTTATTATTGTATCATTACAGAACGGATTTGAAGAAACAAATTGTCCACTAAAATAAAATAATATTTAATAAAATTTTAAACTATTTTACAATAGGACTATTTAACTATATTCTATATCAATATTTCGCTAAGCTCCAGGTTAAATGGGGGCATAAAGTGTAGACATCTTTTTATGCCCCTTTATAGTTTCGTTCTACTCCAGGAACACTAATAGTCACATAATTTCCTCGGAGGTATTTTACGTTTAATTCACAACCTATTCATAATCTTTGTAGACAATAACAATCATAAAGTCCGATTGACGAAGAATTACAAAGAAAATGTTAGAGATTTATTCTCTTTCCTATTGCACAAGCAGCCCTTTCTTATCGGTAAACATTGCTGTTATGTAAGAATGTGCAGTTTCCAGACAACCCAAAACCAAAACACGTTTAAGATGAAAACATATACTGTTAAAATACATAAAGTTTAATTATTAACAAATAAACAGTTCATGCAAGAAATAAAAGAAGACTTACAGTTTCAGAGAAGTGATTCAATAACGTATATAAATTGACTATAACAGACCTTTCAGTTGTCATCAAATCACATGATTTTATTCGTAATTAATTTGCGTGTGTGCATTTTTTTAACAAAAAATGCCTTGAAATTATAAAGTTTTTTTAGTGAAGTGTGATTGCGTTTAGTTAGATATTAAATGTTTTTTTTTAAAAATCATTTTATTTGCGTTGTTACCACATTTTATTTATTTAGTTATTTGTATCTATGCTGATTTTCGCATTTCCAGTTTTAATATTTGTTTTAATAATCATAACTCCTGGACGATCATGCTTACTGACCATTATGTGGGAACGGATTTCTAAACTCGCCCAAGCGCGAACACACGCAATGTAGATTCCGTTATTAAATAAGAGAGAATACAAAGTGAAAGCCGATTCACTAGAGGAATGGTTTCGTTATTAATATTTAATGTTGGTGGAAAACCTTTACCCTTCTCCGTCTCGCTTTCCGTCACACCTCCTTTCACATCTTTGTATAGTTATTCAAAACAATAAACGGTAGAGACCACTTTCGCGACAACACAAATCTTACCTTTTGGGTAAAATGAACACCAAGGTGTTATTTTATCCTGCTGCAGCCCCTAAATTCACAACAAGCAATATTACAATAAAGATCTTGTGTAAATTATATTTATGGCAGAAATCGTGTGTTGATTGCCTTTCTTTGTCATTTAACTTAAGGCCTACTTTCGGCTTTTGTAACCCCTGTGATAGGTAAGACCAGCAAATTTGATCAATGTACTGAAGTAAATGTACTTCTAAGTAAGCGAAATTTAACTTTGGGCTTAAATTTAAATAATACACTATGAGCTATGGCTTCTTAAATAAATTATTTTAAATAGTAATTTAAATGAATTACTATCGCAAACTACTTTTGCAACTTCTCCTACATGTGATTCAACGAGGTAATAATATTAGCGTATTGTTGTAAAGTGACTGTACGAATCCAAAATTGTGCTCTAATCTTTGGCATATTAACTTTCATTTGTTGCGATTTGGATACAAGATATATAATAAATTTTGCAACTTCTATAATTAGAGGCATGTAATAATAAATGCAGTTATCGTGTTGTACGAAGTATTACACGAGTTTTTTTAAAAGAAAATCACTTTGCAAAAATACCGCTACTTGTGCGTGAATCACAAATTTCAACAATGCGATCTAGTGCGAAACTCGACTACTAAAATATATCATTAAATAATATCCTAAACAAAGCGTCTTACTTTATTCCGTTAATCCTATTGTGTATTCCCATTTCCCCCTATACACAACAAAGAGCTTTACGCTTTTACCTTAATTTTATTCGTACTCCCAATCGTTCCCTATATTCTAAACCGAGGGTCTAACGTTTTCATTTCAATCCTATCTTTATTCTCATTTTCATATATTTCCCTATATTTTTACTATATATTTCCCTATATATTTGTATATTTCCCTATAAACAACACAAATCTTTACGGTTTTACCTTAATTTTATCCGTTTTACCAATCCTTCCATATGTTCTAAGCAAAGAGTCTTACCTTTTTAACTCAATCCTATATTTATTTCCAGTTTTCCCTATAAACAACGAAGAGTTTTACGTTTTTACCCCTATTCTATCCGTATTCCCAAGCCTTCCTTATATTTTAAACAATAAGCCTTGCGTTTTTATCTCAATCCTATCTTTTCTCCCATTTTCCCTATAAACAACAAAGAGCTTTACGATTTAATCCCTATTTTATTAGTTTTCCCAATCCTTCCCTATATTCTAAGCAAAGATTCTTACGCTTTTATCTCAATCATATCTTTATTCCCATTTTCTCCTATAAACAAAAAAGAATTTACCCTTTTACCTCTATTTTACTCGTATTCCCAATCATTACCTATATTCTAGTCAGTCTTACATTTCTATCTCAATCCTATCTTTATTCCCATTATCGACCACGTTTACAATGGAGTTTGCAACAAGGGTTTAGAACAACTATAAGTTTCTAATCAACCATCTATTTATAAGAAAAAATTGCCAGTTTCCGAAAAAAATGATGTTTCCACCTGAAATCGGTTAAAAACAAAGAAGTTGGTAAAATTTGTCTGTATATGTTACCAATAACCCCGTTTACCTAGTCGGTCACCGCGCGCTATTATTACGATCACACTTCATAGGTTTAAATAGAACCTAGTTAATGTAGTTCATAAATGTAGTTAATAGAAAACGCGTATTAGTTGTAGCAACTTTTACCGAATACAAGTTTTATTCAACGATTTTACTTGGGTTAAATTGGGTCTTAAAAAGTATCAGACGAAGGAAGTTTAATTTTAAAAATTTTAAATAAATTATGTTGCTTATTATAATTAGTCTATAATAATAAAATGATTTTGCGAAATATAAACTAGTATACAATAAATTGGTCTAAGTTAATAGGCCTACTCATAACAAACATTCTATAATCCCATTATAGCCTAATAATGAAAAATGAATAAATTTTAAAAAAGTGCATTTTAAAATTTATTTAAAATGAGTTACACTTTAAAAAACCTTTTAACTTGTCAATAGTAGCACTTACTTTGCTTGTGTTAGGACGGCCGTTTCATGAAGAAAAGTTTACTGCATGAGTACAATTTTATTCATTCCATTGAAATTTTAAATTATATTAATTCGAAATAGATCCTTAAAACGTGTAAAATACACCATTTCTTGTCAATAATTGTTTCCGTTCACAATTATATTTAGTTGGCAATATTTGACAATTTTTGAGTGTTGATTGTTTGTCTCCGACGATGGCAACCTGAACATAAAAACAGTGTCAAATGTTTTTGTAAATAATAGACATAATTATTTTATTTGCATGACAGCCTAAATCTAAATTTTCTTTATAACTTGTATACAAGTTCTGAGTTACTGTGAATTAGAAAAAAGAGGTGATGAATTTATTTTACAAATTGTTGCATAATATGTAAATATTACTGAAATCTAATGCACAGTGCAATATATTTCTCAGTGCCTGAATAAAATGGAATTAATATGTCTGATCTGATAAGATACGTATTTATTTTTTAGTAAGCGGTAGACGGACCACAATAGTTTATAGTCTTGGTGTAAACTAACTACAAAATCCTAATAAAGTAATAGCTTTCTCAAATACGTATTTTAAAGTGTTCACTTTGAAGCCTTCACTTTACCAGGGTCTGTAAGAACATATGGTGATAGTATTCTAAAATACTCTTGCAAACATAAACAGAACGTGGGTATTTACGTACAAGTACGTTAGTGCTTGCATTCCCCTCTCAAGTGCCAAAATTGAAACCAACATTTTATATGTCTGCAAAATTTATATTAAAAACTCAGTAGATGAAGCAGTCATATTGTGTTTGATATTTTGGTTGTATTCTTTTAATACCAAACAGTTAATCGCTCTTCAACTGTTGTAGGGTTCACCTAACCAATGCTAGATGAGATTCAAGCGAAACGTCGGAACTGCGATTTTATGCAATGTAGAGTGTACTCCAGATAATAACTATTCATATAATTTTTTAGCACTTCTATCTATTTATCTGTATATATATATATATATATATATATATATATATATATATATATATATATTATGTGTGTGTATATTAAAGTATATAGGTATATAATAAGTTCAATTCATATATTATGTTCATCTGACAAAAAGTATCAATACACTAAAAATTTGTACAATAATTTTTTTTAACAAACCTTTATTATACATTTTGTATTAAAAAATGTTGAGCAAACTTTATCGTGTGTTAGTATGTATTTTATTTTCACAATTATTTCATGCTGTTTTAATTAAATTTAAAAACTGGATAAACATTCAATACTTTTTCAGATTTTAAAAATATTGCAAGGTGCAATAGCGTTTACTGAAACTTTTAAGTTTGTACCTGGTAATATAATTTATGAAATTAAACTTCTACTTGATTTTATAGTTAAAGTAAATTTAGTACTAACTTGCAAACTTACTCTGATCAATACGTCCTGTTAAACTTAATTTTTAAAACTTTTCCCTGATTATAAGTTTACGAAGTTGTATTTTTACAAGGTTTAATCATAAAAATATCTTAATTTAGGAATCTATAAACAGTACAATCAAATAACATTTTAAAAATATGTTGTATATTCAAGTAGGTATCTTTAGCAAGAAGTATGTTTCTCAACATAGAATGGTTGTATTTTTTTAAAGATGGTTTTCTAATGTATTTCAGTCTTTTTACGAAATCCATGCAAGCAATTGTGTTTTAATTATAAATCTTGCAAACTATTTAACTATAAGATATGACTCAATCTCAATGGTTGGAACTATAATAAAGTGATACATATTTTAATGCTAATTTTAGGAGGCAAACCTTTTAATATTTGTATGATTAATTAATTATTAGTAAAGTATAATTTTGTAAAATATATTTTATAAATATGTAGACTATTAAAATTATATTGTATTCAGAAAATGTGTGAATCAGTAATTAGTCACTGTCTAACGATTTTAAAATCGTAACGATATTAAAATACATGTAGTAGTTATAATACCTGTTAACCTTAGACAACTAAAACATTGTATTTGTAATTGGCCTTACAAATGTTTTTTTTTTCGTCTTACTTTTATGATGCACAGACTGGCTTTGGTAAATTTCAATAATAGATGTACAGTTATGAAATGTGGCTCAAAACATTTGGTTCAGATTGTAAGAAGGTTTAACTGCAAGTAGGCGTTGGAGATTACACAAACAAGTTGTGCCTACTAAATGTAAGTTGCGGAAGTAAAGATCAAGTAGTGTGTTTGTGCATTGTACTTTATACCCCACGGCAGGAAGACTGGGAAGAAAAATGCCTATAGAGAAATCTCATACAAATGTTTATTTTATATGAATAGACACTGATTTAAAAGGTTATATTGCAAATACTCTTATCTAATTCATAAATCATATGTAGTAGTTATTAGCCGTTACTCCAGGCAACTAATGTATACAAATGTTATATTGTCAAATATTTAACAAATATTTTCGATTGGTCTGTTGTTCTAATATTTCTGCAAATCAAACCTGTCTTAAAACTCCATTTAGCAAGTCTCATTTGTAATACAGATGTTGTCAGGCATTTATTTCATAAATACCGAGCACAGATTATCTGTAATGATACATAGTCTAGTTTAATTGTAGAAGATTAACAGACCTAAAAAGTACTAAAAAAAACTGGTTATGTTGTATTGTATCATTATATTAGTGAGAGTTGGATATGACTAGTGAATGTGAGGAAATTCATTTCAAACAGTGAGTAAAGTATGCTCAAAAAGTGTTTCTCAAGTATGTAAATATAAGTAAATAAGATACTTATGCGGTGGTTGAACTGGAAATACTACAAGGGGAACGTTAATACTAGCATTGATATTATTCTCCAATACTTAAAACACACTCTACTATTATTTTACAATTGGTTTAATAGAAAATACTCTGTTATAAGCGCTAATGACGTTTACTGCCTACACGGTAACTGCATAGCACTGATGTTCACAGATCTGTGCAAGCATCGGTTTGCATGGTTTAATGAATATGTTGATATTTGGGTAAAATCTGGTGATCAATGTTTTTGGAATGGGTGTGGCTTGAGCAATACCTCTCAAGGATTTATTGTTCTAGCTAAATGACATTTATTTTGATGAACAGAATTAAACGCCTAAATGAGTAACGTCTATTAAACAATGAATAATATTTTTGTTGTAAGGTTTTAATAATATGATTACTACAAATCTTTAATACGCCAATTTAATTGTTTATTTAAAATTTGTGATAATCAAACTTTCAATTTCAATAGATCAGTTATGGTAAAGATTTGGGATTTAAATCTCCTTATTATATTATAAATTCAATTTCAATAGATCAGCGATGGTAAATATTTGGGATTTAAATCTCCTTATTATATTATAAATTCAATTTCAATAGATCAGTTATGGTAAATATTTGGGATTTAAATGTCCTTGTTTTATTATAATTTCAATTTCAATAGATCAGTAATGGTAAATATTTGCGATTTAAATCTCCTTATTATATTATAAATTCAATTTCAATAGATCAGTGATGGTAAATATTTGGGATTTAATTCTCCTTATTATATTATATATTCAATTTCAATAGATCAGTCATGGTAAATATTTGGGATTGAAATCTCCTTATTATATTGTAAATTCAATTTCAATAGATCAGTTATGGTAAATATTTGGGACTTAAATCTCCTTATTATATTATAAATTCAATTTCAATAGATCAGTGATGGTAAATATTTGGGATTTAAATCTCCTTATTATAATTTAAATTCAATTTCAATAGATCAGTGATGGTAAATATTTGGGATTTAAATCTCCTTATTATATTATAAATTCAATTTCAATAGATCAGTGATGGTAAATATTTGGGATCTAATTCTCCTTATTATATTATAAATTCAATTTCAACAGATCAGTTATGGTAAATATTTGGTATTTAAATCTCCTTATTATATTATAAATTCAATTTCAATAGATCAGTGATGGTAAATATTTGGGATTTAAATCTCCTTATTATATTATAAATTCAATTTCAATAGATCAGTGATGGTAAATATTTGGGATTTAAATCTCCTTATTATATTATAAATTTAATTTCAATAGATCAGTGATGGTAAATATTTGGGATTTAAATCTCCTTATTATATTATAAATTCAATTTCAATAGATCAGTGATGGTAAATATTTGGGATTCTAATTATTATAAATATATGAATTTACGAAGTTGTGTATAGTTTACTGCTTTTCTCAAAATCAAGATTTTTTTATATGAATTTTTTTTTTTTAAATACAGTATAACTATTTGTAAAAATAATTGCTGCATAAGATATTGCCAGATGAGAAAGAATGTTATTATTGTCTTATGAATAATTATCTGTGCACTTATAAAAACTATAAGTTATATCCTCATTTGAAAACATTTTCATTTTAAACTAACAAAGTAAAACTAGTAGCGTATTTATACAATATAAACCTTGAATATAAATCGATTTAAAAACAAGGAAAGTTATTTTATTATTGTGTCAAGAAATATAAACCAGGCTCTCATTCAAACCGTGCAAGGCCTAACGTCTGTAATGGCTCTAAATATAGCATGGCCTTGAAATTTGTGCTAAAGTGTGTAAAGTTTGTCAGAGATTGCAGATCCATCTATTGGATGCAGTCGAGAACTAAAACGCACTATCATACGTGACAGCAAGTGTACAGCGAGGACCGAAAACCGAGGTCCTGGACTAAGACCTCGGTGTGCGCTAGGACCGCTATAGTCGGTACAGGGAGTGTTTCAGGATCTCGTTTGTCGGCCCATGAATCGAGCCACTGGACACGTATGACTTTATGGAGTCGATTAAAAAGCTGAAATGTAATAGAGCGCCTGGTATAGACTAACTTGTAGCCGATTTTTTTTAAATTTGTAGAGAATTTCTACAGTCACAATAATATTCACTGATCCTAGACTAATGGGAATGAGAATGTATGACAAGAAAATGGAGAATTAGAGTCATAAGTCCTATTTTTAAAACGTGGGACCAATTCGAATGCAGTAATCATCGGGTATTTTTCACGGTAGCATATAAAATATTCTCAAATATAATACTGAAAAAGCCTAACGTCTTAGCTAAAAATATCGTAATTTAATATCAATGCGGACTTCGGACCAGGAAAGGGAACTACCGATCAGATATTGGTTTTAAGACAACTACCCGAGAGGTGTTGGTAATATAAAATTGACATTAATTTTATTTTTATTTACTATCGGCAGGCTTTTGTCGGTGTCAACAGAGCAAATTTGCTCAAAACTGTAAAGGATTTCAACGTACCAAACAAGTTGATCAGACTGATCAACATGACAATGTGTGATTATGACGACAAAGTTATAATAAGCGGTGGTATTAGTCCCGAATTCCATATTCTGAATGGGGTGAGACAGGGTGGTACCCTGTCTGCTTACCTCTTCCATCTGGCCTTACATGTGCATTTTAAGGAGGATGATTCCTCAGGGAATTTCATCCATTAATGCAGTCAAATATGTCTATATTCTTATGCTGAATGCTTGGTTGTCAGGAATATTCCATCGCTCAAAGAGACTTTTATTATAATCAATAATGAGAGCAAAAATGATAGGTATCTGCATAAAATAGGGAAACCCTAAATATATGAGTACTAGTAAAGGCGTAGCATTATGACTTTGGATATAAATGGTTATTTCTGTTAAAACGTTTCACATATTTGTGCTCAGAAATGAATGATGAAAATAAAACAATAAATGAAGTCCAAAATAGAATAAAGGCATCTAATTTAGCATACTACTAAAATACGAGTATATAAGTATGCTATTGTCTCAATCCACTAAAGTGCGACTCTATAAAACTCTAATTCGGCCAGTCCTAACGTATAGAGCAGAAACGTGGACTTTAACCGCCGTGATAAATAATTAGTTGAAACAGAAGGCTAAGGATAGAAGTACATGGCGGGACATTGTTAAGGAAGCCAAGGCGCACGCCGGGCTATAGCACTATGTAGTAGTAGTAGTAGCTATTTAAAGTACATTTTGCGACCTAATTACACCTGAACTCCTTGTGTAATACATTGCGAAGAATCCAGAATCAATGTTTAAAGAAGGCTGAAGAGAGATGTACACGAAAGGACGTTGTTATGAATGCCAAGGCCCACCACGGGCTGTAGCGCTACGTTGTAAGTAAATAAGTAAGTAAATGGTTCTAAACGTTACCTAATTCCGAGCCTTGGAGGACGATTATACATTCACAATATATTTTTCTATAACTAACTGAAAATAAATACGTCCATATCCAATGTACCGCACTGAAAACGCTCTCGACTACCTTTTACTTATCACCATTAAAACGAAGAATAAAGTGTGAAGAATGTAAACTAAATATATTAAATTAAATCTGTATTGCTCCCTGAGTGGTATGACGTCTCTTCCTAAACATAGGCCCTGATATTAGACTATTTCGTTGCAAAGTATAAATATTAATTTACTTCGAAAGTGTAAACAGTATTAGCTTCACGAGTTATAAGTGAATATACCTTGCGAAAAAATCTTGATTTCTTTCAAGCTCGCACAGCTGTGACTAATAAGCTGTCACCCGTTATTTGTAGTTTTGACGTTACTGAACTCGTTATCTCTTCATGAAATAGCAACATAAACTTTTATAATTGATATTTATATCTTCTTCAAACAGTATCAATGTAATATATTTAAACGTAAAATAGTATTGGCTAAGGTCGTTTTAAATAACCACTTCACATACACCTTAACAATCGTTATGCTCTCATCTCACTTGTCGTGAGGTATGAAAATCGATTAAACTTAATAAGAAAGTGAATTAAACACTATATTAGTGATACAAAATGCAGAAAATATAGGTATATTTAATATTTAGTAGAAAAGAAATATAATTCTAGTCAAACGAAACACAGATATTTAATAAAGAGTGAATGGGAATTTGTGTAGTTGTGTTTTTATTCCAGTGACACGTGTACGACATTAACTAAGTTTACGTAAATCGGTGAGAAAAGACTAAATGACTGCAGCAGAGACGAAACTACACTGTAACGATGGTCGTTATAACATAAACAAGCAGTTAAATCGGTCACAGAATTTGAAGTGATCGTTCTTTACTTTAACTTCTAAAACCTATAAAAGAAAGAAACTATTGATTATAAAGAAATTACACAGCGTAAGGGCACAAAAAGTACGTTGTGAGGAATGCACGGATGGATCGTGAATAAGGACCGGGTTAGGGTAAGAGCATTTGACTGATTTTATTTTGGAATGTAGGGGAAATATTGTGAATACTGATAAGATCGTGACACAAGTTGTTTTTGACGTAACTAAGACGATTGCCATCTATCGTAAACGTGGAAATAATACGAACTTGTGATATACAGATCCCGTCTTCTCTGCTATCACTACGAGTACCGTTTGGTTATTATAAGTTATTTTTAAAATATTCAGAACGACCAATAGAACTTCCAAAAACAGTATAGCTCCAATAAAACACTTCTTTTTACACTTATTTTAATGATTTTTATTTCGATTATTGTCAAAGGGTGTTATATTATCAGGGAATACTATGTGGCAGCCGTATACGGCTGCCACAAGTACCCGGCTGCCGGTTTGAATGCAAAATGACCAAAGTATTGTCTCCGTATTGTATTCGGCTTTATATATATATATATATATATATATATATATATATATATATGTGTGTGTGTGTGTGTCGAAAACGACTAAGGTTATTGAAATACAAGAATTATGTAATAATTTTTATTCAAGCTTTTCGTTTATAAGTAGTACCAGCATCATCAGGAATGATAACTGTTTATCAAGGAAAAGGTTTGAAAATAAATTATTAAATAATTTTTGTACGTATTTGATCAACATTAGTTGTATTTTGATAATATACAAGAACACTAATTTTATATATATATATATTTTATAATAAATATGGTGATATGTTTTCTTGTAATATAGTTAAAAAATTAAAAATATTTCGAAAACAAAAATACTTTTATTTCATATATTATTCAAAGCATTTCGCCGATAAAACAGTACCAGCATCTTCAGTTAAATAATTATCTAACAAAATATTATTACAAAAATTAAATCATATTACAACAAACAACCATATGTTTATAAGTATTGCACTTTATGTAATTTTCTCTATAACATCAATGACCTTATACAAAGTTTGGTGACTTGATCTTACTTTAATTTGTTCATCAATTAATTTGTCTTTAACTTTATTATCATAAATTTCCAATGTTTCACATATATTCATCTTTAATTCTTTATTTAATTCTGTTATTAATTTCATATTTTCTATTTCATAAAATTCGTCTCCATTATTAATACAAATTTTATTTATATATGTATTTGGTTTGATATAAGCGTTTAAATGTTCTTTGTATCTTTCTTTTAATTTCTTTATTGTTTGTCCTACATATATTCTATTACAAGCTTGACATTTTATATTATATACACCATTTATTTCGTGCATATTATTTTGATTGTTGTTGTTGTTTTATATATATATATATATATATATATATATATATATATATATATATATATATATATATTAACCTGAAGAAGCAGTTGTATTTGGAACCTGCACGCGGGGCTATGGAGAAATTATTAAATATTAAGAATAAAATTAAGTGTTAATAAAAGTTCTGAAAAAAATAATAATAAATAAATACATAAAATTATAAATTGATCAGATTTGTGGTTATTGTGATTAGCTTAAAAATTAAATTCACTGTTAGAGATAAGAAGTGTTAGCATAGGACTAGTTGAATCTATGAATTTTTTTAGATCACAAGCTGATATCAGAATTGTAAGACGTAGTCAAAGACTTGGGGAACAAAAGGGGAATATGAGTAACCTAGAACAATTAGGGCAAGTAATTGAAACACCAGTCTAGTTTACAGATACTAGTAGCGAAAAAACGCGAGATAATGGAAGTCAAAGGCTTAAGAAACATTGATCGTTACAAAAATAAATTATGCACGATTCCAAAATACATCGTTATATGTGTAGGAAAATTAATATAAATTAATAAATACAACAACAGAAAATAACATATCGAATAATCTCTAAATAATCAGTAACCTAAATGTTCAAACAAAAATAAATATAATTTAAGATACATTGCAAATCATATCAGTGAATAATAAAATAAAATTAGGAGTCAGATACACAGCGTATCGGATAAATAGGTAACATTTAAATAAGATATACCTAGATATGAAACTCGTAAAGGAACAATTATTTCGTCCACGAGTCCTAAATTACAGGAATTGTTTCATAGTAATGAGGCACAGCTCATAGATTTAGACGCTCTTCGAATGTTTTTCTTTCACTATATGTAGTCATCGGTAAACATATAGAATTTCCGCACACTGAAGTATTTTAATTGCATTGTTTGGGTATATTTATTTACAACTTTCAGTTTTCAGTAAAATCCACATAACAATGACCCTCTAGCCGCTGACCTCTTGCTGCTTCAGAATTAAACATGTACATTAACTGAAGCAAAAGGTTTTATCAAAGAGCACCCCATTAATGGTAGGGGTTTTATTATTTTGTAATCAATACTTCCAAACAAAACTCTCATATAGTTTTACTTACTTTTCATTGCTCAATTTTGATTAATTTTTTGTTATAATTTACAATCAACATCAATCTACAATAGTCAAAGTTCAATAAAATTAATAAAAGTTACATATATACTTGCAATTTAAATTTACAACACAAATGAAACATAAAAATTCAAATTACAGTTTACCAATAACTAGGCTTCTAAATGCATGTTTAAGTAGGTAATAAACAGTACAGCAAAAATATCATGAGTTTTATAAAGTCACACAGATAGCAGATAATTTGGTATGCTTAGAGAGAAATATTGCTACTAAACTATATACGAATACAATATCTTTTTAAATATTGGTTACTCAGGGGATTACTGTCATAATTATTTGATTAAAACCACTTGAATATAGTAAAAAATAATCAGGACTTTTCAGATAGCATTAGTGCACAAGTTCTATTCAGCATTTATGGCTATTTTTAAAACTAACACACGCTACAGTTAGAAAAACTCTATTTCCTGTTGGCTTGTTATCCTAATAATTTTTAGTTATCGATTTAAAAAAGTATTCAAATTTAAAAAAGCCTTTTTTTTTAGCATTACCGAATTTTATCTAAAATTAAAATTTGGTTATGTTAAAATGAAAGTCTTTAATAAAGGAGGGTGTCTAATTTTCTTCCTAGGAACGAATATTCAGTTTATCCTTTTCAAGTGTTTTGTTTCTTTAAAAGTGTCTATGATGTAACGAGCAGCTCGGCGAGGACGATACGCAAGAATATTGTTGAATTTGTGCAGCCAAGTACCTCTAATTGTTGGCGTAGTATTCCATTAAGAAAATTCATGACTGTATGCTCTTATATTTCGTGAAGGATGTAAGTTCATTAAGGGACTTGAAACACGATTTCAATTGCAACTGATATAATTACTGCATTACGAATTGCCTCTTTAAAGTTTGTTCTGACAACAGTATCAATGCGGAATGTATCAAAGCTATGCTGATATTTAGACCGTCGTAGACCTGACGTGACGACTACTACTATTTCTAAAGTGCCAAATACTTATTTACCTTTAAATCCTAAAGAATTAACAGCATCATGTAACACCATAAAATCTAAAACGTAATCGTGGTGCGGTGGGGAATCAGGAACTCGAATAGGTTTATCAACATCAAAGTACGCACCTTTCCAACTATACTTGTAACACTACATTTGCAATATATTTTCCGGAATAGTATTTGAATGATATTGAGAAGATCTGCATACCTATCTATGGAAAATCAAAAACTTTGTACTCTTTGTAAAAGTTACAAGAAAAAATTCATTTAATCCATTTCATAGGAATGGAATAAATTTATTCTGTTTATAAAGTTATATGAAAAGGAAATCCACTGTCTACAATATGAAATGTATTATAAAGTAACTATCATGATTGGTAAGTATTTAAGGTTAGTCATGTTCCCTCTAATTAGCTAACAAGGTGACAAAGAGGTAAGCCTGGTAAGATAGAGTTGTAATCTAATAAGAGATCATAAGAATCATTTTCCTCTTACATCGAATAAGCACGGAAAACATACATACTTTTAAAAGGACATAAAATACGTTAATTATCAGTAATAAAACTTCAATAATTACAACTAAATACTTACATATTGTTTACCTCTAACCTTGGTATTATAGTAATGCTAATAATGTTTAGTTTACTAAATAGATTAATTACAGACATTTAACGATTGGCTAGAAGAGAGTGATTACTCGCCGTACCGTTACGGATTGACATCTTGTAGAAGCTGGTAACCACATCTTGGAACTGTAAAGACAAGCTGAGAAAAGTCACGACTCCTGCGATAGTAGTAAAATATATCTTTTTGTTGAAAGAGTACAGCTCGAACACCCGGAACTGTATCGGATCCAAGCTGATCCAGCATTTCGTAGTCAAAGAGCGTTACATAGTTGCCAGCACTGATAACAAGATGCTCGGAGTTCTGTTGGCTTCCTGCACAGTTTGATGGTAAGCTTCGATGGCAGCAATAGTGTAAATAAACTTTAAAATTTCAGGCATAAAAGAAAATCAATCACACTCAAATTTATGTGCACAGCGTACACAATGTTTGCCATTAAATACAAAATGCAGGAAGTTATTTGTAATGAAACGTAGGCGGACACTTTTCTTACTATTTGCCGCAACATGGCGTGTAAAGCTGCAATGGTATCCAGGTCCCGACAGCTGTTTGACAAGATAGAGTTTAAACATCTCTTGATGACGTAACAAAAGACGATCAGCTGAATCAAGACCAAAGACATTATAGTGCTGACAAACAATCTAAAGAATGTAGTCGGCATACTCAGTCTGTAAACTATGCAGACCAGTAACTCCACGATCCACAGATCGCCGAACACTAAAAGCAACTTCGTCTAGTAGCGGTCGCAGCTGCTCTACTGAGCGACTAATCTCAGTATTTTATTTCAAAGAGTTTCTTTGCAATACTTCTTAAAAGATTCTTCTTCATCATTGGTGTCAACAGAGACGCCGTGATTGATATGAAATCTGTTGTGTGTAATCCGTGAAACAACATCTTAAAGAGGTTTTCGTTGAGACGTATTTAGAAAAATGTGCTGGAGAGAAATTGAAAAAAGTATTGTAAAAAAGAAAGCGCTGAATATGAAGGATGTTCTAAGGTAACTGAAGAAAAGTGCTTTGCCCTATAGTAGGATGGTGTTATTCCGAAAAATCTGGAGACCCGGTAGATAGAGCCAAACAATGTCCTGTACATCGTGTTGCCTCGGCAGCACAGTGAATGGCTACATACTTTAGAAATGTAATTATCAGGGTAACATTGTTATTGGGAATATTGACTTTTCCAATTGATACCCTTATAATATAACTGCACTCCCTTTACTTTCATGACCTAAAATAACAACACGATTTCTGTCTGATGTTGACGTTATTATTTTAAACTCAATCCATATATCACGGGCGTCTTTTTATAAACATTATGAGACCATGTAAATATGAATACACTCATTTTGTGAAAAGCTTGGATTGCTGTATATTATAAACATTTTTGTGATTGATATGTTAAACTTGGAAAAACAAAAAATATTATTCATACATATATATATATATATATATATATATATATATATATATATATATATATATATATATATATATATATATATCATAAAAATCATGTACGAGTATTCCTTCCTCGCTTTTTATTGAAGATTTTCAGACTGATTGCGATTTCCGAATAAATCTAATGTATATACAATATTAACCAGATAAAGGGTTTAAACTCTATACTACTGTTATTACCCACGGAATGTGTACATCATCCTTAATAACCCGATCAGCTCAATTTGAACACATCAAATTGATAGCGCAAGATATCTCTATTATTTTACCAGTCCCAAGCCTGAATAGGTGTGATGGAGATTAATATTTAATAAATACAGTTTACAGGATCTCCAGTCCCGAGAAACTAAGCGACATTTAAGTTTAGCTCAGAGGTAAACTCATTAAGTTGCTTAATGATTTTAAAAGATCTGTGTTTTGTCTAAAAGATGTAAGCATTTTTCAATTGTCCCAATGTTCTGACGTCATAGCTCACCCTCGTCATTTGTCAAAACTTAATCGTATACGCATGTTTCGCAATATTCCTGGTGTACGCATATTTCTTTGTACGCATCTTTCGTGTATTCCTTTTTACCCCCTTACCTCCAAATAATTATGTATTGACTTCCAAAAAAACAGGTTTTTTTTTAACAGTGAACTATTTTGCTGTTCAAGAGGACGGTGCAAATAACTTAGACAGACACAATAATATGTCAGTAAATTAAATTGCAAAAAAACAGAGAAGAAGGCAACTTTATTGCTGCCGAAACGTGAATGAAGCTAATAATATCATGAGTTGTAAGTTTTGTGTACTTTATATGATTGTTTCTCTAAAGTTCCCGTAGTCACCTTCCGGAACCTGTAACTGGGGCCAGATTGTTACTTTTGGAGACCATGAACAAGCTATGCTCCAGACGTGCTGAATAAAATTCCAAACTAGTTGTGTTTATAATTTGTTTTCGTTTAAGAATGTTGTATGTATATGTTGACGCTCAACAGTTTACCAGCTCTTGAGTATGCTAACAATTAAATTCGGGGAATATCTTAGTGCCGCTTAAGTATTATTTTTCTTATACTGAAATATTTATAACATACACACACACTCTCTCTCTTTCTCACAAACACACACACACACACACACACACACACACACACACACACACATTCTGAGAGAGGAAGAGAGAAAGAGAGAGAGAGAGAGAGACGTCAAAATAGAGAGAGAGAATAAAAATACTAATTGCTAAAATATTTTCAAAAGATACATTTTCATATAAAGTGTGCTGTTAAATAAAAATTATTTTAGTTATAATTTCAACTAACTTAATTATAGAATATGATTTTCTCAAAGTTTATAAAATAGCCTTTCCAAAAAATATGTTTACTATGTAACAGCCTTTGGTTGCTCAAGCCGTAGATCTTCTTTCGATCACTGCAGCCTTTACGTTTAATAATAGAATGTGTACTATTGGTAAATAACTAAATAAGGAAAATGACAAAATTTGTGGAAATCTAAAAATAACTTAATTTTAATAGAAGGTGTAAATAAAACGTATTTTATTTTATAAAGAAATTTATTTAAAAGGTACTTATAAATTTGTGTCATATTTCGGGGATTCATCGCCGGGTGTGTCAAATCCAAGTGTCAATCCGTGTGTTACATCCGTGTGTCGAGGTAGTGTGTATCATATCCATGTGTCATAGCCATGAGTCGCATCTGTCTGTCATATCCGTGTGTCATAACAGTGAGTTGTGCGTCTGGTAGTTGTGGAAGCCATACAGTTGATTCTGTAAGAGCAAATATATATTATTAAAATTTCTAGACATCTATATAAAACCTATACAACATTTTACAAATTTAGAATAAACTGACAAAATAAAGTAGCTTGATATATTATAATTTCATTGAAAACATATACAATGAAGAACCGATGGAAAGAACATGAACTAAGTACAAGCAATTCTGAATAAATATTTATTGGGGACACGCTAAAGTGAGACAATTACTTTGTGTTTTTAATAATGTATCAAGGGTAATGGTTTCCATGATGAAATACATCTAACACCAACGGGGTAGATATAGTGCCTCCTAGAGCATTCATTCTGTGTTCAGAAGTTTATGGATACTATTATTCTATTAATAAATGATATATTACTTAGTGATAAAGTCACTGTGGGGAATCTCGATTACGTTGCAAGCAAGAGGCTGTGGGTTTATCTAACACTCTGATAACATTTTTGTACGTAGACATTTCTAAATAACGGGAAAAGAAAGGACAGATTAAAGAACATGTGATGAATGGAAGCTTGGCTTTTGTATGCACACATTGTAAAGCTTTCTATGCAAAATAATTCTCTCATACATTTATTTATACCTTGCTACTTGGGAGTAGCAACTATGAGAGTTTAAAGACATAATAATTTACTGGAAAAATAATTAGTGCTAAACAGATAAATAGATTGTATTTTAAAATAAATAAAATTATATTTATACAAAATGAATTTTAATATTAAATCTTTAAGGTTCTAATTGAGTTTAAAATGGACACAAATAGAAATATTCACTTCCATGTATATATCATAAAAAAGGAAAGAGGAGTGGTGAGGCTTTACTTACAAAAAGACTTGGTTCGCCTCAGCCCCGGCCATGTGTGTGTGTGTGTGTGTGTGTGTGTGTGTGTTTGTGAGAAAGAGATAGAGTGTGTGTGTATGTTATAAATATTTCAGTATAAGAAAAATAATGCTTAAGCGGCACTAAGATATTCCCCGAATTTAATTGTTAGCATACTCAAGAGCTGGTAAACTGTTGAGCGTCAACATATACATACAACATTCTTAAACGAAAACAAATTATAAACACAACTAGTTTGGAATTTTATTCATCACGTCTGGAGCATAGCTTGTTCATGGTCTCCAAAAGTAACAATCTGGCCCCAGTTACAGGTTCCGGAAGGTGACTACGGGAACTTTAGAGAAACAATCATATAAAGTACACAAAACTTACAACTCATGATATTATTCGCTTCATTCACGTTTCGGCAGCAATAAAGTTGCCTTTTTCTGTGTTTATTTGCAAGTTAATTAACTGATATATTTTTGTGTCTGTCTTAGTTATTTGCGCCGTCCTCTTGAACAGCAAAATAGTTCACTGTTAAAAAAAACATGTTTTTTTTGGAAGTTAATACATAATTATTTCTAGGTTAGGGGGTAAAAAGGAGTACACGAAAGATGCGTACAAAGAAATATGCGTACACCAGGAATATTGCGAAACATGCGTATACGATTAAGTTTTGACAAATGAGGAGGGTGAGCTATGACGTCAGAACATTGGGACAATTGAAAAATGCCTACATCTTTTAGACAAACACAGATCTTTTAAAATCATTAAGCAACTTAATGAGTTTACCTCTGAGCTAAACTTAAATGTCGCGTAGTTTTTCGGGACTGGAGATCCTGTAAACTATATTTATTAAAAATTAATCTCCATCATACCTATTCAGGCTTGGGACTGGTAAAATAATAGAGATATCTTGCGCCATCATTTTGGTGTGTTCAAATTGAGCTGATCGGGTTATTAAGGATGATGTACACATTCCGTGGGTAATAACAGTAGTATAGAGTTTAAACCCTTTATCTGGTTAATATTGTATATACATTAGATTTATTCGGAAATCGCAATCAGTCTGAAAATCTTCAATAAAAAAGCGAGGAAGGAATACTCGTACATGATTTTTATGATATATATATATATATATATATATATATATATATATATATATATGTGTGTGTATGATTAATATTTGTTGTTTTTCCAAGTTTAACATATCAATCACAAAAATGTTTATAATATACAGCAATCCAAGCTTTTCACAAAATGAGTGTATTCATATTTACATGGTCTCATAATGTTTATAAAAAGACGCCCGTGATATATGGATTGAGTTTAAAATAATAACGTCAACATCAGACAGAAATCGTGTTGTTATTTTAGGTCATGAAAGTAAAGGGAGTGCAGTTATATTATAAGGGTATCAATTGGAAAAGTCAATATTCCCAATAACAATGTTACCCTGATAATTACATTTCTAAAGTATGTAGCCATTCACTGTGCTGTCGAGGCAACACGATGTACAGGACATTGTTTGGCTCTATCTACCGGGTCTCCAGATTTTTCGGAATAACACCATCCTACTATAGGGCAAAGCACTTTTCTTCAGTTACCTTAGAACATCCTTCATATTCAGCGCTTTCTTTTTTACAATACTTTTTTCAATTTCTCTCCAGCACATTTTTCTAAATACGTCTCAACGAAAACCTCTTTAGGATGTTGTTTCACGGATTACACACAACAGATTTCATATCAATCACGGCGTCTCTGTTTACACCAATGATAAAGAAGAATCTTTTAACAAGTATTGCAAAGAAACTCTTTGAAATAAATTACTGAGTTTAGTCGCTCAGTAGAGCAGCTGCGACCGTTACTAGACGAAGTTGCTTTTAGTGTTCGGCGATCTGTGGATCGTGGAGTTACTGGTCTGCATAGTTTAAAGACTGAGTATGCCGACTACATTCTTTAGATTGTTTGTCAGCACTATAATGTCTTTGGTCTTGATTCAGCTGATCGTCTTTTGTTACGTCATCAAGAGATGTTTAAACTCTATCTTGTCAAACAGCTGTCGGGACCTGGATACCATTGCAGCTTTACACGCCATGTTGCGGCAAATAGTAAGAAAAGTGTCCGCCTACGTTTCATTACAAATAACTTCCTGCATTTTGCATTTAATGGCAAACATTGTGTACGCTGTGCACATAAATTTGAGTGTGATTGATTTTCTTTTATGCCTGAAATTTTAAAGTTTATTTACACTATTGCTGCCATCGAAGCTTGCCATCAAACTGTACAGGAAGCCAACAGAACTCCGAGCATCTTGCATATCAGTGCTGGCAACTATGTAGCGCCCTTGGACTACCAAATGCTGGATCAGTTTGGATCCGATACCGTTCCGGGTGTTCGAGCTGTACTCTTTCAACAGGAAGATATATTTTACTACTATCGCAGTAGTCGTGACTTTTCTCAGCTTGTCTTTACAGTTCCAAGATGTAGTTACCAGCTTCTACAAGATGTCAATCCGTAACGGTACGGCGAGTAATCACTCTCTTCTAGCCAATCGTTAAATGTCTGAAATTAATATATTTAGTAAACTAAACATTATTAGCATTACTACATTACCAAGGTTAGAGGTAAACAATATGTAAGTATATAGTTGTAATTATTGAAGTTTTATTACTGATAATTAACGTATTTTATATCCTTTTAAAAGTATGTATGTTTTCCGTGCTTATTCGATGTAAGTGGAAAATGATTCTAATGATCTCTTATTAGTTTACAACTCTATCTTACCAGGCCTACCTCTTTGTCACCTTGTTAGCTAATTAGATGGAACATGACTAACCTTAAATACTTACCAATCATGGTAATTACTTTATAATACATTTCATATGGTAGACAGTGGATTTCCTTTTCATATAACTTTATAAACAGAATAAATTTATTCCATTCCTATGAAATGGATTAAATGAATTTTTTCTTGTAACTTTTACAAAGAGTACAAAGTTTTTGATTTTCCATAGATAGGTATTCAGATCTTCTCAATATCATTCAAATACTATTCCGGAAAATATATTGCAAATGTAGTGTTACAAGTATAGTTGGAAAGTTGCGTACTTTGATGTTGATAAACCTATTCGAGTTCCTGATTCCCCACCGCACCACGATTACGTTTTAGATTTTATGGTGTTACATGATGCTGTTAATTCTTTAGGATTTAAAGGTAAATAAGTATTTGGCACTTTAGAAATAGTAGTAGTCGTCACGTCAGGTCTACGACGGTCTAAATATCAGCATAGCTTTGATACATTCCGCATTGATACTGTTGTCAGAACAAACTTTAAAGAGGCAATTCGTAATGCAGTAATTATATCAGTTTCAATTGAAATCGTGTTTCAAGTCCCTTAATGAACTTACATCCTTTACGAAATATCAGAGCATACAGTCATGAATTTCCTTAATGGAATACTACGCCAACAATTAGAGGTACTTGGCTGCACAAATTCAACAATAATCTTGCGTATCGTCCTCGCCGAGCTGCTCGTTACATCATAGACACTTTTAAAGAATCAAAACACTTGAAAAGGATAAACTGAATATTCGTTCTAGGAAGAAAATTAGACACCCTCCTTTATTAAAGACTTTCATTTTAACATAACCAAATTTTAATTTTAGATAAAATTCGGATATGCTAAATAAACGTCTTTTTTAAATTTGAATACTTTTTGAATTTGATAACTAAAAATTATTAGGATAACAAGCCAACAGGAAATAGAGTTTTTCTAACTGTAGCGTGTGTTAGCTTTAAGAATAGGCATAAATGCTGAATAGAACTCGTGCACTAATGCTATCTGAAAAGTCCTGATTATTTTTTACTATATACAAGTGGTTTTAATTAAATAATTATGATAGTAATCCCCTGAGTAACCAATATTTAAAAAGATATTGTATTCGTATATAGTTTAGTAGCAATATTTCTATCTAAGCATACCTAATTATCTGCTATCTGTGTGACTTTATAAAACTCATGATATTTTTGCTGTACTGTTTATTACCTACTTAAACATGCATTTTGAAGCCTAGTTATTGGTAAATTGTAATTTGAATTTTTATGTTTCATTTGTGTTGTAAATTTAAATTGCAAGTATATATGTAACTTTTATTATTTTTATTGAACTTTGACTATTGTAGATTGATGTTGATTGTAAATTATAACAAAAAATTAATCAAAATTGAGCAATGAAAAGTAAGTAAAACTATATGAGAGTTTTGTTTGGAATTATTGATTACAAAGTAATAAAACCCCTACCATGAATGGGGTGCTCTTTGATAAAACCTTTTGCTTCAGTTAATGTACATGTTTAATTCTGAAGCAGCAAGAGGTCAGCGGCTTGAGGGTCATTGTTATGTGGATTTTACTGAAAACTGAAAGTTGTAAATAAATATACCTAAACAATGCAATTAAAATACTTCAGTGTGCGGAAATTCTATATGTTTACCGATGACTACATATAGTGAAAGAAAAACATTCGAAGAGCGTCTAAATCTATGAGCTGTGCCTCATAACTATGAAACAATTCCTGTAATTTAGGACTCGTGGACGAAATAATTGTTCCTTTACGAGTTTCATATCTAGGTATATCTTATTTAAATGTTACCTATTTATCCGATACGCTGTGTATCTGACTCCTAATTTTATTTTATTATTCACTGATATGATTTGCAATGTATCTTAAATTATATTTATTTTTGTTTGAACATTTAGGTTACTGATTATTTAGAGATTATTCGATATGTTATTTTCTGTTGTTGTATTTATTAATTTATATTAATTTTCCTACACATATAACGATGTATTTTGGAATCGTGCATAATTTATTTTTGTAACGATCAATGTTTCTTAAGCCTTTGACTTCCATTATCTCGCGTTTTTTCGCTACTAGTATCTGTAAACTAGACTGGTGTTTCAATTACTTGCCCTAATTGTTCTAGGTTACTCATATTCCCCTTTTGTTCCCCAAGTCTTTGACTACGTCTTACAATTCTGATATCAGCTTGTGATCTAAAAAAATTCATAGATTCAACTAGTCCTATGCTAACACTTCTTATCTCTAACAGTGAATTTAATTTTTAAGCTAATCACAATAACCACAAATCTGATCAATTTATAATTTTATGTATTTATTTATTATTATTTTTTTCAGAACTTTTATTAACACTTAATTTTATTCTTAATATTTAATAATTTCTCCATAGCCCCGCGTGCAGGTTCCAAATACAACTGCTTCTTCAGGTTAATATATATATATATATATATATATATATATATATATATATATAAAACAACAACAACAATCAAAATAATATGCACGAAATAAATGGTGTATATAATATAAAATGTCAAGCTTGTAATAGAATATATGTAGGACAAACAATAAAGAAATTAAAAGAAAGATACAAAGAACATTTAAACGCTTATATCAAACCAAATATATATATAAATAAAATTTAGCTGCTCATTGTATTAATAATGGAGACGAATTTTATGAAATAGAAAATATGAAATTAATAACAGAATTAAATAAAGAATTAAAGATGAATATATGTGAAACATTGGAAATTTATGATAATAAAGTTAAAGACAAATTAATTGATGAACAAATTAAAGTAAGATCAAGTCACCAAACTTTGTATAAGGTCATTGATGTTATAGAGAAAATTACATAAAGTGCAATACTTATAAACATATGGTTGTTTGTTGTAATATGATTTAATTTTTGTAATAATATTTTGTTAGATAATTATTTAACTGAAGATGCTGGTACTGTTTTATCGGCGAAATGCTTTGAATAATATATGAAATAAAAGTATTTTTGTTTTCGAAATATTTTTAATTTTTTAACTATATTACAAGAAAACATATCACCATATTTATTATAAAATATATATATATATATAAAATTAGTGTTCTTGTATATTATCAAAATACAACTAATGTTGATCAAATACGTACAAAAATTATTTAATAATTTATTTTCAAACCTTTTCCTTGATAAACAGTTATCATTCCTGATGATGCTGGTACTATTTATAAACGAAAAGCTTGAATAAAAATTATTACATAATTCTTGTATTTCAATAACCTTAGTCGTTTTCGACACACACACACACACACACATATATATATATATATATATATATATATATATATATATATATATATATAAAGCCGAATACAATACGGAGACAATACTTTGGTCATTTTGCATTCAAACCGGCAGCCGGGTACTTGTGGCAGCCGTATACGGCTGCCACATAGTAATCCCTGATAATATAACACCCTTTGACAATAATCGAAATAAAAATCATTAAAATAAGTGTAAAAAGAAGTGTTTTATTGGAGCTATACTGTTTTTGGAAGTTCTATTGGTCGTTCTGAATATTTTAAAAATAACTTATAATAACCAAACGGTACTCGTAGTGATAGCAGAGAAGACGGGATCTGTATATCACAAGTTCGTATTATTTCCACGTTTACGATAGATGGCAATCGTCTTAGTTACGTCAAAAACAACTTGTGTCACGATCTTATCAGTATTCACAATATTTCCCCTACATTCCAAAATAAAATCAGTTAAATGCTCTTACCCTAACCCGGTCCTTATTCACGATCCATCCGTGCATTCCTCACAACGTACTTTTTGTGCCCTTACGCTGTGTAATTTCTTTATAATCAATAGTTTCTCTCTTTTATAGGTTTAGAAGTTTTAGAAGTTAAAGTAAAGAACGATCACTTCAATTTCTGTGACCGATTTAACTGCTTGTTTATGATATAACGACCATCGTTACAGTGTAGTTTCCTCTCTGCTGCAGTCATTTAGTCTTTTCTCACCGATTTACGTAAACTTAGTTAATGTCGTACACGTGTCACTGGAATAAAAACACAACTACACAAATTCCCATTCACTCTTTATTAAATTTCTGTGTTTCGTTTGACTAGAATTATATTTCTTTTCTACTAAATATTAAATATACCTATATTTTCTGCATTTTGTATCACTAATATAGTGTTTTATTCACTTTCTTATTAAGTTTAATCGATTTTCATACCTCACGACAAATGAGATGAGAGCATAACGATTGTTAAGGTGTATGTGAAGTGGTTATTTAAAACGACCTTAGCCAATACTATTTTACGTTTAAATATATTACATTGATACTGTTTGAAGAAGATATAAATATCAATTATAAAAGTTTATGTTGCTATTTCATGAAGAGATAACGAGTTCAGTAACGTCAAAACTACAAATAACGGGTGACAGCTTATTAGTCACAGCTGTGCGAGCTTGAAAGAAATCAAGATTTTTTCGCAAGGTATATTCACTTATAACTCGTGAAGCTAATACTGTTTACACTTTCGAAGTAAATTAAACCGAAATATAAAGTACATATAAAATGTTTTATTTTTCTTCCAGATACTTATTATTGCAGTAGTATTTGATACTGGACTCAACGTTGTGCGTGACGCAGTGCAAATGCAATATATGACATCAAATGTATCCGGTGTAGCTTCTTCATGTCGGTTAAGGAAGTCAGTGAGTAGAAGAAATATGAAAACATATAAGAGAAAAAAGATAAAATTGAGGGTAAGCATTACTGAGATTTCGAGTAAGAGAACATGTTCAAAAGAATTCTATATTAAAAATAAAAGTATTTAAAATTTGTGTAAATGCTAGTATAAAAAAAATGAGTTGATGAAGAACTATTGGACAACTCGTATAAATTGTGTAGTTCCATTAAAATTTTTAGGACAAATATTAAAATTCCTTCATGTCGTACTCAGGGGAGAATAGAAAACCACCTAAAAATATTGAAATTAAAAAATATGTACTGAAGAAATATTTTATTCTATTTTCTAGATTATGAGCAAATGAAATTATTAACGCAATGTCAACAAACGCAATTGCATATCAGGATGATCAGGTATAACTCGAGTATAATTTGCGGCAATATTTATACTTTGCAACGAAATAGTCTAATATCAGGGCCTATGTTTAGGAAGAGACGTCATACCACTCAGGGAGCAATACAGATTTAATTTAATATATTTAGTTTACATTCTTCACACTTTATTCTTCGTTTTAATGGTGATAAGTAAAAGGTAGTCGAGAGCGTTTTCAGTGCGGTACATTGGATATGGACGTATTTATTTTCAGTTAGTTATAGAAAAATATATTGTGAATGTATAATCGTCCTCCAAGGCTCGGAATTAGGCAACGTTTAGAACCATTTACTTACTTATTTACTTACAACGTAGCGCTACAGCCCGTGGTGGGCCTTGGCATTCATAACAACGTCCCTTCGTGTACATCTCTCTTCAGCCTTCTTTAAACATTGATTCTGGATTCTTCGCAATATATTACACAAGGAGTTCAGATGTAATTAGGTCGCAAAATGTACTTTAAATAGCTACTACTACTACTACATAGTGCTATAGCCCGGCGTGCGCCTTGGCTTCCTTAACAATGTCCCGCCATGTACTTCTATCCTTAGCCTTCTGTTTCTATGCTGTAATGCCGAGTACCCTTAAATCTTCCTCAAGGTCCTGTAGCAATCGTCTTCTTGGTCGTCCAACGTTTCTTTTGCCAATCATAGTCCCATGTAAAAGTTTGTTTGGCAATCTATTTTTGGTCATACTTACCTTACCCAACCTTTCTAGACGTCGTGCTTTAATAGACTGGACCACATTTCCATCTTTGTATAAGGAATACAACTCGGCAGTATATTGAAGCTTCCATACATTTGTTTGAACATCGTGGAGTGGACCATAAATTTTCATCAAAAGCTTATGCTCAAACAATGTCAACTAATTATTTATCACGACGGTTAAAGTCCACGTTTCTGCTCTATACGTTAGGACTGGCCGAATTAGAGTTTTATAGAGTCGCACTTTAGTGGATTGAGACAATAGCATACTTATATACTCGTATTTTAGTAGTATGCTACATTAGATGCCTTTTTTCTATTTTGGACTTCATTTATGTTTTAACTATGTTTCACCCTTCAACTATGTTTTAGGGTTTTTTAGGAAAATACTAATTAATTTAGTAATGTAATACATTGCCTAGTAATTAGTTACTACCTAATAGCTTGTGTGATCTTGTACCGTATGTTGTGCTAGACTGAGGAAGATTGTTACTAAACCTTCCCCATAGGGGGCTACTTCAAATGACCAAAGTTCTTCTAACCAACATAGCAGATGTCAACTAACCAAATACGCGACATTCAGATAATCCTAATACACGGACTTGAACTAACCAAGTACGCACATTTCAAATACCACGGACTTCAACTTAAAGTAATGTTGCGGGTTATCCTTATGCCGCTCCGCAGGCGTTCAACGCACAACTTGAAGTTAATAAATGAGAAGTAATATATCTAAGGAAAACCTGTAATGTGTGAGCGAGAAAGAGAGAGAAATTGAGATGATTTTGAAAGAGTGTTATGCATTAAACTGACAAGGCTAGAGAATGCAAGAAATAGTAAGAGACGGTGTCTTAACATTTATCAACAAGCTTTTGATATTAATAAATATAATATATACAAATATGCATTTATATATGAGTGAGTTTTATAACCAATTGTTAATATTTACCGATTACCTTTACTCACTAGATATGATTAAAATTGTGTATGATAAATAATTACAACTCCTATTTATATTGAGATTTCAAAAGTATTTTAGGACCGCACATACAGCCCCCCACCCCCGCATTCAAGCAGTCATTGATACATTCAGATCCCAATATACAAACTTACTTTTAGCAGTATGAAGACAAAGTAATTTTTGTAAAATTCCTATACGTCGCAAGTTGTAAAACTCTAGAATGTAGTATTGGCATTATATACAATATGTGACGATACTCAATTTCCTTTCAGTTTTCTATATGTGTAATTTAAAAATAGGGGCATTCTACAATAAAAAACAAACAAACAAAAATATAAAACCAGAAATAGTGAGAAAAACTTTACAAAATACAATTCCATTGCATATTTGTTTTATCAACTATGTTTTAAGGTTTTTTAGGAAAATACTAATTAATTTAGTAATGTAATACATTGCCTAGTAATTAGTTACTACCTAATAGCTTGTGTGATCTTGTACCGTATGTTGTGCTAGACTGAGGAAGATTGTTACTAAACCTTCCCCATAGGGGGCTACTTCAAATGACCAAAGTTCTTCTAACCAACATAGCAGATGTCAACTAACCAAATACGCGACATTCAAATAATCCTAATACACGGACTTGAACTAACCAAGTACGCACATTTCAAATACCACGGACTTCAACTTAAAGTAATGTTGCGGGTTATCCTTATGCCGCTCCGCAGGCGTTCAACGCACAACTTGAAGTTAATAAATGAGAAGTAATATATCTATAAATATATTATCTTAGTAGTTATTATTACTACCTTTAAATTATTTCTCAAAATGCTACGGTTTAACTTCATCGATATTAAAGTAAATGTAATGCAGGAATATTATTCGGTTTGATTAGACCGTAGATCGTAAAGTATCTTATTATAATTGTAAATAGTATACTTAAACAATCTTTTTAGTATTAAATTTAATTACAAAACAATGGGAAATATGATACATTGATTATTTTTGTAAACAATTGCAGATTTAACAACATATTGAGACTTAAATAACTAACGTAATAAATATTTAAACATCGTGTTGAATAAAAGTGTAGTTACAAAACGATAATTATTATAATAAATTGATTATTTTTCAACAGTTTTTAAAAATGATTCTAGTGTAAACATCATAATGATACCTTAATATTAAAGTAAACTAGTCAAAGTAAAAGTTAAACTAGTCTTTCATCAAGGAACTACAACTTACAATACATTGTTATAAAGAAGAAAAATGGTCACGTTTCTTTTCATAAAACCATAAAGTAATTGGAACAAACTAAAAATTTGATCTATACCAATACCGTACAATTTTTTTCTTCTAATCTGTGTATATATAAATGAATATTTGTATGTATTGTATGTATGTATCTTATTATAATTCTAATAATCTACCTAAACATCGTTTTAAACATTAAGTAAAATTTAAAAAACGATAGTAATATGAGGTAGTGATTATATTTTTAAAAAAATTATAGATTTAATAAAATACTGAGACCTAAATATTAACGTAATTAACAAATCTCCCAATATAGCTACCTATCAAACCTAAAAAATGCATTAACCAAAATATATGCACACAATTTACGCAACCGTCAACTAACTAAATACGCGACATTGAAATAATCGATAAACCGACTTTAACTAACCAAATACGCGCATTTCAACTAATTAATTACACGGACTTCAACTAAAAGTAATGTCTATTCATATTGCTAAGTTAAGACTTAGATGCATGCTAGTATGCCTGTTAATAAACAAATATGCTTGTTCCATTCATAAAATGATTTCCTCGAATAAACGTTTGACTATATATACCAACACTTTGTGGCCAGTATTAGTGATAGCTGTACAGTAGCATGTTACTACATAATGATGTAGTGGCCTTGATATAATCTAAACTATTTCAGACCGGAAATACTTTCATAGCCGGGTCACAGCTTTGCTATACAGCAAGATATTTGTAATTAAAATTAGACACAGATGAAAACTGCAATAATTTAGTGAGCCATTACTACCACAATTACATTATTAAACATAAAAGATTAGCTACGTTACAAATATCGACCGGATAAAAACTTGTGAGTTTAGTGGAAAAGTTTTACGTGAATCGGTTTTTTTGTATATCTGGTGGGAGTTTGCATGTAATAATGTTTATGAAAAATGAAGCAATTTGTTTTCTTTAACAACTTTTTCGGAATCTTTTTGCGGACAATTTGCCAATGTATAATTCTCTGAGGACGCCCTGAGACGCAACCCTTAGAAAGAAGAGGTTTATACTACAAGGGACATATTTATTAGGTCATTAAGTAACTTAATCATGGATATGGCACGCACAGCATGTTACTAACCTGCCCTCTGGGTCTACTATGTCACGGGTATAATAGCTGTATACCTTACGTAAAAAATCAAAAATCAATTCGTTCGGATTACCTAGATTACACTGTAGTTTCAAACAGCTGATTGGTTGCGTCAGTTATTAGCTCCAGCTGTTATATAAAAAGAGTTTATATAGCTTTATATCAAAATTTTGCAAAATGTCTTGTAAGCATGACCTTGGTAATAAGGCCTCTACATAGGCCTCTAAAGTATGTGTCTACTAGAGTTAAAGGTGTGCGATGATAGTGCATCAATCAGTTAGTAGAACTATTTTTAAATATACATTTGTCCTCTGTAGATGAGGTTACACTGGTCGACACGTAAAATTTAGTTTAGTAGTAGTAAAAGTTTAAATTTGTCAGCACTATGGAAAGTTACTAGTCGTGGGTATAAGGTATCTGATTTTGTACTTTATAAATAATTTTAAAATAAAGTAATGCGTCTTACTTTAAAACAAACATGGCAAAAGTCTAACAATTAAGATTAGCCGTAAGTTTGGTACATTGTGACACAATGTATTAGACAGTAGGTTTACATAGTAGACAACTAAAAATGACATTTCTTTCTATGAAAAGTATTTATCGAACAATAGATAACAATATGTCTCAGTACAGGTTGGGCAATTACAACGAAAAAATAAGATTCTTCGGAAGTCAATGAATTTCTTGCTCTCTATGCAAAAACCGAGCTCTGGCGAAAACAAACCACAATTATCACAACACGGAAGTTATCACGGTGGCACGAAAAGCTTTGAGCTGTTGAGATGATAAGCTCGATTTAATCAAAAGAGACTTATCAAAAGAGGCTAAAACTTCGACTCTTTAGACTCTTGTACATGAGACTGGATGAAAGAAAAGAAAATCATAGTATATTAAGTCGAACGAAAAATTACTACAAAAACTACAAACATACCTTGAAACTGGAAACTAATATTGTGTTTAAGATCTCTTTCCTAAATCTAAAAAATGGATCAGATTAGACCCAAGAAATCAGGTGGTAAAATCAAATAAATTGGTCAAATTGTGATATGGATAAAAACGAAAAAATCTGTAAAATCACAACAAAATATTAGAAAAAATTAAAATTAAAAAAAAATAAAAATTACCGACGCTACAAACTAATGTAAACACGCCAAAAGGAAAGCATTAGATATCTCTATCATTTTGCAAGTCCAAAGACTTTAAAAGTTTGAAGGAAATCAGGTTTTATTGATAACGTTTTAAAGGATCTCCAGTCCCGAGAAATTGTTAATGAAGTTGTGTACTTAATAGCCGAATCATGGTACGAACTAAAACAAGAAATGTTAAGTAAGAAATGTAATAAAGTCCGAGACAAAGGAAACCGGTTGATTGTGTTATTGATCGTGTTATTGATCCACAAGTAGAAATAGTTTTAACATTTGTTATCAAGAAACTTCCAGGTTGTGTAAATGTCAATGATACGGACATGTCAATGGATGAGTAAGGACGAACGTAGGTATCAGTAACACGTGTCATGGCCATTGAAATGGTACAAGAAGCTACTGATGGCAGTGATGCCGAGAATTAAAATGAAGGACCTAACTAGACAATACAAGAAGGGTAAATTAATAAGGATGAAGTAACGGCCGCCTTGGAAACTGACTAAGACACCTCGCCTACAGATTTGCTTCTGTTAAGACGTCTACGTAACGAAGAACAAAGACGTTCTGTAAGCATACGCAGAAAACACATAATAAATGTAGCAACCTTGATAAACAATATATTCCAAAGCAACATTATACTTATGTAAGTACTATAATCAATACAGCTCTATAACCGTGTTTTGTGCATTCCTAAATATAGTGTTAGGGCTCACTAAAACCAATGTTTTTCTATTGTAGAGGAAAGTATTTACGTATTATACGAGTTTTTGGTAATCCAAGAGAATCTCTGTCTCATCTACCTGAATTTTGTAAGCTTGCACTTAAGGGCTGTAGGCCTTGCCAAAAGGCCGAGGATGAAGGATGGGTAGAGGAGATCGCCGGTCATTATTCAAAAAAATCTACCCTTGCACTTCCGCTGACTCATCATAGAGCTGACTCGTTATTTTGTTACTTAATAATAAATTGCAATGTATAGCAAACATGACAGCAAATTAAAATCCGGCGTTCACGGTAGCGTCCGAAAATGAGTGTCTATAGGTTTGGACGGGGAATACACGAAAGATGCGTACAAAGAAGTATGCGTACGCCATGGATATTGCGAAAGATGTGTACATAATCAAGTTTTATCCGTTGAAGTTGGATGAGCTATGGACGTCAGAGCATCGTGACAGGCGAAATTTGCGTATAAGGTTTAGGCGAACACGGATCTTTTAAAATCATTGAGCTAAATAAATGAGTTTACCTCTGAGCTAAACATAGGTGTCGCTTAGTTTCTCGGGACTGGAAATCCTTTAAAACTTTATTTATACCTTATTTCAATCACACTTTTTCAGTCCAAAGACTGGCAAAATGATAGGGATATCTTGCACTTTCAGTTTGGCGAGTTCAAAATCAGCTTGTAGGCTTGGTAATTTTTTTTGTTTTATATTTTCAATTTTTTTAAATTTTGTTTTCATTTAAATCTGTATTACGACGATCAATTTATTTGATTTTAAGTTTTCCATTTGATTTCTGGGTTTTAACGATTTTTTACGAATGTTGGATTCGTGTCTAGGACGTAAAAATGTATAAGAAAAGTAAAAAAAATCACGAAAATAGCGATAGTCACACTTCGGAATAATTACCGAAAAAATTAATATAAGTAACAATAGAAAATTCGCATTACCGTTTCTATAGTTTCAGTTTTCATTTCTTATCTGTCAAAATGGGGCTATGGGCAGTTATAAAATTGCGTAAGTTAATATTAAAAATACTTGCAAAGACTAAAGATATAGGCTGTTTTTTGTTCTAGGTTTAATACGGAATATGTCGTCTCGTACGACTGGTATCAAAAATAATCTTCGAAGTGATCACATATCTAAATAGTGCACAAACATTGAAAACACACATACACACACATATATAAATATATATGCTTGTAATAACCATCCGCTAAATTAACAAATAATTTCTGAAAGTTCACAGAGTACAAATATACCAGGGACTCTAATGACATATCCCTTCTATTCGCTAACCATCTCCACTCACCACTGAAACACACTATCGTGGACAAGAAAGAGAACAATAAAGTATATTTAAGTATATATCTACTTACGTCTGCCCCTAATTCTAGCAAATTACCGTGATTCCAGACTGAATAGGTTTAGAAAGCAATGCAAGCAACCAGCTAGGTTTGTATGAATATACTAACAGTAAATTATATTGCAAAATAACGTCTTTGTCTTTCCTAAATATACATTTTTTTATTGTTTTAAACACTATAGAAATATTTGTAAAAAAAATTACTACAAATTCTAGAAACATTACGGAATCACTAGTTATTTATGGTAATTGTATAGATCAGTGCTATAACAATTTAGTTTTCTCGTACGGCTGCTGCAATATTGCGATCAGCTGTTTTAATGTAAACTATTCCTCGTTTAAAAAAGGTATAATGGCGTTAGTGTCAACTAAATTTGAAATACGATTAAAACATAAATTTAATGTGAATCTGGAGGTAATGCAATATACCAAGTGATGAATGTTTAAACACACTTTTTATATGATCAGTTTCGGTTGAACACAAGTTTTTTTAGCTGTGTTAATATATATATATATATATATATATATATATATATATATATAATTAACTAGGTTTTAACTACTTTACAATATGTTTGTTAGTTTATTTACGTTGTTTATTATTGTTTATTTTACGAAGACCATTAAAAAAATTATCATAATATATAACACAATGGGTATCCTAAAACATGTTTTCTTCTGCTTTGTTTACTGTTTTAGGATCCACCTTGTATGAGTTTTGCTGTACTACCTTCCATTTCACAGCGTTGTATTGGTGTTTTCGAACTTTAAGTCATCTTTACTTCTGTTTTGTTTACTCTTTCAACCTACCTTGTACTAGTTTTGTTGTACTACCTTCCGTTTCATTGCTTTGTATTGACTCTTTACCAGCTTTAGGCCATGTTTACTTCTGCTTTTTTACTCTTTCAGGACCCACCTTGTACTAGATTAGCTGTACTACCTTCCATTTCACAGCGTCGTATGGGCTCTTTACCAACGTTAGGTCATGTTTACTTTCGCTTTGTTTACACTTTCAGGAGTACCTTTTACTAGTTTAGCTACTACGTTCCATTTCACAGCGTTGTATGAGCTCTTTACCAACTTCAGGCCACGTTTACTTATGCTTTGTTTACACTTTCAGGACCAACCTTGTACTAGTTTTTTTTTTAGCTGTACTGCCTTCTATTTCACAGACTTCGTTTGACTCTTTTTCAACATTGAGCCACGTTTACTTAAAGTGTTTACCTCTTTGGGTCCAACTTGTACCCTATTTCGCTGTACTACCTTCAATTACACAATGTTCTATTGACTCTTTTCCAAATTTAGGCTATGTTTACTTTTATTTTGTTTAATCTTTCGGGACTTATCTTGTACTAAGTTGTGTTTTAATAGCTTCCATTTCATAGCATTGCATTGAATCGTTACCAGCTTTAAGCCATGTTTACTTCTATTTTGTTAAATCATTCTTGACCCACCTTGTACTTCGTTTAGCTGTACTACCTGCCATTTCCTAGCGTTATATTTTCTCTTTACCAACTTTAGGCCATGTTTACATTTATTTTGATTAATCTTTCGGTACCCATCTTGTACTAAGTTTTGCTGTAATAGCTTCCATTTCATAGCTTTGTATTGGCCCTTTACCAACTTTAGGCCATGTTTACTTTTGATTTGTTTACTCTTTCAGCAACCACCTTGTACTACGTTTTGCTTTAATACCTTCCATTTCAAACGTTCTTATTATTCTTTACCATCTTTAGGCCATGTTTACTTCTATTTCCTTAAATCTTTAGTTACCCAACTTGTACTAAGTTTTGCTGTAATACCTTCCATTTCACAGCATTTCATTGACTCGTTACCAACTTTAAGCCAGGTTTCCTTCTATTTTGTTTACTCTTTCAGGACCTACCTTGCACTAATTTAGCTGTAGGCCTACTACCTTCCATTTCATAGCGTTGTATTGGCTCTTTACCAACTTTTTTCCATGGTTACTTCTATTTTGTTAAATCATTCTTGGCCCACCTTGTACTACGTTTAGCTGTACTACCTGCCATTTCATAGCGTTATATTGGCTCATTACCAACTTTAGGCCATGTTTCTTTTATTTTGTTTAATCTTTCGGGACTTATCTTGTACTAAGTTGTGTTGTAATAGCTTCCATTTCACAGCATTGCAATGACTCGTTACCAGCTTTAAGCCATGTTTGCTTCTATTTTGTTAAATCATTCTTGGCCCACCTTGTACTACGTTTAGCTGTACTACCTTCCATTTCACAGCGTTGTGTTGGCTCTTTACCAACTTTAGGTCATGTATACTTTTATTTTGTTTAATTTTTCGGTACCCATCTTGTACTAAGTTTTGCTGTAATAGCTTCCATTTCATAGCATTGCATTGAATCGTTACCAGCTTTAAGCCATGTTTGCTTCTATTTTGTTAAATCATTCTTGGCCCACCTTGTACTACGTTTAGCTGTACTACCTTCCATTTCACAGCGTTGTGTTGGCTCTTTACCAACTTTAGGCCATGTTTACTTTTATTTTGTTAAATCTTTCGGTGCCTACATTGTACTACGTTCTGCTGAAATTCCTTCCATTTCATACCGTTGTATTTGCTCTTTACCAACTTTAGGCTAAGTTTACTTTTATTTAGAATGATCTTTCGGGTCTTATCTTGTATTAAGTTGTGTTTTAATACTTTCCATTTCACAGCATTGCATTAACTCGTTACCAACTTTAAGCCATGTTTGCTTCTATTTTGTTAACTCTTTCGGGACCCACCTTGTACTAAGTTTGCTGTAATGCCTTCCATTTCATAGTGTTCAATTGGGTCTTTACCAAATTTAGGCAATGTTCACTTCTGTTTTGTTAACTCTTTTGGGACAGAAACATTGCGATTTAACACAAGCATAGTGGCAAAGTTCAAGCAGTGAAGGTTGAGAAATACTATTTAATGTATTAAACTATAATTTTAGAGCTATAAACCTATTATAATATATAGGACGTTGTGACTAAATTTGTAGAAACAACATATTTAAATGGTCATTCTAAATTTTTCTATTTCAAATAATAATTTAAATAGTAGTACAGTAGGTATATTACTACTGAAGAAGTAAATAAAAACGCGAGTGAAAATAATATTTTGGGGGGGCGTATTTTATAATTGGCTAATAATTCCAGACTATATCTGACAGGTGTGTAACAAAGAGCTCGTCTTTAGAGGAACCTTAAGAGTTCTTCCATCATGTTCTTCCTCTTCCATCATGTATTACACTGCTCTTGAATAAATACATGTGCAAACATTGGGGTAAAATTATGTTGTACACTTTATCTAAGGTTGTTTAGGAATATATCTATAGTGTGAAATATTTAGAGAAAAATTTGCAAAACTTGACATCAAACAAAAATAATAGATGAGTAATTCTAAACAATTCTAACAGTTCTAGTTAAACGTACGAGAACAAAGCGGGAAATACATTCATGCTAAGTGGGAAATACATTTTTAAAACTAAAAATTTATTGAAAATATGTATTATTTGAAACAGAACTATTAGATCGTATGTTTGCAATACTTACTCAAAGTCATATTGTTTTTAAAATGAATTAATAGAAATGGATGTCTGATTTGATAAGGATAAATATAGCTCGAAACACTACACAATATCTAGAGCACAGTGGTACAATATATTACAAAAAAAATATTGAAAAGAACCCCAATACCACAAAAATAATCAAAAAATAACAAATAAGACAAGTTACTTAAGATTAAACCCTTATGTACATTTCGATGACCATGTCATCATCATCAGAGGGTCTTATTACAAAACACAATCTAGCACACAAGAAATTACAAACTAGAATGATACCAATCGTTCTCCGCGGTCGCTATATATAGGCGTCAGGTAAGCTCCGCCCCCTCTCCGCCCTCGACCGACAAATAACGATCGGCCATCAGGAACCAAATAGGTTATGTCAAAAATTACATTATAATAATACATATGTAATAAAAACTACAGCAATAACAATTAATAAACTAAAAGTAATTAGATTAAAACATCATAATTTGAAGAAAGCTAGATTGCAAATCTCAAGAAAGCATAATTTCTTGTGTGCTGTTTGTAATAAGACCCTCTGATGATGATGACATGGTCATCGAAATGTACATAAGGGTTTAATCTTAAGTAACTTGTCTTATTTGTTATTTTTGATTATTTTTGTGGTATTGGGGTTCTTTTCAATATTTTTATTGTAATAGCTCGAAACATTTATTGTTAAGTTTTGTGTTTAATATAACTTACTATTAGAAAGCTTGTGTACCCTGAAGTTATTATATCAACTTATGTTTTTGTTGTGTTACAGTGTTCTGTTGCTGCGGCACCACAGAGAAGGAGGACGAAGGGGAGGAGGAGGGTGGTAAGTTAGAACGAAGCCTGCTTATATCCTAATATATTACTAAGTTTAATGTAACTGATGACACCTTTAATTTCTCTTATTTAACTTATTTAATTCGCCTGAGCGTGTTTAGGTCGTATTTTTTAAACTCAATACATCATTCTTGGTTAGTTTAGAGACGTTTATAGGTTTAAGCAGCAGCTACAGAAACGTATTGTTTTGATACATTTTTAAAATATAAACATTCTTTCTGTTTTAGCCGCAAGCAAATGCCCTACCGGATGTGAAATGCAAGGAGTGACCGGACGTGGTATGTTATATATTTTTGTAAACTAAATCAAATATTTCTTATAAAAGCTTGTGTATAAAATATAACCTTAGATAGTTGCCTGACATATCATTAAAGTTTTGTGAATTATTTTTGAAAAGATATCGAATTACTTAATATAGCGAAAGTTGCAAGTTTTTTGCTTTTTAAATAAAACTCATTAGTTTACTTCTACAAAATCTACTAACCACGGTTTGTCAAAGCAATATATTTATTTGTTATCTACGTTGTACATCATAATTTACTTTTTCTGTTCTAGACGAAAACAGTTCAGTTGAAGATGTCACCTGGACAATCAGCACCAGAACTGGTGAGTTTTAAATCAAATCTGATGGTTTACTTAAACATGTTATAGTGGGAACCATTTACCTAAGCTACATATATCAAATTGTTACTATATTTTATAATGCTAAACTGAATTAGCTGTTCGAAGACCACCGAACGTGACCACTAAAGACATCTATGAGGGGTTAACAAAGATATTTAAATAACTCTGAATAGCAGTTACAACAATTTTGTTACATGCTTTTAACTTTGTAAACCAAAAATATTATTTTTGCCAAGTGGTTGTAATGAGAATATTAATTTATGGACTAAATGTTTATTTACTATATTCATCTGTTACAGACTATGACTCCGGTTCCTGTGAATTTGAGCTAAACTCAGAGAGCGGTGAGTTATTTGCGCTTTAAATAAACTATAGTTTATTTTCACATTATTTAATAACAACTGTCTCAAATTAGCAATCTATTTTGTACCTCGTAAATTACTTTTTCTGTTCTAGGCGACAGCGATACCACGTATGGCTCTGGGTTTAGCTCTTTCGATGGATTTGGTGAGTCTTCAAATGATTATTTACTTTAACATGTTATAGTAGGAACCATTTACCTAAGCTAAATTTACCAAATTGTTACTACACTTTGTAATGCTTAAATTGATTAGCTGTTTGAAGGCACCACCGAACGTAACTACTAAAGACAGCGAGGAGTGGTAGCCTAGACAAAATATTTGCATAACCCTGAGTAGCAGTTATAATAATTTTGCTACGTGTTTTGAAATGTTAACTATTTTTATTTTAATACTATTTTTGCCAGAAAGTGGTTGTAATCAGAATAGGTATTTATGGGCTGAATGTTTATTTACTGTATTTATCTGTTACAGTCGACAATATTAACTTCACACAGGAACCTAGTCAGTATCTTGAAAGTAACGCGCTGTCAGACAGAGAATTGTTCACGGTGTGCGGTAAGTTTCTTGCGTTTTGAATAAAGCTGTGAAGTTTATGTTTACATGATTTACTAACTCATGGAATGAGAAGTAGAGTTTGTGAGTTCTATGAAAAAATAATTTCCCGTGCATTAGTTTTTACGTTAGCAAAATGTTATTGAAAATATTTGATAATAAATTTCTTTATTAAATAAAATATGTTTGTTTGTTACAGATGGATACGTTGATTATGAACAATTAAATCGTGATATATATCAAGACTTTTTGTAAGTAAAACTATTTCATTTATTAGTATTATTCTTGGTTGTTCCAGAAACTTTCATGTTCTTATTGTATACTTAATGAATGTGTTTAAGTTAATTGAATTTAGTTTTGTTTGATTATTCAGGATATTTGTTAACCTTGTCTAGCCGCAGCAAAGTATTCAACTTCATATTTATGTTAAGTGTTTGTACTTACATTTAAATGTAATTGCAGACAAATCTATTATTTGTTAAAGTGAACAAGTTTAGATACACACAACCGACACCTGACCCCAACCCTTCACTTTAACAAATAATACATTTGTAATTACATTTAAATGTAAGTACAAACACTTAACATAAATATGAAGTTGAATACTTTGCTACGGCTAGACAAGGTTAACAAATATCCTGAATAATCAAACAAAACTAAATTCAAATAACTTAAACTCATTCATTAAGTATGCAATAATAACATGAAAGTTTCTGGAAAAACCAAGAATAATACTAATAAATGAAATAATTTTACTTACAAAAGTCTTGATATAAATCACGATTTAATTGTTCATAATCTACGTATCCTTCTGTAACAAACAAACAGATTTCATTTAATAAAGGAATTTATTATCAAATATTTTCAATAACATTTTGCTAACGTAAAAACTAATGCACGGGAAATTATTTTTTCATAGAACTCACAAACTCTACTTCTCATTCCATGAGTTAGTAAATCATGTAAACATAAACTTCACAGCTTTATTCAAAACGCAAGAAACTTACCGCACCCCGTGAACAATTCGCTGTCGGACAGCGCGTTACTTTCAAGATACTGACTAGGTTCCTGTGTGAAGTTAATATTGTCGACTGTAACAGATAAATACAGTAAATAAACATTCAGCCCATAAATACCTATTCTGATTACAACCACTTTCTGGCAAAAATAGTATTAAAATAAAAATAGTTAACATTTCAAAACACGTAGCAAAATTATTATAACTGCTACTCAGGGTTATGCAAATATTTTGTCTAGGCTACCACTCCTCGCTGTCTTTAGTAGTTACGTTCGGTGGTGCCTTCAAACAGCTAATCAATTTAAGCATTACAAAGTGTAGTAACAATTTGGTAAATTTAGCTTAGGTAAATGGTTCCTACTATAACATGTTAAAGTAAATAATCATTTGAAGACTCGCCAAATCCATCGAAAGAGCTAAACCCAGAGCCAAACGTGGTATCGCTGTCGCCTAGAACAGAAAAAGTAATTTACGAGGTACAAAATAGATTGATAATTTGAGACAGTTGTTATTAAATAATGTGAAAATAAACTATAGTTTATTTAAAGCGCAAATAACTCACCACTCTCTGAGTTTAGCTCAAATTCACAGGAACCGGAGTCATAGTCTGTAACAGATGAATATAGTAAATAAACATTTAGTCCATAAATTAATATTCTCATTACAACCACTTGGCAAAAATCATATTTTTGGTTTAAAAAGTTAAAAGCATGTAACAAAATTGTTGTAACTGCTATTCAGAGTTATTTAAATATCTTTGTTAACCCCTCATAGATGTCTTTAGTAATCACGTTCGGTGGTCTTCGAACAGCTAATTCGGTTTAGCATTATAAATTGTAGTAAAAATTTGATATATGTAGCTTAGGTAAATGGTTCCTACTATAACATGTTCAAGTAAACCATCAGATTTGATTTAAAACTCACCAGTTCTGGTGCTGATTGTCCAGGTGACATCTTCAACTGAACTGATTTCGTCTAGAACAGAAAAAGTAATTTATGAGGTACAACGTAGATAAAAAATAAATATATTGCTTTGACAAACCGTTGTTAGTAGATTTTGTAGAAGTAAACTAATGAGTTTTATTTAAAAAGCAAAAAACTTGCAACTTTCGCTATATTAAGTAATTCGATACCTTTTCAAAAATAATTCACAAAACTTTAATGATATGTCAGGCAACTATTTAAGGTTATATTTTATACACAAGCTTTTATAAGAAATAATTGATTTAGTTTACAAAAATATATAACATACCACGTCCGGTCACTCCTTCCATTTCACATCCGGTAGGGCATTTGCTTGCGGCTAAAACAGAAAGAATGTTTATATTTTAAAAATGTATCAAAACAATACGTTTCTGTAGCTGCTGCTTAAACCTATAAACATCTCTAAACTAACCAAGAATGATGTATTGAGTTTAAAAAATACGACCTAAACACGCTCAGGCGAATTAAATAAGTTAAATAAGAAAAATTAAAGGTGTCATCAGTTACATTAAACTTAGTAATATATTAGGATATAAGCAGGCTTCGTTTTAACTTACCACCCTCCTCCTCCCCTTCGTCCTCCTTCTCTGTGGTGCCGCAGCAACAGAACACTGTAACACAACAAAAACATAAGTTGATATGATAACTTCAGGGTACACAAGCTTTCTAATAGTAAGTTATATTTAACACAAAACGTAACAATAAATCTATCGAGCTATATTTATCCTTATTAAATCAGACATCCATTTCTATTATTCATTTTAAAAACAATATGACTTTGTGTAAGTATTGCAAACATACGATCTAATAGTTCTGTTTCAAATAATACATATTTTCAATAAATTTTTAGTTTTAAAAATGTATTTCCCACTTAGCATGAATGTATTTCCCGCTTTGTTCTCGTACGTTTAACTAGAACTGTTAGAATTGTTTAGAATTACTCATCTATTATTTTTGTTTGATGTCAAGTTTTGCAAATTTTTCTCTAAATATTTCACACTATAGATATATTCCTAAACAACCTTAGATAAAGTGTACAACATAATTTTATCCCAATGTTTGCACATGTATTTATTCAAGAGCAGTGTAATACATGATGGAAGAGGAAGAACATGATGGAAGAACTCTTAAGGTTCCTCTAAAGACGAGCTCTTTGTTACACACCTGTCAGATATAGACTGGAATTATTAGCCAATTATATAATACGCCCCCCCAAAATATTATTTTCACTCGCGTTTTTATTTACTTCTTCAGTAGTAATATACCTACTGTACTACTATTTAAATTATTATTTGAAATAGAAAAATTTAGAATGACCATTTAAATATGTTGTTTCTACAAATTTAGTCACAACGTCCTATATATTATAATAAGTTTATAGCTCTAAAATTATAGTTTAAACATTAAATAGTATTTCTCAACCTTCACTGCTTGAACTTTGCCACTATGCTTGTGTTAAATCGCAATGTTTCTGTCCAAAAGAGTTAACAAAACAGAAGTGAACATTGCCTAAATTTGGTAAAGACCAAATTGAACACTATGAAATGGAAGGCATTACAGCAAACTTAGTACAAGGTGGGTCCCGAAAGAGTTAACAAAATAGAAGCAAACATGGCTTAAAGTTGGTAACGAGTTAATGCAATGCTGTGAAATGGAAAGTATTAAAACACAACTTAATACAAGATAAGACCCGAAAGATCATTCTAAATAAAAGTAAACTTAGCCTAAAGTTGGTAAAGAGCCAATACAACGGTATGAAATGGAAGGTATTTCAGCAGAACGTAGTACAATGTAGGCACCGAAAGATTTAACAAAATAAAAGTAAACATGGCCTAAAGTTGGTAAAGAGCCAACACAACGCTGTGAAATGGAAGGTAGTACAGCTAAACGTAGTACAAGGTGGGCCAAGAATGATTTAACAAAATAGAAGCAAACATGGCTTAAAGCTGGTAACGATTCAATGCAATGCTATGAAATGGAAGCTATTACAGCAAAACTTAGTACAAGATGGGTACCGAAAAATTAAACAAAATAAAAGTATACATGACCTAAAGTTGGTAAAGAGCCAACACGACGCTGTGAAATGGAAGGTAGTACAGCTAAACGTAGTACAAGGTGGGCCAAGAATGATTTAACAAAATAGAAGTAACCATGGAAAAAAGTTGGTAAAGAGCCAATACAACGCTATGAAATGGAAGGTAGTAGGCCTACAGCTAGATTAGTGCAAGGTAGGTCCTGAAAGAGTAAACAAAATAGAAGGAAACATGGCTTAAAGTTGGTAACGAGTCAATGAAATGCTGTGAAATGGAAGGTATTACAGCAAAACGTAGTACAAGTTGGGTAACTAAAGATTTAAGGAAATAGAAGTAAACATGGCCTAAAAATGGTAAAGAATAATAAGAACGTTTGAAATGGAAGGTATTAAAGCAAAACGTAGTACAAGGTGGTTGCTGAAAGAGTAAACAAATCAAAAGTAAACATGGCCTAAAGTTGGTAAAGGGCCAATACAAAGCTATGAAATGGAAGCTATTACAGCAAAACTTAGTACAAGATGGGTACCGAAAGATTAATCAAAATAAAAGTAAACATGGCCTAAAGTTGGTAAAGAGAAAATATAACGCTATGAAATGGCAGGTAGTACAGCTAAACGTAGCACAAGGTGGGTCAAGAATGATTTAACAAAATAGAAGTAATCATGGCTTAAAGCTGGTAACGATTCAATGCAATGCTATGAAATGGAAGCTATTAAAACACAACTTAGTACAAGATAGGTCCCGAAAGATTAAACAAAATAAAAGTAAACATGGCCTAAATTTGGAAAAGAGTCAATAGAACATTGTGTAATTGAAGGTAGTACAGCGAAATAGGGTACAAGTTGGACCCAAAGAGGTAAACACTCTAAGTAAACGTGGCTCAATGTTGAAAAAGAGTCAAACGAAGTCTGTGAAATAGAAGGCAGTACAGCTAAAAAAAAAAGTAGTACAAGGTTGGTCCTGAAAGTGTAAACAAAGCATAAGTAAACGTGGCCTGAAGTTGGTAAAGAGCTCATACAACGCTGTGAAATGGAACGTAGTAGCTAAACTAGTAAAAGGTACTCCTGAAAGTGAAAACAAAGCGAAAGTAAACATGACCTAACGTTGGTAAAGAGCCCATACGACGCTGTGAAATGGAAGGTAGTACAGCTAATCTAGTACAAGGTGGGTCCTGAAAGAGTAAACAAAGCAGAAGTAAACATGGCCTAAAGCTGGTAAAGAGTCAATACAAAGCAATGAAATGGAAGGTAGTACAACAAAAGTAGTACAAGGTAGGTTGAAAGAGTAAACAAAACAGAAGTAAAGATGACCTAAAGTTCGAAAACACCAATACAATGCTGTGAAATGGAAGGTAGTACAGAAAAACTCATACAAGGTGGATCCTAAAACAGTAAACAAAGCAGAAGAAAACATGTTTTAGGATACCCATTGTGTTATATATTATGATAATTTTTTTAATGGTCTTCGTAAAATAAACAATAATAAACAACGTAAATAAACTAACAAACATATTGTAAAGTAGTTAAAACCTAGTTAATTATATATATATATATTAACACAGCTAAAAAAACTTGTGTTCAACCGAAAATGATCATATAAAAAATGTGTTTAAACATTCATCACTTGGTATATTGCATTACCTCCAGATTCACATTAAATTTATGTTTTAATCGTATTTCAAATTTAGTTGACACTAACGCCATTATACCTTTTTTAAACGAGGAATAGTTTACATTAAAACAGCTGATCGCAATATTGCAGCAGCCGTACGAGAAAACTAAATTGTTATAGCACTGATCTATACAATTACCATAAATAACTAGTGATTCCGTAATGTTTCTAGAATTTGTAGTAATTTTTTTTACAAATATTTCTATAGTGTTTAAAACAATAAAAAAATGTATATTTAGGAAAGACAAAGACGTTATTTTGCAATATAATTTACTGTTAGTATATTCATACAAACCTAGCTGGTTGCTTGCATTGCTTTCTTAACCTATTCAGTCTGGAATCACGGTAATTTGCTAGAATTAGGGACAGACGTAAGTAGATATATACTTAAATATACTTTATTGTTCTCTTTCTTGTCCACGATAGTGTGTTTCAGTGGTGAGTGGAGATGGTTAGCGAATAGAAGGGATATGCCATTAGAGTCCCTGGTATATTTGTACTCTGTGAACTTTCAGAAATTATTTGTTAATTTAGCGGATGGTTATTACAAGCATATATATTTATATATGTGTGTGTATGTGTGTTTTCAATGTTTGTGCACTATTTAGATATGTGATCACTTCGAAGATTATTTTTGATACCAGTCGTACGAGACGACATATTCCGTATTAAACCTAGAACAAAAAACAGCCTATATCTTTAGTCTTTGCAAGTATTTTTAATATTAACTTACGCAATTTTATAACTGCCCATAGCCCCATTTTGGCAGATAAGAAATGAAAACTGAAACTATAGAAACGGTAATGCGAATTTTCTATTGTTACTTATATTAATTTTTTCGGTAATTATTCCGAAGTGTGACTATCGCTATTTTCGTGATTTTTTTTACTTTTCTTATACATTTTTACGTCCTAGACACGAATCCAACATTCGTAAAAAATCGTTAAAACCAAGAAATCAAATGGAAAACTTAAAATCAAATAAATTGATCGTCGTAATACAGATTTAAATGAAAACAAAATTTAAAAAAATTGAAAATATAAAACAAAAAAAATTACCAAGCCTACAAGCTGATTTTGAACTCGCCAAACTGAAAGTGCAAGATATCCCTATCATTTTGCCAGTCTTTGGACTGAAAAAGTGTGATTGAAATAAGGTATAAATAAAGTTTTAAAGGATTTCCAGTCCCGAGAAACTAAGCGACACCTATGTTTAGCTCAGAGGTAAACTCATTTATTTAGCTCAATGATTTTAAAAGATCCGTGTTCGCCTAAACCTTATACGCAAATTTCGCCTGTCACGATGCTCTGACGTCCATAGCTCATCCAACTTCAACGGATAAAACTTGATTATGTACACATCTTTCGCAATATCCATGGCGTACGCATACTTCTTTGTACGCATCTTTCGTGTATTCCCCGTCCAAACCTATAGACACTCATTTTCGGACGCTACCGTGAACGCCGGATTTTAATTTGCTGTCATGTTTGCTATACATTGCAATTTATTATTAAGTAACAAAATAACGAGTCAGCTCTATGATGAGTCAGCGGAAGTGCAAGGGTAGATTTTTTTGAATAATGACCGGCGATCTCCTCTACCCATCCTTCATCCTCGGCCTTTTGGCAAGGCCTACAGCCCTTAAGTGCAAGCTTACAAAATTCAGGTAGATGAGACAGAGATTCTCTTGGATTACCAAAAACTCGTATAATACGTAAATACTTTCCTCTACAATAGAAAAACATTGGTTTTAGTGAGCCCTAACACTATATTTAGGAATGCACAAAACACGGTTATAGAGCTGTATTGATTATAGTACTTACATAAGTATAATGTTGCTTTGGAATATATTGTTTATCAAGGTTGCTACATTTATTATGTGTTTTCTGCGTATGCTTACAGAACGTCTTTGTTCTTCGTTACGTAGACGTCTTAACAGAAGCAAATCTGTAGGCGAGGTGTCTTAGTCAGTTTCCAAGGCGGCCGTTACTTCATCCTTATTAATTTACCCTTCTTGTATTGTCTAGTTAGGTCCTTCATTTTAATTCTCGGCATCACTGCCATCAGTAGCTTCTTGTACCATTTCAATGGCCATGACACGTGTTACTGATACCTACGTTCGTCCTTACTCATCCATTGACATGTCCGTATCATTGACATTTACACAACCTGGAAGTTTCTTGATAACAAATGTTAAAACTATTTCTACTTGTGGATCAATAACATGATCAATAACACAATCAACCGGTTTCCTTTGTCTCGGACTTTATTACATTTCTTACTTAACATTTCTTGTTTTAGTTCGTACCATGATTCGGCTATTAAGTACACAACTTCATTAACAATTTCTCGGGACTGGAGATCCTTTAAAACGTTATCAATAAAACCTGATTTCCTTCAAACTTTTAAAGTCTTTGGACTTGCAAAATGATAGAGATATCTAATGCTTTCCTTTTGGCGTGTTTACATTAGTTTGTAGCGTCGGTAATTTTTATTTTTTTTTAATTTTAATTTTTTCTAATATTTTGTTGTGATTTTACAGATTTTTTCGTTTTTATCCATATCACAATTTGACCAATTTATTTGATTTTACCACCTGATTTCTTGGGTCTAATCTGATCCATTTTTTAGATTTAGGAAAGAGATCTTAAACACAATATTAGTTTCCAGTTTCAAGGTATGTTTGTAGTTTTTGTAGTAATTTTTCGTTCGACTTAATATACTATGATTTTCTTTTCTTTCATCCAGTCTCATGTACAAGAGTCTAAAGAGTCGAAGTTTTAGCCTCTTTTGATAAGTCTCTTTTGATTAAATCGAGCTTATCATCTCAACAGCTCAAAGCTTTTCGTGCCACCGTGATAACTTCCGTGTTGTGATAATTGTGGTTTGTTTTCGCCAGAGCTCGGTTTTTGCATAGAGAGCAAGAAATTCATTGACTTCCGAAGAATCTTATTTTTTCGTTGTAATTGCCCAACCTGTACTGAGACATATTGTTATCTATTGTTCGATAAATACTTTTCATAGAAAGAAATGTCATTTTTAGTTGTCTACTATGTAAACCTACTGTCTAATACATTGTGTCACAATGTACCAAACTTACGGCTAATCTTAATTGTTAGACTTTTGCCATGTTTGTTTTAAAGTAAGACGCATTACTTTATTTTAAAATTATTTATAAAGTACAAAATCAGATACCTTATACCCACGACTAGTAACTTTCCATAGTGCTGACAAATTTAAACTTTTACTACTACTAAACTAAATTTTACGTGTCGACCAGTGTAACCTCATCTACAGAGGACAAATGTATATTTAAAAATAGTTCTACTAACTGATTGATGCACTATCATCGCACACCTTTAACTCTAGTAGACACATACTTTAGAGGCCTATGTAGAGGCCTTATTACCAAGGTCATGCTTACAAGACATTTTGCAAAATTTTGATATAAAGCTATATAAACTCTTTTTATATAACAGCTGGAGCTAATAACTGACGCAACCAATCAGCTGTTTGAAACTACAGTGTAATCTAGGTAATCCGAACGAATTGATTTTTGATTTTTTACGTAAGGTATACAGCTATTATACCCGTGACATAGTAGACCCAGAGGGCAGGTTAGTAACATGCTGTGCGTGCCATATCCATGATTAAGTTACTTAATGACCTAATAAATATGTCCCTTGTAGTATAAACCTCTTCTTTCTAAGGGTTGCGTCTCAGGGCGTCCTCAGAGAATTATACATTGGCAAATTGTCCGCAAAAAGATTCCGAAAAAGTTGTTAAAGAAAACAAATTGCTTCATTTTTCATAAACATTATTACATGCAAACTCCCACCAGATATACAAAAAAACCGATTCACGTAAAACTTTTCCACTAAACTCACAAGTTTTTATCCGGTCGATATTTGTAACGTAGCTAATCTTTTATGTTTAATAATGTAATTGTGGTAGTAATGGCTCACTAAATTATTGCAGTTTTCATCTGTGTCTAATTTTAATTACAAATATCTTGCTGTATAGCAAAGCTGTGACCCGGCTATGAAAGTATTTCCGGTCTGAAATAGTTTAGATTATATCAAGGCCACTACATCATTATGTAGTAACATGCTACTGTACAGCTATCACTAATACTGGCCACAAAGTGTTGGTATATATAGTCAAACGTTTATTCGAGGAAATCATTTTATGAATGGAACAAGCATATTTGTTTATTAACAGGCATACTAGCATGCATCTAAGTCTTAACTTAGCAATATGAATAGACATTACTTTTAGTTGAAGTCCGTGTAATTAATTAGTTGAAATGCGCGTATTTGGTTAGTTAAAGTCGGTTTATCGATTATTTCAATGTCGCGTATTTAGTTAGTTGACGGTTGCGTAAATTGTGTGCATATATTTTGGTTAATGCATTTTTTAGGTTTGATAGGTAGCTATATTGGGAGATTTGTTAATTACGTTAATATTTAGGTCTCAGTATTTTATTAAATCTATAATTTTTTTAAAAATATAATCACTACCTCATATTACTATCGTTTTTTAAATTTTACTTAATGTTTAAAACGATGTTTAGGTAGATTATTAGAATTATAATAAGATACATACATACAATACATACAAATATTCATTTATATATACACAGATTAGAAGAAAAAAATTGTACGGTATTGGTATAGATCAAATTTTTAGTTTGTTCCAATTACTTTATGGTTTTATGAAAAGAAACGTGACCATTTTTCTTCTTTATAACAATGTATTGTAAGTTGTAGTTCCTTGATGAAAGACTAGTTTAACTTTTACTTTGACTAGTTTACTTTAATATTAAGGTATCATTATGATGTTTACACTAGAATCATTTTTAAAAACTGTTGAAAAATAATCAATTTATTATAATAATTATCGTTTTGTAACTACACTTTTATTCAACACGATGTTTAAATATTTATTACGTTAGTTATTTAAGTCTCAATATGTTGTTAAATCTGCAATTGTTTACAAAAATAATCAATGTATCATATTTCCCATTGTTTTGTAATTAAATTTAATACTAAAAAGATTGTTTAAGTATACTATTTACAATTATAATAAGATACTTTACGATCTACGGTCTAATCAAACCGAATAATATTCCTGCATTACATTTACTTTAATATCGATGAAGTTAAACCGTAGCATTTTGAGAAATAATTTAAAGGTAGTAATAATAACTACTAAGATAATATATTTATAGATATATTACTTCTCATTTATTAACTTCAAGTTGTGCGTTGAACGCCTGCGGAGCGGCATAAGGATAACCCGCAACATTACTTTAAGTTGAAGTCCGTGGTATTTGAAATGTGCGTACTTGGTTAGTTCAAGTCCGTGTATTAGGATTATTTGAATGTCGCGTATTTGGTTAGTTGACATCTGCTATGTTGGTTAGAAGAACTTTGGTCATTTGAAGTAGCCCCCTATGGGGAAGGTTTAGTAACAATCTTCCTCAGTCTAGCACAACATACGGTACAAGATCACACAAGCTATTAGGTAGTAACTAATTACTAGGCAATGTATTACATTACTAAATTAATTAGTATTTTCCTAAAAAACCTTAAAACATAGTTGATAAAACAAATATGCAATGGAATTGTATTTTGTAAAGTTTTTCTCACTATTTCTGGTTTTATATTTTTGTTTGTTTGTTGTTTATTGTAGAATGCCCCTATTTTTAAATTACACATATAGAAAACTGAAAGGAAATTGAGTATCGTCACATATTGTATATAATGCCAATACTACATTCTAGAGTTTTACAACTTGCGACGTATAGGAATTTTACAAAAATTACTTTGTCTTCATACTGCTAAAAGTAAGTTTGTATATTGGGATCTGAATGTATCAATGACTGCTTGAATGCGGGGGTGGGGGGCTGTATGTGCGGTCCTAAAATACTTTTGAAATCTCAATATAAATAGGAGTTGTAATTATTTATCATACACAATTTTAATCATATCTAGTGAGTAAAGGTAATCGGTAAATATTAACAATTGGTTATAAAACTCACTCATATATAAATGCATATTTGTATATATTATATTTATTAATATCAAAAGCTTGTTGATAAATGTTAAGACACCGTCTCTTACTATTTCTTGCATTCTCTAGCCTTGTCAGTTTAATGCATAACACTCTTTCAAAATCATCTCAATTTCTCTCTCTTTCTCGCTCACACATTACAGGTTTTCCTTAGTTAAAGTGACAGCGTTACCCTGTAAGGCATTGGGGGTGAATATGATTTTAACTGGGTTCTGGAAATATTTCACCCACTTAATGAAACATTTTAATGGTAAATTAGGTTGTGATCAAAAAAGGTTTTGCGGTACACAAAACTCTTTAAGGAGAAACTGTCTGCAGTGGATCAAGGGTAAGAGGTTCTGCAAAAGTAAATGACAAGACCTAGGCCGAACGCTAAAGATAAATATCAAAATAAATTTGTTGTGAGTTTTGAGAGAAAAAAAACTATTGAGGAAACCTATTTACAAATTTAAAACATATTTTTCTGGTAATATTAACTATTGGTCTGGATATATAGGTCTGGAAACAGCATGAAAGGTATTTAGTTTAAGAATAGAAATTGTTGAAACCATTGTTTTGTTTTTTTTGTAAAAAACTTTCCTACGGAGTAGAATAAACGGTTTGACTATTTTGCAGGTTTATTTTAAACTTTATTATAAAACGCTTACTATGATATTTTATGTAGAATAACTTTAGCGGCTTTTAATATGTGTAAAATAATATTACAAGACACAAATTAGTTCCTAAAAAAATAATAAATATCACGTTGTATCCCAGTGCAGTTCCCCCACTTGTTTGTTTTCTTAGCAGGATTTATAGTCCAGGGTTCCATTGTTACAGTTGTGTAACAGATCTCGACTTCTAATAAATGTGGGACAGCATTAGAAATATATCTTTTACACAATGCACAGTAAAATTTCCATTCATTTCTGCACGTTTTTATTTCAGTATATTTTTTAGGAATATAAAAATTTGTTCATATTTATTTAAAATTTTTAATAATTGTTCATATTTATCTAAACATTTTATTATGTTTATAGTAATAGTAAAATCGTGGAGAACACACTCGTTTCTTGAAGTTTGTCATTATTAGTAAATAAAACCTCTTAAACCATATAAACCTTTTATTTATGTCCTAATGCAAATCTCGATTTTTGATTAATCATCTTTAGCGGAAATTATTAAAAGCCAAACTCTCAAAGATGATTGATTTGTAATTGAAATATAGATCAGGAAAAAATAAAAGTTTTAATAGCTAAGGAGATTTAAATTAATAATAATAATAATAGAAAAAGCACAGTTTCACCAAGCTATTAATAAAGTTTTTCGGTTCATACATTCTAAGTTGTAAGTCACCAGGGGAAATCTTAAAATTTAAGTAGAATAATATTGAACATAAACAAAATGTTATCAAACATAAATATTTTAAGGGTATTTTATTACAACTTGCCTTTCTATTAGTTGATATATATTAAAATTTGATAAATTAAAATAGTTTAATTTTGTGATTTTTGTTCGATTTCTTTAGGAGAAACTAATAACGAGTTTGTAAGAAATGAATATTCATAAAACGAAAATTTGTTTTATGAAAGTTGTATAAAACGAAAATTTTAGTAATCATAATCTGTTTCGGCAACTATGTTGCCATCATCTCTGATGGCCTACACTCACTCATTAAGTTTATTCACTAATGATTGTACTATGGTTCTAGTTTAATCCAGGTAAGGTTTGTTAAGAATAGGTTATGACCAATAAAAGTTCTGTTTCAGAAAAGGTATTTACAATTGTGCCTTGTTATATATTTAATAACACAAGCTAAACTCTAATTAATTATTTTAATGAGTTATTATTGGAAACCTTCATTATTTTAAAACCTAACCCTTTGTGAGAATTACTATTAAACCTATTAAGATAGGAATATAATTTCTACTGCAAGGCTGGACCCCATGTACAGGGATACAAATTTTCCGTAGTCCGTTACGTCTTAGTGAGTAATGATGTTTACGACAACCATAGACAGAAAGAAAGGTGAGAGAGACAAAATTAATCATAGAGGTAAAAGAATTGAATATATAGTCTAGTCTTTGCAAAGAATGAGGTGCTATTATGTCACATTGTTACGTTTATGTGTGTAATGAGGTGCGTGAGCTTCCCCAAGGACTGTGATACCAAAGTGTAGAAGATAAAATTATCAGACACTTAAGGAAAGATAATTATCAGCTTAAGGAAAGGGGCCAGGTTTTGGATTCTGGATATTTAGGTAAAAGCTTCCATTGAGTAAGTTGTGTTGGAGAAGTAATAACTTTCTCTAAGGCCTTCTGATATGGACATAGAGTCCAGATTCTGAAAGGCCTATGCAAGGCAATTGTAGAATTTTCAAAATCTTTCTAACACGTTCTATCTATTACCCTTAAGATTCATATGCAACTGGGGAAGTATGTTTACTGCTTGCACACATCTTTAACCTCATCTTCTTCACGTTTACCCTACTTTATCTGCAATCATATGAAGCATTCAAGAGAAATTTCACCGTTTAGGTTTAGGTAATTATAGATAACTGGATATATATTTTATTAATTGGAAATAAAACGTTGCAATATATATTGCTTTAGTAAGGTACGAATTTGTATCAGAATGATGTTTTGGGAGAGCCATGGCATTGAATTCATATCCTCTATACATATAATAATCATATACTCATTATTTGATTGAGGTTACTCCTCCATTGTTTCAATGTATAAATTGTCCTTTTTATATCCACATAATACAACAAACAACCTTCCTAAACACATATCAAAATCACATAGGATGTATTATTTTTGTATATCCGATGAGACTGAAAATTATATACGCGGTGACGCGTTACAAAGCAAAGACCTGAAGAAAACAGGACAATTACAAGGGGTTTCATGCTACAAAATCTGGGCAGCACAAACCATGTGGAATCTAGCAGGTTCCAGGATACAGCACGAATTAAAAGGCACGATTTCTTCTTGTTCGAATCTATAAATTAGTAATTCACGTATTTTTTGGGAAAATGATAATTCACATACATCTTTTAAATTGAAAAGCTGTAATGAAAAAACTATGTTATCAAAATAAGAGCTTTATTTATATTAGTAGTGAAGAAACACTAGGGAGAAGAGGCGCAATTTTGGCCTGACGTCAGCAAAGCGAAAGTTGCGAAAAATCGAGTTGATATATAAACATATAAAGTGGTCAAAATTATTAAATATTTGCCTAAGGATTAAATATTTTACCGTAATTATTATTCAGGAAGTGATAAGTTCGTTTGAATACTAAAATAGGAAAATTAATACACTAGCTAGTTTTGGATTGGAAAAAATATAAAAATTAACCGGGTACAAAGGGTTGCATATGAAACGGGTTAGAAATTAACAAATTAAAATTAGGATAAAAACAAATGTCAGAAGTCCTAATAATTTATGTAAAAGTAATTCTCAGATTTACAGAAAATAAATAATTAACCTATTGTACGAAAAGAATAACCGCCAAATAGTTTATTTTCAATATTAATTGATAAACTAAATTAGGTATGATTTCTATATAATATATATATTCAGACATACTTCCCTTATTTTAAACATCATATTTTGATCCTAATTTTAAGACATGTAAAGTCATCATTTATATATATATTTGTTGTGAGTATTGTGTATATTATTTTTTGTGAATAATAGTATGTGAAAATATAGGTGTTTAATATTTTACCATATAACGGCAACATTGATTTCCGGAGGACCTTAATTCAATAAATGAAAAAAGTTGACATTTTTGCACATACTTCAATGGGCGAATTACTACTACTTGTCGGACAGCTACTCGGGTGCATCCTTTCTCGCACTTATGATTTACCTAAGGAACTTAAGAGAAATCACATATAATTCAAAATGTCACTATTAATGCTAATAGTATCTTCGCCACACGACGGGAGAAAACGCTACGCCACGTATAGCGTATCGGGGAATATTTTTTATCTAAACCGAGCCTTGCTTGGAACTCACGAAAAACTACGCCACGAAGAGAGTGACGGGAGGGATGTCCTTTAACAAACGTCTTGAAAGGAACTGGGACCGTACTAAACCTTGTAAGGGACAAAGGTTGGCCGATAAGGAGTCCCTCTCTGAAGCATTTACACTGTTTTTTTAAAATTATATTTAATTTAAAGAGAAGTACGTAACATACCGGCGGCCTTGAATCCTCCTAGGATTCAAAGAAGAATACAATATAAGCTACCCCAGCATGAGAGAAAAAAACAATAATTAACAACAAACAAACTGAGAGATCTTTACAAAAAAGAAATATACACTAATAAAAATTAAAAAAAAATTTCTAGACACATGAGGAAAAATAATAGGTTTTTTCTGCTCTAATGGGCAGGGGAGAACCTTGAGAAGGTCGAGTTATAATTATTTGCTGTGTCTTGAGCTGAACAACTCGCACCCCAACGTCCGTGCCATGGAACACTAGCACCAGGTCGCCCACACGCAGGTTGTCTGTCGTTACCGTCCATTTGGTCCGCTGCTGTGGAGTGTGAAGATATTCCAACTCCCACCTTTTCCACACGCGTTGGTGAAAAGCATGGACGAGGTACCATTGCTTAAGTCGATTAGTAGGGACTTCAGCCAGATTTCTTTCGGGTACGGCGACGAGTGGAGCTCCAATTAAAAAGTGTCCTGGGGTCAGAGCAGTGAGATCGGAAGGATCGTTAGATAAGGTGCGAGTGGTCGAGAGTTGAGGATTGACTCGACTTGAGTTGTCAGAGTCATGAATTCGGAGAGAGTTAGAACGTGTTCACCTATGACGCGAAGCCAGTGATGTTTAGCGCCTCTAATTGCACTTTCCCATAGCCCTCCTTGATGAAGTGCAGCAGGAGGATTGAAGTGGAAATTAACTCCACATTGAAATGAAAATTCACAAACGAGATCTTGTCATTAGGTCCTGAGTAGAGAACGCAGAGCATTGTCAGCTCCCACAAAGTTTGTTCCGCAGTCGGAATAGATGCGTTGACAAAGACCTCGTCTAGACACAAATCGAGTTCAATCGCAGCGATGAACGCGTCCGTAGAGAGATCAGTGACCACCTCAATGTTAACAGACTTGGTGACAAGGCAAACAAAGACACAAATGTATGTCTTGATTGAAATGTATTGCTGGTTCGAATAGAGCGTAGATTATGTACTTTCAGAGTGAAAGGTCCACCATAATCAATGTCTGTGTTGAGATATGGGCGATTAGGTGTCAGTCGAGGTTGAGGTAAATTTCCCATAAGAGGATTTTTATATTTAGGTCAGTGCTTAAAGCACACAGTACACTTGAAGACGCGTGCACGGATTACATTCCGAGCACAAAATATCCACAACTCTTGTGCGAGAAGTGATTGAGTAAGTTAAACTCCAGTATAAAGGTACTTCCGATGATATAGGTCAATCAAGGAGTCAACCACAGGGTGTTTCTTAGGGTTTAATTCGCCGGATGTTGCGTCTCATAACAAATCTGTGCTGTTTTAAGTCGTCCACCAACTCGCAGGACGCCATCGCTATCGAGAAATGGTGTCAAACCTCGAAGCCTAGAAGATACCCTGTTAGGAGGGGTGTGTCCTAATGAATTTAAATCTTCGATGAAGGAGGATGCCTGAAGTAATTTGAATATTCGGATTCTGGCTGAGTTCAACTCCCCCGTAGTGAGAGGTCCATCAGTTCTTCCTAAGTGACGAGAGTTGTGTATGAAACGCAACAAGTACGCCATTACACGCTGCAGTCGACTAAAGCTAGAATATTTCCGCAGCAAGTACCATTCTGAGTGAACAGTGGAGAGAAGAGATAAAGGTGAACTAGGTTTATATTCCCCTGTGTCAATGAGTTTTGCAGGCTCAAAATGAGATATAGGCCAGTTATCATGAGACTGTTGTAACCAAGAGGGTCAGTACCACCATAATTTATGTTGAGGTTGGTCTGAAGGAAGTAATCCACGTGACGCGCAGTCAGCAGGATTGTGTTCACTCGATACGTGCCTCCAATAATGAGAAGACAATAATTCTTGAACCTGCGCTATTCAATTGGCGACAAAGGTTTTCAGTCGATAAGGAGGTGTTTGTATCCATGTCAGAGTTACTGTCGAATCGCACCATAGAAAAACCGAGGAAAATTCCATTTTTTTGTTATAAAGAGATATAATATACGCCACTAATTGGGCAAGTAAATGAGCATCACTTAGCTCCAAGCGAGGTACAGTGAGTTTTTTCAGTGGGGCTACCCAAGTCTTCGATACAAGCTGCCGAATTACCACCGAGTTGTCGCTAATCTGATATCTTAAGTAAATGACAGCAGCGTATCCACTCTCAGAAGCATCTGAGAAACCGCGTAACTCAATGTTAGGCGAGTGACTCAAGCGTAAAGCCCGGGGAATTACAATATTTTTTAAACAATAAGAAGTCTTTGCGGTAACAATAATGAGGTTGTGCGGTATCCTGAAGAAACGTTGGTGTCTCTAGGTGTTCGCCTGGAAGAACCTGTAATAGCTGATAAGCGTTAGTAGTCCATTTCAGAAATTCGAAGCCACCTAGAAGTAAAAGAGAAATGAGCTGAGTTTCCAAATGAGAGGCCTCAACAATGGAATCACACCCGAAATAATGTCGTCTACAAACGTTTGTGTGCGGAGTACTTTGGCAGCCTGAGGGAATGAAGCACCTTCATCAAAGGCGAGCTGATGAAGAGTTCGTATCGCCAGGTAAGGTGAACAACTAAGTCCATAGGTTACTGTGGTCAATTGATAAGTGGAAATAGGTTAATCGACATGGTCCCTCCATAGGATCAGCTGATAAGGTTGATCATCAAGGTGGACTTTGATCTGACGATACATCTGACGTATATCAAAAGTGAAAACAACATTATGATAGCGAAACATTAGTAACAGATCACAAATGTTGATCTGCATTTTCTGTCCTGTCCACAGGGTGTCGTTGAGAGAGACATCGTTGGATGTTTTTGCACTGGCATCAAAGACTGTTCGAAGTCGAGTAGTGGTGTTGGACTCCTTTAGAACCCCATGATGAGGTAAAAAGTAGGGAGGTGAACTGAGCTGAGTGTTTTGGGCAAGTATCATGTGTCCAGAAATCAAATAGTCAGACATTGAAGCAAGGCTTAGAGTTGAACCTTTGTTTGAGAGATTGTATTCGTACTTCCGCGTTCCCGCGAGAAGTTCCGAGAAGAGGTTTATCTTGTTTGAAAGGAAATCAGACAGAGTAACGACCTGAACTGTCGCGTGTATGAGTAGCGACATAATGAGCTTCACATGCTTGATCATGTGGTGAGGGTTTTGAGGTGAAGGGCACTTCTACATGTAGCCAGAATTTTTGCAAAATATTGTGCAGTTCCAAGTCTTTCACCGTCAGTAATGTGGTGGACATACTAGCACTAGATTCCCTTTCACAGGTAGCTTCTCCTATAACCATGAATCCAAAGTGAGTGCCTAACAGGCACGGCATATTAGAGCCGAGAGAATGCGTAGTTGGAGTCAATATTAAAGGAAAAAGAGCGCCGCTCAGAAGAATATCATTGCGACTTGGCAAATGAAAAGTAGGGTCGGCAAGCGTATACGATTGCACCTTATTTAGTACTTTAACGTCAATGTGAGTACGAGGTAAATCGACGCAAATTTTGTCGAGAATAAGAAAATTATGTTTGGCAGCTATTACTGTGCCATCGAGAGTGTGCACGCCTAAAGATTTCATGCCCCTTGGGCGAGTAAGAGTTTGAGAAAGTCCAACAATGTTGTGATTACTTCTCGTTCGAGTTACACACATTAGTTGCGCTACTTGAACATTAGTTGAGATAATTGAGGATTGGCTTCCTGAGTCCACCAGAGCCCGGAAAACATAAGTCGTCTCGATAGGAGAGGAGAGTTTTACTAAAAGTGTGCCCAGAAACAAAGTTGTACTTTGAGAGGCAGGATTAGTCGCCTGAGAAGTCGTACTAATAGGTGACTGAACAACTTCTGTTACACCTTTGTTCTGGGAAAGATAGGACCTTAATGGTGTTTGCTGAGGCAGGTGGTCGTTGCCGAAATGGAGGAGAGTGTGATGGTTCTTTTTACATTAAAAACAAGTCGATTTGGATTTACAATACTTTTCACTGTGAGCGCCCAAACATGAAATACATCTACTATACGACTTCGCGATCTTCAAACGCTCTGTTGGAGATTTGGCCTTAAACTTAAGGCATGAATAGATTTTATGGTCTGTTCCTTTACACAGAAAACATAAAGGATGCCTTATCTCAGACTCTGAGATTAACACCCCCCCTTTCGGGTAACCTGAGTCTTATACATTAACTGTTTTCCTTCTGAAATTTGAGGTGAGTTTGAAGGTAATGAGTTAGGGTTGAGAGTTGAAGAGGAATGTAGTGTCGCGTGTTCAAGTTCACTACATTTTTGTGAGAGGAAGTTGATAATTTCCGCAGGTGTTGCCAGGGTCGAAGTGTTATCCCGTGATTGTTCAAGCTTCTTTAATATTGCAGAATCCAGCTTGCGTAAAATCATCGTTGACAACAAGGGATTGTTACTCGTGATATCAATTTGTAGCCCCTTCAAGGTTTGGGTGTTCTCCGTCTAACTAGTGTAATTGATATTTGCCAGGTCGAGAATTCTATTGAGATGAATTGATATTAATCGTCTTGGAGAATGATATCTCTCCATAAGAAGGTCATACGCGAATTGATAATTAACTTGCGAAATAGGTAAAGAGTTAATTAATTTTAATGGTTCACCTGAGAGTACACTGAGCAAATACTATAGTTTGCTGACAGCATTGAGAGATGTATTTTTATGTATGGTAGAGTCAAAGAGATTATTGAACGAAACCCATCAAATGGATCACCCGTAAAATGTTTGAGTTCCAATTTTGGAAGTCGCAGTGGGATTTGCGAAGAGAGTGAAGAGCTAGCTTCGGTTTTTTGCCTAGCAGCTTGTGTCGCTTCTATTGAAGCAACAATGTAATATATGCGAGAAACAAGATCATTAACTACGGCCGAAGTTGAGAAATTGGGAATAAAATCGTTATCTTTTTGCAATAAGAGTTCATTGAATAAGTCCAATGTGTCTAAAAATTCTTGTTTAATGATAGCGGCAGAGGGAGCTCGGATCATTAATTCCTGCATGATCACTTTATCAGAAATCTTTGCGTGAGATCATAAGTAGATTGGATCTGGGAAAATAGAGCTTCCTTCTTAGCAGTGATTACCCTTGGTGATTATATCTACAATAACAATAAGGATCTTTAAATACACTAACAAAATATGATATACTAATAGCAAGAGCGATAGAGAAAGCATAAACGAGTTTCTCACAAGGAAATGTAAATATTGAATGTTTGAACTTATGAACGGAGGTAGACAGTTGAAGTAAACAAATGTCTCTTATTCAATGTTACAATAACAAGATATCTACAAATAATTACAATAAGAAAAAGGTTCAATACAAATTATGAAAAATTAGAATATTTTAAAAAGAAATAATAACAATTACATTGAACAGCATGTAACTGAATGATCTGCTTGAAAACAATAAGCCATAAATATAAATTTGCAATTTACAAGCAGTGAAATGTTGGTGTCTTCTTTTACCATACTAAATAGTTACCAGAAAATATTTATAAATATATTAGCCTATTATCATTAAAATCAGTGAGAAACATAAACTTTGAATAATACGAATGCCTTACAAATAGACAAGCGTATTTAATGGTAAAAATATGCTTTCAGAGAGAGTTTGATGTAGTCTACTCTATTTGCACAGCTGATAGATAAGAAATTGATTGAGGTAAGCGTTGTAACAAGGACAAGATATTGCGTGCGGTTGGAAATATGTACGTCACTCATGTGGACATGTTTTAACATAGGACCTTTTCAAAATATCCGGTCCGTAGGACCAAAAATGTTAAATATATTGCCATGTAACGACAACATTGATTTCTGGAGGACCTTAACTCAACAAATGAAAAAAAGTTGACATTTTTGCACATACCTCACTGGGCGAACTACCACCACTTTTCGGACAGCAATTCGGGTGCACCCTTACCCGCACTTATCATTTATCTAAGGAACTTAAAAAGAAATAACATATAATTCAAAATGTAAATAATAATGCAAATAGTATCTTCGCCACACGACGGGAGAAACAAAGAGAGAAAAGTATACGTCACGTATAGCGTAACGAGAAATATGTTTGATCTAAACCGAACACTGCTTAGATCTCACGAGAAACTACGTCACGTCGAGAGAGACGGGAGGGATGTCGTTTAACCGACGTCTCGAAAGGAACTGGGACCGTACCGGACCTTGTAAGGGACAAACGTTGGCCACAGCAATAAATTTGACAATGCCCAGATCTGATTTTCACTTTTGTTTTCACTTTTGCTAAAACTTTATATATATATTATATATATATATATAGTTAATTTCATTAGTGTATCTTCACTGAGGATGACGACAAATTAGTCGTTAAAACGCGTTTGAAATAAAAAAATTGTATATTTGTGAGTTGTACCATGTTTTTATTCTTTAATTATAACTTTCACTAACAAACCAGCTCGAATATTATTTATAAGTGATAACATGGTTTTATTGCAACAGCTGATTTTGTGTTTAAGGATTTGATTTAGAATAGTTGTTTCATGTTTAGAAAATGTTATATTATTTATTGCACATTGTTAAACAAACGTTAATATTAAAACGTTTTGATCGATTATTAAATGTAATAATATATTTAAATTTTGATAAAACAACATTAATAACTCAATATAACGATGAAAATAGGCTGCGTATTTTCAATGCAAATTATGTAACATTCGTAGGCGCGTCTGATTTTAATTTTTTGTTTATATGTTTTTAAATGAGTATATAGGGAATATTTGTTATCATTAAACATCCAATAAATGTTTTTTTTACCTACGTTATTTTAATAAAAGTTTCAATAACTATTAGTATTTATAAAATGCATTACTAAATAAAACACACACACGCAAACAAAACACACACACACACACACACACACACACACACACACACGCAAACACACACACACACACACACACACACACACACACACACACACACACACACATACACACACACACACACACACACATATATATATATATATATATATATATATATATATATATATATATAAAGAACAAAAGTCTAAATACAAATACAAGAATTATAATTGAATTTACAATTCAAAGCTTTTCGTTAGCTAACAGTACCAACATCATCAGGAATATTAAACAATTAAAATTAACATATGTGCAAATTAGATCAAATAAATAGTTATGCCAAATCATTTACAATGTTGTTTAAATTTTTTTATTATTTATTTTGCTGCCCTAACATTACAAACATTGAATATATTATCAAATTTAGATTTTACTTGTATTTGTTCATTTATCAAGTCATTATTAGTATTATATTTATGTATTTCCAAAGCTTCATAAATATTCATTCTCAGGCCTTTGTTAATTTCTTTTATTAGTATCATATTATCTATATTAGGAAATTGGTGATTATGATTAATACAATGACTAGCAAAATTTAATTTATAATTATCTGGCTTTTTATATGCATTAAAATGTTCTTTATATCTATCTTTAAGTTTTTTCTTAGTTTGTCCTATATAAACTTTATTACAATGATCACATTCTAATTTATATACACCGTTTTTTTCATGCATATTATTAATAATATTATTTATTATTCATTATATTTATTAATTTATTATTAGTATTAAAAGCGAATTTTATGTTGCTACCTTTAAACAATTTTGTGTATTTTTTACTTCATTACCAAAAAATGTAAATGAAGTCCATATGATATTTTCATCATTATTTTAGTAAATTAGATTATTATTTTGTTTCTTTAAAATATTATAATTAAGTTTATCTAGTTAGATAATTATTTTCCTGAAGATACTGATACTATTTAATCGGCGAAAAGCTTTGAATAAATATATTCATTAAAAGTATTCTTGTTTTTGAAATATTTTTAATTTAATAACTATATTACAGAAAACATATCACCATAAGTTAATATATTGTTTATTCAGTTTCAATTCAGCAAAAAATAAACAATTTATATCTGTAAAATAGTTAGAATGTCAGTTTTATTCAATGAATTCATCTATTATTTAGCTAACGTAAGGGATGATAACTCCGCAATTATTTGCAGGGATAGAATACAAATAAAGAATTAGCTTACTAAAAAATTCATCTAATTAATAATATTTAAAATATATTTGCTCTTAGGACATGTGATATTGAATACACAACATTAAAATTAAATCAATGTTTGGTTTTAAACATTTCCTAATTATGAATAAAATAAACCTAAATCATATAATATAATAATATGAAATGAGTAAAATCGTCAATATTTGCTATAAATGATAAGATAGAAACATCATAAGCTGTTGTTGAGGCATTTGAGGTTTTGCAGGCCATCTCGTAAAATAATGTCGGAGTGATTTTCAATTATAATATTTTGCTTTTTTGCACAAATCATTATAACTACACAAAGAAAGAAATATTCTAGCAGCGAAAAACAACAATTTTAAAACTTTCAGTAAAATGGTGGATCTCTTTTAACGGCAGTCAGTAAGAAAATTAAAGAGAATAATATGTAAGTTTATTGAAAAAATATTTCAAAATTCAATCATTTACTTAGTTATTTTTATTAAAATGTTTTTAAAATTCAAACTACTATTATTAACAAACCCTTACACTATTTCATATTAAATTTAATTCTCTCTCTCGTGTGTCAGTTTAAAAGGATCTACATAAGAGTTTGGAATTTCGTGAATCATATTCACCCATAGCTTCCAACACAAATGGCGCTGTTAGGGAATTCTCTTACTTTGAACTTGGAAACCCTCTAAGCCTTAAACACCTTAGGGTTATGAACCAGTTTTACTTTCAGCAGTAATTTTGGGGATGCTCATACTGATTGAAATTGAGTTGAGTTTATGACTATTCTTGAATCTGTTCTATCCGTGTATTTATTAAATCTGACAAAAGTCTTAGTTTTAATTATTCATTGGTATAACAACTAGCTAAATACAGGAAGGGTGAACACAATAATTTTACAACACCACCTAATTTTTGACATTTAAATATATTACACAAAAAAGGCATTATTAAAAAAACACTTATCACAAACGTCGCGAATCAGATATAGTTTTTCAAATGTGAAATATACAAATAAAATATAAATTCAGCCTACCAATGCTATTTAGTTGGGAAACCGTATATAAACCTATGAAAATAAGTTTACTGCTACATGCACTACAGAACTCAATTCTCACGACGTTTTCTAAAACGTTTATTACTATACAGGGTCCAGTAATAATCTTATCGTCCTCAGAGACTAATAATGTTCACAATGATATCACAATTGAAACATACATGACATAAAACATGTAAAAATACTCTAAAAGAGCATGCTGTAACAACATAAACTATATCGCATTATGGGGTGGATATATTTTTACACTAGTTTTTCTTAAAGAAACTGCTATAATGTTTGTAGAGTATTATGATTGTTGACCGGTGTATTTACTCACAACATAGTTTTACGGAATGTCAACGTTTTAGTTACAATAATAAACTAATACAAAACATAATAACCTTGAATTACATTTTTTAGAAAGGCACTTCAAAAGTAGCAAACCAATTTCATATATAAATACCTTTTATTAATTTAGATTTGGTAACATGTTGATACAAACTCTTACGTTTTTAGATTAATCGAAGTTATAAATTGATCAGGATATTCGAAATTTCTCAACAGAGTTCACAAAATACCAGATGTGGGTTTCAGATACCTTGGATCTGTTCGAAATCCTATTTCAATCAGATTTATTCCGTGCAAATAAATCTACTATCCTTGAAAATCCAAACCCAACAATATGGAAAGGAATATTAAAACGTGTTCTTTTATAAATTATATATGAAAAAATATAAACATACAAACACAGACTCAGAAGCATATAAATAAATCAATAAAAATTATAATTATTATAACGTTAAATTTTTAAATATTAATAAAAAAAATAATAATAAAAACTAAAACATTAACAGTAAGCAATACTTGCAAACGTTGACTTAGTAAAAGCCGACAAAGAAATAAATTGACAAAAACAAAAAAGTTTGAAATAAAAAAGTAGTTGAGGAATTAAACAATTTGTAAAACCCTTAGATAACTAGGGTAGAGTTTTTTCTTAGGATTTAGAGAGTTGAAAGTAACGGGAGTGAACGACAGATGTGTCACGTAGACTTTAAAAAAAAATTATAATATATATGAGAGTTTTACTGCAAACTTTCAAAAATAACGGATAGTTTAAAAATGAAATAACGTACGAATTTCAAATTTGATTGGTGGAACCCAAGATCGATGTTTTTCATTGGGTAGAAAATGAACGAGTAGGGGAAATACGCGGTAAACAAATTCAAGTGCAGAAAAAGAGAGGCAGTCTTCTTACGACCAAAAAAGTAGATGGACGTGTGTGGATGTTGCCTAAAGAAAGTGTGTGAAATTGTTAAAAAAAATATAAGTAATTTAACTATCGATAAATGTGTTGATAAGAAGTTGGGGTATAGTTAAATTATTAAATTTATAATCACTGCATAATAAAGGTATCCTTGAGTCAGAGGACCAGATACCAATTGTGAGTGAAGTGTTACAAAAATCGTCGAACTAATGCCAAGGATTAACGGAACACAAAAAAAGGAAAGAACGTCACTGCACTTAAGTAAAAACTTTGATTGAAAACTAATTAAAAAAATAAATTTCTGGTCAATAAAACAAATATTTCTAATATACTAGTAACTCTAAATTTCAAAAAAAGTAATTTCATAAGGCAAGAACCTAAACACGCCCCAAAAGTTTTACAATTTATTAGCTGGTCAAATTTAAATAATAATAAATAAAATGAATGAAATAAATAACTTGTTGTTTACCTTATATGATTTTGGTTCGACAATATAGTCTGAAATAATTGTGTAATTAAATGTAGATTTAACGTTTTTACTTTGAAATTAACTGGCAACAGTAATTAATAATGTTCTGGATTATTAAAGAAATCGTTTTAACTAAAACTTTTTGTACTTCTTTGTTAGGCCTACTCTAATTAAGTAATTTGGTTGCCATGTCATAAAGAAGAAATGAATCAAAATAATAAAACTAAAGGTAGGTCATAGTGATAAGAAGTATAATTTACAATTATACAATATAAGAAAAATGTTTAATTAGAATTTTCAGTTGAACAATAGGTAAACTTTCGCCCAACACTTTAAAACAATTAATTAACCAGCAACAATTAAATTCACAAATTTGAAATAATATAGATAAATCCCAAGGGAAATTATGTAGTTATATATATATATATATATATATATATATATATATATAATAATTTAAAAATATTTCATAAACAAGAATACTTTTAATGAATAAATTTATTCAAAGCTTTTCGCCAATAAAATAATATCAGCATCTTCAGGAAAAATATTATCTTAATAAAATACTTTTACAAATACAGAATTTTGTAAAAGTATTTTATTAGATAATTATTTTACTGAAGATGCTGATACTATTTTATCAGCGAAAAGCTTTGAATAAATTTATTCATTAAAAGTATTCTTGTTTATGAAATATTTTTAATTTATTAACTATATTACAAGAAAACATATCACCATATTTAATATATCTATATATACAAACATTTTACTTTCAGTTGATAATCGACAATGAATATACAACATTAATCATCTAAAGTTGACTTGCATAAGTACCAAGTAAGATTCTTGTTCAAGTACACAAGTGAATAAACAAAATAAGATTTTCAAAGGTAATATATTTAAAAGGGTATATGTATTGAAATGCTCTACCTGGGGGTATGTATGGAAACCCCAGCTAGCTCATTGTACTTAATTTTTGTTTTTTAATCGTTCATTTTACACCCAATAACCAATAATATTTTATACTGATATGGCGAAATCCTTTATTAAATGGGTAAAGAAACAAGAAAACAAATATAATACTGTAAATTTATTTCAATTTATAAAATTGCAAAAGACACAAAAACGGCAAATTGCGCATATTAGTACTTTAACGCATATTAGCGCATTAGGAAGGCATGTGCGACTTGGCAACTTGGGCGACTAAATGACTTGGCCCAGTTGTTTCAACCTCTAGGGTTTGCAATAAATACCAGGAACGGCCACTCGTTGAAATGCAAGAAGAATATTCCCCACTGCATGGGGTCTTGTTTTACTTGTTTTTCAATAACGCATCACATCAATGTTTCAACCTTTGATAGTAACGGTATCGTCACATTCCACCACTTCAAGTTTGTCTATAGAAATACTACCTTCTGTCATATAAGAGGTAATACTATGAGCGATATATTATATTAGCGATCTTCTGAGCATTTCCACTTCAGGGTGTGACGTAGCCAACATAGATAAATCCAGGTTCTTGTATTATGGAATTATCTTCTTCTTGTCTTATACTTATAATCTTTATTCATTGACTTTTTCTATTACAAGGTTATTATCCTTTCTTCTATCGAAGTAAACACCTAGAAGGGGCTTTTGTTTTTCTGTGCTCTGAGTTTGAAATTCCCCGTGTTTACTGTTACAAACAACATGTGTGTGGTCATCATTAGTTATGAACCCTATATCTTTCAGCACGCTGGAGGCTACAAGCAGCTTATAAAAGGCCAGTAGTTGAATGATGTGAGAGCCGTTTGCGCTGCCCCAAATTAAGACATATTTTATGTTTCACATTTAATTGATATTCGGTAAATCTTTAATAAAAACATTTTCGCTATTGTACTTTAAAATTATATTGGCTAAGCACTGAACAATAACTGAAAAATTGTATGATTTCTGAGAAAAAACAACATATTAGTATGATGCGATATCCATGGGTTCAATATGTACTTTTTTACATTGCATTTTACGTGTCTACCCCAAAGTTTTTTGCAGTATAGCGTTTAAAATTAAAATCATATTTTTTCGAAAAACCCAAATATCTCTCTTTCTCTCTCTAAATAAATAAATAATTATATATATATATATATATATATATATATATATATATATATATATATATATATATATATATATATATATATATATATATATATATATATTCTTGATATTTAACGTTATCCATTGTTTTTCCGTTGCACTGACTTTATGAAGTTAATATATTACTATGTAAGTAATTTTATCCACCATTAAGTGCAATAATTTTATCTTGAGTGATGAGGCACCTTTCGGTCAAATGACCATTGTCGAATCACTGATGTTTTTCTGTTGTGGATGTTCGGTCTGTGAAGTTGGTGTTTGTTGACGTTACGCGCACTTTTTCTTGATCTGTGTGTATGATATTTCTATATAGTATGTCTTCTGTATATGTTGTTTGTAGATTCATTAAGTTGTTGTGTATGTTTGTATAAATGTGGTATTTTTCTAGTGAGTTTAGTTCTATTGGGTTGTTATTTATTTCCAGTATGCTTAGGTTATTTTCGTAATTTGTTATTTCGTGTATATGGGATATTAGGTGTGCTGCAACATTTGATACTTTAGAATTTTTGTTTTTGAATGCTCTATAATGTTCTTCAAATCTTATTTTAAATGTTCTGGTTGTTTTTCCTATGTAAAAAGCGTTACAGTTGTTGCATGTGATTTTGTAAATTCCTGATAGGTTATGTTTTTCTGAATTTGTTATGTGGTTTGTGTTATTAAGATATTTTATTATTTTGTTGTTTGGTTTGTAAGTTGGAGTGTAGTATTCTTTGTTGTATATATTTGTTATTTCTTCTATTTTGTTATTGGTGTATTTATATTTTAGGTAGATTTTTTTATTTTCATTATTTTCGTGTTCCGGTTGTAGTGTTGTGTTGAGGTTAGGTTTTTTTGTGAATTAATTGTATATATTTTTTATAATGTGTTTGTTGTATCCATTTTCTATTGCTATTTTTGTAATGTTATCTAATTCTTCATTTAATTTTTGTTTGTTATCCTGTGTGTATTTTATTGCTTTATTTATCATGTTACTGTAAGTGTTAATTTTGTGTGTCCAGGGGTGGTTAGATTTGTAGTGTATTGTGGTGTTGTTGGAAGTAGGTTTCCTGTATACTGTAGTTTCTATTTTATTATCATTTATATTTAAAGTAATGTCGAGGAAGTTGATTGTTCTATTTGTTTCTGTTTCGACGGTGAATTGTATGTTTTCGTTGTATGTATTTAGTTTGTTTAATATTATGACGTGTTCGTTGTGAATGGTAGGTTGGTATATTACAAGTATATCGTCTACATACCTTGTCCATAGTGAGATATTGTGTGTGTTTATTATAGGTTTAATTATTATTTGTTCAAAGTGTTGTAAATATATTTCTGACATGACAGATGATACGGGTGAACCCATGGGGAGTTCTGTTGTTTGTTTATAATATTTATTGTTAAATTGGAAGTAATTTTGGTTACATATGTGTTTGGTTAGCGTAATGATACTATCTATTATGTTCTTTTTTTCGTTATTGTGTGTCAGTTTGTTTTTTATTATTTCTATGGTTTCTTCTATTGGGATACTAGGGTACATGTTAGTTATGTCATAACTTATTATTTTTGTGTTGCTGTTTGTTTTTATCGTTTTTATTTTATTAATTAATTCGTATCCATTTTTTATATTGTATTTGTTGTTGATATGTATTTTAGATCTTAGGATTTTGTCTAGAATTTTTGCGATTATGTAAGATGGTGCTGTTGTGAAATTTATTAGTGGTCTAAATGGTGTGTTGGGTTTGTGGATTTTAGGTATCCCTGATAATACTGGTGCGCATGGTTTGAATGGGTATAATCTTGTGTGGTTTTTTAATTTATTGTTATAGTTTAGGGTGTTACGGTGAGTGACTATTAAGTTTTTTATTGTAATAAGGTATTTGTTAGTTGGGTCTGGGATTTGTTCGTATTTATTTTCTTTTATGTAGTTAGTCATTGAATCGATATATTTGGTATTTTCTATTATTACTGGAGTATTTGTTTTATCTGATTTTAATATTAAGTAGTCGTTGTTTTCTAGTTTTTTCTGAGTTTTATAATTTCTTTTTTATTAATATATTGTTCCTTTTTTTGTTTTTTCCCGTTTTTATTTAAAAAAAAACGTTTATTTAAATAAACGTTATTTATTCCGTATTTAGGCCTTTGGTATCTTAGACCAAATATAAAAAACAACAGGCATTATAAAAACAAAGTGCAATATTAAAGGGAAATTATTAAAAGTAAATAAATTTTTATAATATATAAACACAAATATTTAAAATGAAATTAGAAATAAAAGTAAACAAACTTTAAAAAAAACAATAAATTCAAAATATTGTAACATACAATTTATTACCAAGTTATTAAAAAATTAATGTATTAAAAATTTTGGATTAATGAATGGTTTATTAAATGCTACAATTTGTAAAAGTGTCAATTGCGGGAGATAATATTTTCGATTGTCGTTAAAGCGTAAACTACGAACGAAGTGCGGTTGAAGTGTCATTAAAGTTGGTTACAAAATCTTAAGTTATGAAATATACCATGGTGGTTGGAAATATGACAATAATACACCATAACAGACATTTTGAAGTAACAACTAAAATACGAGCACAAATCTTACAAAAGCAAGTTCATTAGGACACTATGTAGCAAGTTAGGACATGATTTGGATAAACAGTTAATTTTAACTATTTAAAAACTCAATGAAAAACTACTGTTATATTATAAAAAAACAAGTTTTAAAAAAAAACGTGAAATGTATTAGGGTCAGTAAACAATAATTGCGAAATAGTAAGTAAAGACAATTTTGTAAAAAAAAATCTTTTAGGTAATGACTGAAGTTATATATTTTAGGCCAAAGAACAACGTTTGTTGTCAAGATATACTGTATTTTAAAACGAGACTAATTTTCATACATTTGCTTTTTGTTCACAAAACTGCATCCTATTGCTTTCTGCCGTGTTGCACTTTATCAAAACGTATTAAGTGCAGTTTCATAAACAAATATACACTTAAGGGAAGGTTCCAGAGTTCTTTTTGGCTTTGTCTCAACTCCTGTATAAATCCAACAGTCATATCGCAATAACGTCTTGAATCACAATATGATGTGGGTATACCTGAATTAATGCTCTGCATCTTTCTAGCCTCTATATTATTTTTGTTCTTAAATAAACAGGACTAGGAACCTAATGAAAAGAAATTTCTATTTATTGTTCAGTTTGTAATTATAAATGTTTTTGTTATCTATTGTTTCTATTAAATTGAAACTTTATGACAATGTTTTATATATTTTACGTTAAATATATGTTAAGAATTTTTGACAGTTGGTTAACTAATAATTTCGTTAGACGTTATTTTAAATCGCACGCTTAACCACTCAGGACAAAGTAATTTGTCAACATATACCTTACCTTTGCGACTTTTTTCAAAATTGTCTATTTTGGTAATTATATGTTTTACGCATTGACGTCATATTTTGTCAGGAACTTGTCTACAAAAACATTCCACGGTAACCCACAAGAACGAAGATCACGCCTTTTGTCTCACCTAAAGTACAGTAGCTCTTACCACCAGCGTAACGACCCATATCAATGTTAGCTGCGATGCTCAAAACGGCACAAAGACGTTGTTAGGAACTGTATATAGATGTGTTACGTTTTCCAACTTATTATGGTTGTTATAATATTATTTCAATAAATGTACGAAATATTTCGTAAAGTTTCCAACAGAAGATATTAGTAGTTCTTCGTTTCCTTGCAGATTTTTCATGTGTAAATAAAAATCATAAGGTGAATAGTGAATATATCTTCTGGTACATTGAAGAGCAAACGAACTATGTATATTTACAATGAATGCTGACCCTGAAAAAGTACACGTTAATACAACCACAAAAGAACAGAAACTAGTTTATGGTTACATCAATAAAATCTGGCTATACGGAAATTGCCCAATTACGTTGAACCATGTGGTGGGAAAGTAATTTGCAAGGGATATTATTTACGATCAAATTTTACTGTAATGAAATGTGAAACCTATATATACATAGCTTTTTAATATAGTCCCCTTGCTTTTCAACGCACTAGGTCCATCGTCTAAATAAGCTTCAAGGTATTCTCATAAAATAAGTTTTCGTTTGACCTGTGAGCGAGGAATGCAATGTTTCTTTCGACGTTTGTCTAAGATTAATCAATGCCTATTTAAGTAGACCAAACAAGTAAGAGTCAGAAGAGTCAAGATCGGGACAATGTGGAGGATGAGCCATGAGCCAGTACTTCAAAATTCAGTTTCTGAAGCATATTAGCATTTTGACCAGTAGTATGGGGATGGACGTATTCGTGCAACAAATCAACGACTTTCTGCAATAGCACTCCTCATTTGCTTCGAATTGCAGTCTTTAGCCTGGCAGTAAGCATCTTACTGTAGCGTACAGTGTTTATTGTTGTGCTCCTTTCCACATAATGTTGTAGTACTAGAGCATGTGATTACCAAATTTCGTAAGTATCAGTTTTCCTGGCGACGATTGGCTCTTCAACTTACCTTGCACGGCGAGTTTAGATGTTTCCATTCCATATTCTGCCGTTTGCTCTTCGGATCGTAATAATGGATCCATGTTTCGTCAACAGCAATAATCCTGTCTAAATACGAACGGTATCCCGTTTCTTATCATAGCAATCCAAATATTTTTGCAGATGTTCAAGCGCCTTTTTTTATGAAACTGTGTGAGTTTATTTGCACAAACATCATGAAACTCAAGTTTTTTTGGATGATTTTGTAAGTACTACTGTGTCTAATTGGCATCTTGTCAATAGTTATTAGTTTGTCTAGGACCAACATTTCAAGTAAACGTTCAATATTTTTGTCATTTGTTACGGTAAACGTTCGTCCGGCTCCTTTATTGTGCTTAACACTTGATCGACTATTTGTGGAATTTTCATTCCATTCATAGACTCTCCGTTATGTCAAAACACTGTCTCCAAACTGTAACAATTTTGGCTCCAAATAAACCATCCGAGCTCAAAAAGCAGATCATTGAAACGGAGCAGCCATGATTAACAGCACGACAGCGATATTGTAACTAACCAAGCAGTTTGAAACATGCATAGATGTAACAACAAATAAACAATTCATGCGTCGTCAGAGCTAAACAAAAGTACTACCAACATAAACAGAAATATAACTATATTGAAGATAATAATTGACCTACCCTAATATATGATTTCGGTTACTGGAGTGGTATTCGTTACGTAGGGACTTAAATATGACTGAGCAAGCTTAGTATCTCAACAATGATTGGTCATCTATAAATTCACCTATATATTAACCATCCCTTATAGGATAGGTAGAGAGTATAAAAAACTTGGGAACGTAGAGTTGTACGTGACAGGAGTTGTTCTCGAACTATTTCTCTCGGCACTACCTCGCTCAATGATAGCCCCCTTGCATACATATTATAGTTAAATAGGTTTTTTGAGTGTTCTACTTTCAAAATAAAGAAACATAATTATAACCACTAAACAAAACATAAATTTTTAACAACTTTTGTGTTTAAATTAGTACCTTATTCTATGGGTGAATTTGCAGTTGTTTTAATGCTTTTTTAAATAACGAAATAATATGAATTAGAATAAAACAACGTTAATTAAATATATTTTAACTGTTTTTATTAGTTTACCTTCTGATTTATAATTTCTTCTGTATTTCAACTAAAATATATTTTAAATCCATTTTAGCTCTTTAAATTTCAAATTCTCCTCATAATTATTTCGGAGAATTCATTTACAGGGTTTAAAATTAAATAGGTTGGGATTAAAAGTAATACGTTTGTAAAAAAATAATTTGTAGAAAAATGATAAACATTAGAACTCAACGTAAAAGTATAAACAAATTTTCTAGAGCCCTGCTTTTCAACTTTCTGTCTCCATTATTTATATTTTTCCAAGAGCTATTAACTTTTTAAAACACCGACTTTTGCTAAAACTCGACCACCTTTTTAAGCCCATCTTTAGTTCACTTGACATAAACTCATTTCCTCCTCATCATTTTACCCTCCTCATCATTACCCTATATATCATATTTTATAACTTACTAACATTTACCATAATACAGAACTACTTTTTAGGCAAGTTAGTAAACCGGTGTACAGTTTTTATAGAAGTAAAACATTAAATCTAATCGTCACGCTACACTCGTACCGTCCCTCCATTCTTTGTGCTTAAAGCTGTAAACTTTATCAAATAAGTGTGTAGATTAATTTACCTTAAGTAAACATGTAGACATGTGATAAAAATGGGATAAAAATGTCATTGTGCTTTGTGTAGTTAAATAAAACTAGTAACATAGGTAAAGAAAAAGAGAGTATTTTTATATTGTGAATCAGCAAAGATTGATCTAAAACATGTTTTTAGTAAAATGATTTTATCACATACCGCTGTTGTAGATCATTGAAGGAACATACAGTTAACGTGGATGGAGTTAGAGAAGTGGACATTTGTTTATCAACCACGTTTTGATTATTATTGCCTATGGAAGCGAGAAACTTTTATAAACAGATTTAAGAATGGGGTAAGCACTTCAGGAAGGAATACAGCCCACTTATGGAGGTCTGTGCTACTCCAGTATTCGGACTTTTTATATTTTTTTATTAACTTAGGAGCGGGTTTAAACTGCCCGAAGCACAGCTACCTTACGTAGGCTATATTGTACTTACCTCCCTGATCTAGTCAAAGAGCCCCTTCCCTCTTACCAGGTTTAGAAGTTTCCTGACTAGTGTTTTACCTGCAGCATCCTCTTCCAGAGCTCTGCTATCACCAAAGAGGTTGAAGCGCCTCTCGGCAAGTGCTTCACATCTATAAATGATGTGTGTGGCCAGTGCTTCTGCGGCTTCATTTCCTAATATTCCCCTATGCCCTGGCACCCAACCTATCTTGATTTGATTGTGTCTTGCCAGGGCTTCTAGGTTAATTAGGCACTTCCTGACTATTGCCGAGTTGACCACATGTCCGTTTAGTGCCTTAATTGCTGCCTGTCAGAGAAAATAGCAATCCGGGTCCTGTGTATTACCCTTCTCGCTATCTCTCACAGACAGGCATTAATAGCATATATTTCGGTCTGAAAGACAGAGGTATGACTACCCAAGGAAAAAACTAGTTTTACCCTTGGGATTTTACAATACACCCACGCTCCAGTGCCAAAGTCCATCTTGGAGCCATCTGTGTACCAGATCTGAGCTCCCGATGTTACTGACTCTGACCATTCCATCATAGTTTGGTGGTCCTAGTCAGGTGCAAACGTCCGAGTAAGGTGGTCACTGCCCATCTCCTAGACAGGTTCTTTAACCACGCCCTAGATACTCATATGTCCCGAAACATCTGGGAGATTAGTCCAGTTGTTCGAGTTATGTAATATCCATGCCGCCAGCCTCGCCTCTCCCATAAGGACAAGCACAAGGGGAGTGAGGTTAAGCATTACTTCCATTGCTGCACCAGGTGTAGTTGATATCGGTCCCAGTGTGCACAGACAGGCCAATCTCTGGATAGAGTTCAGTTGAGTTCTTGCCTGTGTCTGCTTGGCCTTTGTCCACCACACCAGAGCTCCATAGGTAATCATAGGTCTTATCACCCTCAGATACATCCAGTCCATCATTGATGGCTTCAGTCCCCATTAATTACCCACCATTCTTCTTACTGTCAGCAAGGCCCTTTTGGCTCTGTTAACTGTCCTCTCAAGATGTGGGTTCCAGGTGATTTTCCTGTCCAGAGTACCTCCCAGGTACTTCACCTCCTCAACAAACTCAAGGTATTCACCAAACAAGCGAGGCATTCTGGTCGTAAGATCTTTTCGCTGTCTGGTGAAGTTAACAAGAGTAGTCTTTTTCGGATATACCCTAAGGTTCTCCTTATTACACCACTCTTCAATCAGTCGTAGATGATTTTTGAGTACCCCAAGGACTGTATCATGGAGTCTGCTCAGGATCAGAACAACTATGTCGTCCGCATATCCCAGACACATTCAGCGGCTCATTCAGCGGTTCCATAAGATTGTCAACCACCAGGCACCACAACAGAGGAGAGAGGACCCCCCCCCTGTGCACAGCCCAGACTTGTATCCGCCCTTCTTACGTCTACAGAAATACTTTTGTTCGTTAACATGGAACTTATTCAGACACAAGTGGGCGAAACCACTCCATGACGTCTTGTACCATTTACCATCGTCTCCACTGAGGGGTAATTGAAAGCCCCTTCAATGTCGAGGAAGGCACAAATGACACAACCTGTTTTAGCGATCATTTGCTCTATCCTATCAACCACTTGTTGGAGAGCTCCCTCGCAGGATTTCCCCGGATGATAGGCATACTGATTTCAATGCAGTGGTAATAAGGCCAAAGCACCCCCCCCCCCTAATATGCTTATCAACCAGTTTTTCCAGTCCTTAAGAACAAAGGGCATGAGAGTAATAGGTCTGTATCCTTTTCCTTCCGATTGGTTACCAGTAGGCTAGGTATAAAGACCACCTTACTAGATTTCCAGGGTGCAGGCACATGCCCTAGAGCAATGCTTAGCCTGTATTATTTAATAAGTACCAGCACCAGTAGGTCCATTCCCTGCTGCAGCAGCACAAGATAGATCCTATCTAGACCTGGAGATTTGTAGGATTTAAATGTGCCTTTAGCCCATCTTGCCCTTTGTGGAGTTACTATCCTCCTTGCTACTTCCCAGTCCTCCGTCTTACCACGTCTTGTAAAGGGTTTGGCAACTGGTACAGTGTCTGCTCCCCCAAGTTTCCTCAGAGTGCTGCGAGGGAAATGCGTTCTGATTAATTATTCCACAGTTTCCCCTGCAGTTTTTGTTATATTTCCCAATGGGTTTCTTAGCATCCCCACCGGGTTAACTGGGTCCTTAGAGACCATTTCACGCAGTCGTGCCCCTTCCCGAGTTTCGTCAATCTCTTGACAAAACTCCTTCCAGGACTTCCTGCGTGATTCTCAAACTGCCCTATTGTATTCAGTTAGTGTTTTCCTATACTGGTCCCATTCTCCGTTCTTTTTTTGCTATATTAAAGAATCTCCTGGTGATCTTCCGAAGTTTGGCTAGCTTCTTGTTCCACCATGACGGATCCCCTACTTTTCTCCCCTCACTAAGAGAGCAGTTATCAGTAAAGGACTTTACTATAGCCTCGCCAACCAGTATGGTAGAGTCTTCTAGCTCTCCCCTCCCACCATACTACAATCCAGCCTCCTCTATCCGAACACTAAGGACCCTCCTGTAAGAGTCCCAGTCTGTTCTTCTTGGATCCCTGTTTGGCCGAAGCATGGCTGGATTGAGAGAGATATCATACCTAATATGTCTTTGGTCAGAAGAAGACGTTTCATCCGACACATGCCAATTTAGTACATACCTAGCCATCTGGTTCAACACCACCCTAATGTCCAGGATCTCTCGTCTGATCCTAGTGATAAACGTCGGCTCCTCCCCCTGATTCAAGACTAGTAGAATCTTAGAGCTAAGATAAGCTAAACGTTCCGCACCTCTAGTGTTGTTACCTGTACTTCCCCACGAAGTGTGATGGGAGTTAGCATCAATCCCCAACAGCAACCCCTCATCCACAGCCCCGCAGTGATCGACCAGCCTCCTCAGCTCTTGTGTCGGTAGAGCCCCCGCGTAGTCAAAGGGAAGATATGCCGTGGCCAGGTTCAGCCTCCTCAACCTCCCCTCCGCCCGCAGCTCCACCATCACTGCTGTCAAGTCCCTGCAGCAAAAGTCCGTTAGTAAAAAAGCACTCAGCCCCCTCCCGACCAGGATACAAGTCCTGGGAATACCGGAGTTCTTATCATACAACAACTTAACTGCAGATGTCGCCAGCCCGCATATACGACCCCAGAAACATATGGCTCCTGGATGAGCACCAAGTCCACCACTCCCCTGTCCAGCATCCTACACACGACAGCACTAGCTGCCCTGCTGTGCTGTAGGTTCACTTGCAGGAACTTGACCATTGTTCTGCTTACTTAGCAGTTCCCTGGGTTCGCAAAGCAGCCCAAGGACTTGAGAGCACCTTGAACATGGCCTGTCTCAGCCCCACGTTCAACCTCAGGTTGTTGCTCCACAATGCCTTGATTTAGCCTTCTCCTATATACAGGAAAAGTGTAAGACCTGTATCCTCACTTTTCCTGACATTCGCCTTTCAAGTATGTTGAACTATCCCAGGGTTCTGGGATTTGACCACTTTCAGGATCTTTTCCGGCTCTTTGTCATTGTAGGTTTTGGGCACCCACATTGGAACTTTTGCAATACAAAAGATCTCCTTAGGTGGCCATGCCTCAATTCTACCCCCCCCCCACTCAGAGTGAAACTGGGCAGGACGCGAAGGACCCACTCCAGACTAACCCGCGAGAAGCATACAACGTTTGGAGCCGCCTTCTCCAAGTATGCTGTCCTAAACCCTCAGATAGGGATAGCCCCTCCAGCTCCAACGCCATCTCTTCAGAGAGTTTACTTGCATAACCCTAAACTGATTGTGTATTTGTGTAACGTTCTCATTAAATAATAAATACACAGAGAAGGGGTAGTGTTAGATTTAATAGTAAAAAGCATACCTACAAACACACACACACTGCAGCGGGCCAACCCGCTCCGCACGGGCCACCGGCGCGGCCCCCCGCCATCCTTACCCCACCGCAAGCTCAGAATTCTGACAGGGCCTATCCTAGCCAAACTAGGATACTGTGCAATGACCCGCCAAATTCTGCCAGAGGACAGGTCACTAGACTTTATTATAAAAAACTTAACTTGCTGAAATTTAACACTTTGGGTACGTATTTCCCGAGGAATTGAGTTATTTGAAGGCATATTTTTGGCGAAATGACCCTTTGGTTTTAGGAATGTGTAAGAAATCTGTTTTAAGTAAAAACACTATTGTTTTGTTGGCAAGTTAGTAAAAATTACATTTTTATTTTACCGTTAATTTTGAAATCACAGCACATTTTGCAATTATCTTATTTTAACTAGCTCTAAAATATTAGCAATTCATTTCTGTTTATTATTACATTATCTCTTCTTTTATATTCTACAATATACACATTTAAATATCATTGGTACCTCTTTACTCAGTTAATCCTTTCTTTTACCCCTTCTATACAAAATTTAAGTAAACCTCTTACTGAATTTATATTAACACCAATAGTTATAAGAAACATAAATTTTAGTTATAATAACTGAATAGTGTCATTTAATTATGATTATTTAACCCTTCAATATTCAAAATAAAACTTTTTTCATTTTTTTTTTTTTTAATAAAACTGACTTTATCTTTGACAATACCTTTTTCAAACCCTTTGAAATAAACAATTCTTTCTATGTAATTTTGCAAATCTTAAACATTTGATTTTAAACTCCTGTACATAAAATTAGACAATGGAACTTTTAAAACTTGACTTCATCAACAAATAACTTTAACCCTTTTAATTTAAAAACTGATCCTTTGAATAACATAAGTTATATCAATACACAATTTTATCCCATAAAAAAACATTAAACTTTTTGGAAAACATAAGTTATATCACTAAACAATCTTATCCCATTTAAAACCCCATTAAACTTTTTGAAATACCAAAGTTATACCACTAAACAATCTTATCCCATTTAAAACAATTAATTTTAAAAAAAACAAGTTATACAAGCCAACAATTTGTTATACTTCTATAACTAATTAAACAAACATATTACATCTTAACTTGAAGTTCTTAGCCTACCAATTGATTTACTAGACCCACATAATCTTTGCTGAATATTTACTATTTATTTTTATTGTCTACTTTAAATCAAAGAAATGGTTTCACATTTTAGTTTTGTCCCTTTTTTCAATTTTAATTAAATCTGATTTATAAATGTAATTAATTTTTCATTAATTAATTTTAATGTTCCCATTATTTAATTTTAACCCTTTCTCAATAATTAATTTTAATTGCTTATTATTAATTATTTTAGTTAATTCTCATTCATTAATTTTAACCCTCTCTTATTTAATAATTTTCCTTGATTATCATTAAATAATTTTACATATTTAACGTTGGTCTAAAATAAAAAAAAAGAAAGTAACCTTTTCTGTTAAATCATCTGCCTTATTTGACTTCTTCTGCACAAAACTCATAAAAAATTTCCTAACACTTGTTTACATTTTATTCATTTATCGCTAATTATTTATATTTAAAAAAACATTTAATATCTAACATTTCCTCAATTAATTTCTTTCCAAAACAATTTATAACTTTCTCTATTTAAAAAAAAATTCCAATTTACTAACAATTTAATTTTATTTCATATTTATAAACTAGTTTGGAGGACTCCTCCATTTTGTGGTGGAAATTTCCCCCACTGACCACTACCCCCTCTAGTTCATGAACTAAACAAAGCCATTGTTTGAAATTCTTTAACTACAAAAGAAATTTTATTTGAAATTGAATTATTTAAATGTCAACTTTCCCCAAAAATAGTCAATATAGAATTTTTAATTTAATTAAATGAAAACGAGAGAAATTAACCTGACCTTAATCGCAAGGTCACTCCTAAATCTCTTTCTTCTCCCTTGAGATAGTTTTTTTCTGGGGAGGCCATCTTGGTTTGCGAGTGTCACCGATCTTGACCGATCCCTGCTGCGAATTCCATTGTCTACCCTTCCAGTACCTCCCTTCTGCGTTGACGTAGTAGAATTTTAATATCCCGATTTTGAAACTTATAAAATTTTGCTCTCCCTCTTCCTGTTCTTAAGTTCTTATCGTTCAATTACTTATTTAATTATTTATTTTTCACTGTTCATATATAAAAGGTTGATTTAAAAATTGACATTTAAATAAATTTGGATTTCTTCACTGTTTACTGTTTTATATAAAATTTGAAACACTGTTCTTTATAAATTACCTTACTGACTCTAATAATGTTTCATATTGTTCACCTCTAACACACACAAACGTCTTAAGAACGCCGCCACATAGATGTTAAGCTTTGGAGACCACTTTTGGAGAAGTTACCTCCTCCAAAAGGGTTCCAAACCACCAACGACTACATTTTAGCGACGACCAGTCTCGCTTAGCACGTCATTTTCATCGTCGTCATTTACAGATCACAGATTGAAACAAATGCTTGTGACTTGGAGCGACCGAACCGACGTCCTCCCTCTTTGAAGTCCCGAATAATGCTGTTTCGTTTAACCCCCGCTGGGCTTTCTCGTTCAAACGAGTCATATCGTACCATGTTTTGTCAACTAATGGTGTGGCTTCTAAAATCTACGTCACGACATCTTGCGACTTTTTCCCCCGCTGGGCTTCCGGTTTCTCACACAAAGCAAGCTCACTCAAAAATGAGCAAAATATTGTCTGTTTCTTTAGTTTGGGTTTAACTCTTCTATCCGGCGTTTTCTCGAATTCTTTTCAATTGTTATATAACCTTTCTGTATTAACTGTAAGTTATATTTTATAACTATATGCACAGGATGTATGTCTATATTACAAGATAAATGCGAAAAGGCATATCTACTTAAATGCAAATCAATTATTAATTTCGCCTTAAATGTTAAAACAAGAATTTAAAAAAAGCCTGCGTTATTTGATAGTATAATTTTAGATGTACTTTAAATACTTGCCTTCGTTTAGTGGGATAAATTGAGCGTTCACCATAGCAGGCACGCCTTCAAGTATTTGTTATGGTCCAGATGAAATAAACGCTATTACAGAAAACATTATTGCAGCAGAATGTAACGATTCCCATATTGGAACTGCTAACTCGATGAAATCTATAAAAGTGCAATAGATTATGTTCTTAAAGAGAAGCCAGACGATAATGGTCTTTTACTCTATCCTCCAGTGTTCTTTCAATAAGGCTATACGAATTCCAGGACTACCGTAATGTTTTGTTCCTAGAGGATTTTTATCAAGAGCTAATCCATTCATGAAGCCTAAACACACTCAAACACGGGTTGTTATGTATAGCTAAGATTGCATCTTACAACATTTATTACTAAGAATATTTTTACTAAGACTTACTTGCTTCTAATTAATAAAACATTGTTAGCAAGGCCCTTCTGACAAAGGTTCTTTTACACATCCTCCATGTCTAAAATATTCCGATAGAGATACTCACTGATGACGGCTTTATTCTTAAAACGCATTTGAGAGATAAATTATTGACTGTGTGTTTGTGTTATATATTTATTTGTTTTTTAATGTGTTTGTGCAGAAACCAAATTTATTTATAACGAATGAATAATGTTGGTAATGATCCTCAAATTATCTTTTATAAACAAGTTTTACATAAATGTGTTATTTAACCCTAAACTCAATCAGATTGTTATAGTCAATAAGCTACATAAAATGAAAAAATGTATATTTGGTATGCTTTGTCAGAATTCATTATCCACAATTTGCTTTTATTCCTACCTATTATTCTTTGTTTTAAAGTTTCTATTCAATGGAACAACTATTCTCGTCTACCAATTGACTTATATTGTCGTAAAGTGAAAGTCATACGATATAGGAGGAAACCCTAGAAAAATTTGATTTCTTCCACATTGTCTTATTAAATGACCACCTTAGACCGTTTTCAATGAAAGTGTAGATCACTAAGTGCCAATACCTTAAGAAACAATTTCTATGCAATATACTCCCGTTTGTTACGCACTCCCGCGAAATATAAACATTTTGTATAATGACAGATGGAGTAAAATATAATGTCATTCTTAAATAGCCAGTTCATACCCTCGCTTGTATACCCTTTTTGAGTAAATTGATCATATTTCTGTAAATTTAGATTTCTTGAACGTAAATTTATATTCAAGTGGTTACGTTCTATATAACACAGCTGTGGAATGTCATATAAAGAATAAAAGTTTTCTTTCTTCATATGATGTTTAGTTGTCCCTTCTAATACTTCTCATACAGCAAATCCTCACCTTCCCGCATATATGTGAGAAACAAGACGGTAAACAACTACGAAAAAATCTTCCAACAGTATATATGACTAATATGTTCTATAGATTTAAGACAGCAAGATATGTTAATAATAGCTAAACTTTTGTAATTTACTTTTAATTGATAATTTTGGAACACATGGTTTTATACTTAAATGTAGTACGGTGTAAACATAATTGGAACTGTTTATAAAAGCACCTTTACCGATTTTAATTCACAATAATAATAAACACTTTAGGTTTGCATACTTTATTTTATATGCGTGTAAATAGGAAAACTATTTTAACGTAATTAAACAATCAATTATATATCCGTGTAATACGTGCTCTCCTTCAATACGCAGTTTTATCGCAAAAATATGAAACCCATGTGAAAGAGGTTTTAGTTTACATTTATAGAACTGTGGTAAAACAATGGAGAAGAATCCTTGAGTCAGTGAAATGAACGTTTACGCGCGAACTACTCTCCCAGAAAATGGGCGCCTTATAATATGCAGTCAAGAGGTGATATTGCTTTCTTCTGACAAACAAAAGTTTCTCTGATATAACCTACGCTCAACATATCCTTCATAGATCATTTCAGGGTATATAATATTCTGCCGTACTTTAGAGAAGTCATATCAGAACCATAATGACTCTTAAATAGCGTAGTACCCACATTATTATTTCTTGATAAACTGTCTTAAAAATTAAAACCAACATTTTAATAATTTATTTTATAGTACCTCTTTATGGGAGTTAACCATATACATTTTGTACTTTTATTCAAAATATATTGAGTAGAGTAAGGATATTTATTTGTCATTGTTATTCGTATGTAGATATTACTTTAAACAAAATTTGGAAGGTTGAAATAATACAAACCTTTGTAATAACCATTTTTCAAAATATGTTTTCATTTATTTCTTATATGGTTTACAATAATACATTCTAACAAATGTTCCAATAATTAAGCTTTTTGTGCAACAGATATATAAATAATGTCGACACATTAATGGGAAATCGTTACTATAACAAGCTGATTCACCCCTTCGACTGAGGCCCCTGAACCTAAGTCGTTCTCTTCCTCGTTTAAAATTAAAAATTCAAATTATTTTATAATTATCCAAAGAAATGTGATAAGTAAATATGTTAAAATTCGACTATACAAATGTTTCCAATTTCTTAACAATTTACACCAATACCTACTTTTTTGTTGTATCTCAACAAAAAAAATAATTTAGAGATTTCATGATGCTTATTGACCTTCAAATGAATTATTCGTTCACAAACTGAGTTTTGACTCTAGGCTACATCATTACACGCAACCCTCTTATTCAGGTCACCATTTTTTGTATTGACAGTTAAGTTTTTAATCAGCTTGTCATCAGAAGATCTGAGTTAATTGCAATAGTGTTCTCGTGAACAAGTTGTAAGTGCATTGTTGAATCGGAGTTAATACTTGACTCATTTTTCCTCTAACCCAAATAGCAGTTATTAATACTAGTGGTATTTGGTTTACTATTTCCATATCATTATTAGGTTTCTTGGTGTCCGCTTTCTCATACCTTTTGGTAAAATGCACCGTATGTAGCCTGTTTAAAGACTAGACAAACCTATATTATAATATGTAATACTTTACACATCTCAATTCCGAGTTTGTAATTTCATAACGTTTTGACCCTCGAATAGTTTTATCTTTAATTTATTTATTTATAAACTGGTAAAACGTACGATTCCGGTTCTTCTATTTTATATTATTATACATTCTACAATAACAAACTATTTTAAAATTACTCTACATAAAACATATTAGGCTATAGTTCAATGAGCATAATATAATTTTGTACTACGTATTACTATAAGCTATCATTTACTAACCATTTAGTTAAAATCTCATGTAAATAGAAACTTCGCGAATGAGGTTAGGTCGTAGTGTATTCAAATTGTTATTATTATCACTTATATTTTCATACATCTTGATTAGTAAATGGTAAAGTTACAAAACCCAATTTTGAATTACCTATTTTGCCCATTTTTGATTTACGTGATCTAAAAAAACCTTTTTTTAATATCTAAGTTTGATTTATAAATTATTGTGGCATTACACTAATAATTTTAGTTACCTAACCGATTTTTATTCCAGTATTTACAAAATATTTGATATCATTCTATTGCTTAGTATGTTTAACACGTTTTAAGTTATAACTTGTTTTATTTAAATTTAAATTTTTAGCACAGTTATTCGTCTATTGTAGATTTTTCTAATTTATCAATGTTGAGGTTCTAAAGAAAGCCACAACGCTAACAAATTAGATGATATTTGTATCTGTAGAATGATACTTTTTTCGTTTGGACTTTTTATAATTGAAAGTTAGCATAGGCTATTAGATAAAGGTATATTTACCATCGATATTATTTTCAAACCTTTATATCAGTAATGTATGTCAGTATTATCTCGTACGAATTAGTATATAAAATTCTTGGGTAAAAAATGGAAGAAGAAAAAAATTCTAATCTTATTGGTCTGAAGTAGGAGGATTGAGAGTTCCTACGTCTAACAATGGGGATTGTTATTGTGTCAGGACTGCGATATAAGGGTGGGCTTTGTTTGCAGAATACTAAAAAATGTCAAGTGAGCTCGTTATTCTTTTTAAGAAGAAAAACCTTCCAAGGAGACCAAAACTTCATTTCAGCAAATAATATCCTTTTTTCTCTTCCTCTCTTTCAGTATAATGTCTCTCTCTCTTTCTCTCTCTCTTACTCACTCTCACACAAACTCTCGCTCTCTCTCTCTCTCTCTCTCTCTCTCGCTCTCGCTCTGTATGTGCGTGTGAAAATGACGTTCGTGTTGGTGTCTTTTTTTTATTTAAGGGAAACACACACACACACACAATTAAAACAAAAATTATGATTTTGAAATTTTAGACTCATTATCTACATAAGAAGCAATTATCAGGCTTCCAACAGGGTCTGATTTAAACTATTGTTAGATTGTCTACACTGCATTCTAATTTTTATTATTTTTTGAAGAAGTTATATTTGTTTTGTCTCTCAAAACCTCATGGGTTTGTTGGGACCCGGAGAAAACTCCTCTTCAAGGCCATCCTTCAATCCACCTCTGTAACCGACCAAACAAGTAGCCTACAATAAGTTATTAATTAACTGAAGAGTGATACTTAAGTTTTAGGAAAGGATACTTGTTTGTTTTTAATTTCAACCAAGATAAAGGAAAAAAAATTGAATGGAACAAAAATTTTCCATGAACTTCTAATTTGTGTAGTTAGACAGTTCGCATGTTAAAGTATACTTCTTTCATTACTTCCTTTTAACTTCAGTATGCTCTCAACCACAAAGGACTAATTCCTGAACTTTCACTTAGCGCTAAAACAAGTTTTGCTTAAAGTGAGGTGTATTTGTCACTTCTTTTATTTGATTTAATCACCCTGGTGGTTCAAGTGAGTCTTTATACTACAGACACAATGTTATACTACATTTCGTTTATTTATTTAATGCGACATTTCGGCAACTGATTTCTTGCCCTTATAAAACCTGAAACTATTCTACCTTACACCATAAATAACCATAAAGTACCCAATACAAGTACACTCAGAACAAAAATGTCTAAAACATTTATCAACTTTCAAAGAAATTGTAGTAAAATCCTAATGAAATAAACTCACCTATATGATGAAAGTCATGTAGGTGAGTTTATTTTGTATAAAATATTCATCTAATGAATATTATTAGATATTACTATATATTACTATATATTACTATTATTATTACTATTATATTACTACTATATTACTATTATATTATACTATTATTATAGTATTATTATACGATTGATCTAGGTTAGTTATTATTTATCTAAAATGTAAATAAAAACAGCAACAAAACTGTGAGAACAACAGTATAAACAATATACAAACCCTAACCAAACAGCCAAATATTTTTTATGACCATTTTTATAACATGTTTTATTACAATTTTATAACCATAAAACAACAAAAGGGGAGAACATACAACCAACATCAACCGTTTTTTGGATGCTTGTTTTTACAAAATAGTTTATACATACTACACAATTTATCAACATAATTTTTAATATTGATATCATTGTTTTGCAAGCTATAATGGACAACTTCAGAATACGTCTTCCACGAGTTGTACTCTATATCCCGGGTAAGAAAATTTTCAAAATCAAATTTATTACCAAAGCTTTCACTATGCTCAAATATTTAATGAGAGAAACGCTGTTTATCCTTCTTAATATTATTCTCATGATCAAGAACACTAACACCAACCTGTCTCTTAACATCACCCTCATCTAAGACGTCACAATCCAGACCTACCTTATCAGCGTAGGTTGTAATTTATGTTTACTGATAGAAGCCACAGTGGGTGCGTAAGTAGAAACATTACCCATGCTGTAGAAATGTAAGATATACCAAATTAGAGTGAGATTATTCTTATCCAACCAACTTACTCTTAGCCAACTTTAGATTTTTGTTATTATAGCTAAATACATAGTATCCGGATGTGTGTAGCTGTATTGTAAGTTTGGTATCATTGAGCTTTGTACAATTGAGTTGTAAAGAAAGTTGGGTTTTTAAAATTTAATGTGTGTGTGTGTATGTGTGTGTGTGTGTGTGTGTGTGTGTGTGTGTGTGTGTGTGTGTGTGTGTGTGTGTGTGTGTGAGTGTGTGTGTGTGTGTGTGTGTGTGTGTGTGTGTGTGTGTGTGTGTGTGTGTGTGTGTGTGTGTGTGTGTGTGTGTGTGTCTATGTGTGTGTGTGTTTGTTTTTATTTTCAAGAACTACCAAATTAAATTTCGATTCTATATCTATGCCGAAGGGCAGTTATATTACTTCACCTTCTCAAATGGTTCACATTTGGTTTGATTGGAGTTTCGAAATACTTTAATAAAGGTTCAGACGTTAAAATATTTAGAAACAGAAAATTGTTTTATTTCTTTTACTTTTCCAATAAAAGAGTGAAATTATTAAAAATATCTCTAATGATACAAGTAACGCAGAAGTTTCATTTCCTAAGTACAAGATGATGCATTTTAATAAAGCACCCTTTCTGAACTGATATTTCGTTAAAGACATTTTTTTTATAATTCAGTGTATTTTGACTTATTACAAAATAAATGCTTAATATAATTAAGGAGTAATAAACAAAGATTTGTGAGGTTAAAAAGGTAACCTCATGTTAAAAAGTAGCCTTTATAAACTAACAAAGTCATGCCCCCATAATAGTTTGCCTGGGTCATTAATCCAAGATAATATGTTTTATCACCTTTCTTTTCCTCCCTTCTCCTCTAATCTAGCTTTTGTCCCTTCCTTAAAAATAAACGAACCTAACCTCGAGACATAACATTTATTATACTTATTAACGCTTCTTATGTTCGTGGTGATGGCGTGTCTGCTCTCTCCAGTCTAGTTTCCCTTTAAACATACTCATATTTTCTCCTAGGAGTTATTAGCACTCATTTTCATATATACCAAACAGCTGAACGCAGATTGAAAATGAAAGGCTTATAGATAATTCCATATTTTCCAGGTTTCTAACACTGTTTGTTTACAATTCTTCAATACTAGACCTACGTATGTGAAAGATTCGTTTGCTTTTGTCCCAAAAAGCATTGGTATAGATAATCCTTGGCCCTTTCCTGTTCTATATTTAGCCTGTATACCCATATTTATTTTTGAAAATAGTTTTAGATTTAAAGGCTTCATGTTTCACACTTTTTTTAAAAATTAGCTTTAATATATTTTAAATTATCTTTTTTAATTTCTAAAAAATAACCTATATCACCAAAACTGATTCCCTTGCAAATAAGGTCTTAGTGATTCGTCTTGTTCTTTTTTCATGATCTGTAAGTGCATTTTATTGTCATTTAGTTTCATATACAATTTAAACCTTATGATCATAACATAAATATAATATGTGAATAAATATATTTTTATTTGAGACCTTAACTACATTTAGACACTAACCTCTGAAATAGTAAAGTTTATACCATTAAAAAAAAGTTATTTCTCCTGAATTGAAGTTGTTTTTCCAGCTTTGTTTTCACTAAAAAATGATTTATTTTTAAATAATGTATGTATTTACGTTTTTCTCTGTTATTGTTAATAATTTTGTGTTTAGACCATTTTGGGAAATCTCATGTTTCATATTCACAAAACTTAATTACACTTTAATCATACCAACCGTGCTATATAACGTAAATAGTCCATGTGTTCTTCTAGAAATGATTACGGTTTTAATTGGCTAAACAAGTCGTTCAGAAAGTTCGCAGCTGTATTTCACCTCTTGAAGAGTTCACTTGCCAACTCTAAAGATTTTTAAGTCACACAAAAGTTTTACGTTCCTTTTTAGTCTGTGGATTATCTAGAGCATTGTGGAAGCTTGAAAGAATATAGTTTCCGTTTTCTATGTTATCACTTTTTTCAAAAAAAAAAAAAAAAAAAAAAATATTTGGGTAACTTAAAGTGTAACACAACAGGAAACAGGAATTATCTAGAACGAGGATTTATTCCTAGAAGATTCAACGAGTAGCTCCGCCCAATTCGTTGATTACGTCTAGGTTTTAATCAAGTCTTGCTAAGGAAGAACTATGTTCTGTTTACTAGGGTTATGCGACTGTATAGAGTAATGAAAAAATTCACTGAGTTTCGAATATTCTAAAATGCCTCTGACTTCTTTACCTTTTTAAACATGCTTTTATAACTAAACAAGTTTTATCTTTATTATCATTTTACTCTATCATTTTATATTTTTCAATAACAATGAAGGACATGGATGGGGGTTTTACTGCTTGTTATTAAAATTGATTGCTTTTCCGTTGTCACCAATTGGATGTAAGTCAAAACCTAAGACGAATCAATCTGTAGATTATTTTGAAAGGACTAATGTGTTAAACACACACACACACACACACACACACACACACACACACACACACACACACACACACACACACACACACACACACACACACACACACACACACACACACACACACACACATACACACAGACACACACACTCAATAAACAGAACGACGCGATGGTTAGTACATTCAGGTATCAACATTTGGATTGAAAGTCATATAATCATCTCTTTAGGAACCTGTTTGGGAATATGCCTACTTCAGAAAGCATATTCACATTAAAGCTCTGTTCTTCCCATTGTCTGTCCTTATCTTAAAAATAACGATTACCATCCCTTTCTTCGTCTGCCTTTCAATTGGCCATAGTAAGTATTAATCTTCCTTAAACTTTGTTATAGTGAATTTCTATTTGAGGATGGAACACTTCTCATACGAACTCTGCTTCTCACAATCTGGCTCTTCCTTAATGCTATAACTATCTTTCTCTCTCTCTCTCTCTTTCTCTCTCTCTCTCTCTCTCTCTCTCTCTCTATATATATATATATATATATATATATATATATATATATATACATATATTCAGTGCTCTCCCTCATAAGTCCAATGTTTTTAACAGGAATAATAGGTAGATGTTTCTTTTTGGCCTTACTAGGAAGGTACTACTCTCAGGGTATGACTACCCTGCACATGTTTGCAAGATATTCCTCACTAACATATCCCAGGATTCTCCATCATTGCCATACTAAGTACACGCAATAATAGTCATATAATAACGCCAGCTATACAAAACCGCTTATAAATTCCTTAGTTTTCCTAATCTCAATAAAATTCTATCTAAGCTCTTGTAAGAATTATTGTTTATTATGGCTTTTTTCCAAGATTGAGCCTTAAAAAATGCATGTATACTAGTTTATTACTTATTATTAACTGAATCCCGAAACAATAAATCATCGCCATTTCTGGGTTAGCAGCCATCGTAATAGTTTTTACAGTCCAGCATTCCTTTTTTCAAGCAAGGCGTACAAATCAATTTTAGACCAGCCCTATCTCACAGCGCTATCCTTGAGTCACCAACATTACACCGCGAAAGTTTAATCATTTCTTGACACAATGCCATTTACGAAGTTTCTAGATATAGTTTTCAATTTTAAAAAAAATTCTCTAAAACTCCCTTTTTGTACCCCACCGACCTAAAAATCTAGTCTTAGAGCAATAATAAGATAGCTCAGATAGAATTCTCTTAAGAGAAACATATTGATATCTCGCGAGGACTGAGATCTAATCTACACCCCGAGACAAAAATGGTGTAAAATTATATTTTATTCCGTTGCTAATTAGGAATTTATTAGGTACAAATGGGAAAATTCAATTAGTTCCTAATTTATTTGCAATCCATATTTGAAGAACACTCAATGGCCACTAATTTAGGTATATTTTCACAAGGGCATTTATTTGTGAAATAGGGTTAAATGCTTTAATTTCCATTTTCACAATCTAAGCTTTATATCACGTCTACCGGATGACTTTAAAAGTAAATTATCAGCAGGGCACTGTTTGAGCTATTCTCTAATAGATATAGGCCATAACTGGTTATTTTGGCGCTCTTAGTATTTATAGCGTTTTGAATATTTGTGATCGCCAAAGGAATTTACATAAATTGAAGGCTTTTACTGGCATTGCATACACTTATTTAATTCCACTGAAGTGTCTGTGTGCATATTATGACAAATATTTTGAAGTGATAACAATTGAGTATCAACGTTTGAGTTTGTTTCATCCCTGAAGGGATGAAGTTGGCAAGGATTCCGAATGATGAGACTCAATCAATATTGAAAACCTCAAATTGACAGATAACATTCTTAACCCTGTGTTTTGTATATTGTTTTAATTAACATAAATTGTGTGCCGTTTGCAAAATCGAAATAGGTATACTTACATATTACATAAATATTACATTATTAACATAAATCTTTCTTGCAAAATAGTATTCGTCTCCTTTCCTATTCACAGTAAAATATTTGGCACTTGGCTATGTATACAATGTTTTGTAATCACAGTGGAAAGGATTGAATCCCAGTTTCTCTTACCTATTATATATATATATATATATATATATATATATATATATATATATATATATATATATATATGAGGCACCAGGTCCAACAATGACAATAAAATCTTTAACACGTTTTCTTGTTTTTGTAGCTATAAAGTATACTAAGAAAGTTAATTGTTCACATGTAACTAAAGAAAATTCTATAGATAATTATTTCTTCTTTAGATGAATTCTAAATTCTATAGATAATTTTAAGTCTTTTTTCTGATGTGTACTTACTAATGTGTGTTTCGATCAAGTAACAACAGCTTGGAAACAGTATTAGCTAGATTATTACATTGCTGGTGTCCTTAAATTGTTTAACCTGTTACGCCGAGGTTTGCAAATTACTTTGCGCCAAACAGGCTGAATAAAGTTTCGATAGCGCAAACCGCAAGGGAACTGTACGGCCTGAGCAATTGATAAACGGCGCATCTTTATGCCTTGTTCTATTACTCCCTTGGAACGAACATATTGGGTTAACAACGTAAATTTTAACATAAAAAGAGATACCTTGATGTATTCGTGTGGTAATTTTCTTACTCTTACAACATGATAATGAATAATATATTATTTTCAAAGAGCTAAGTAATTTAATTTATTTAATAGATGGATAGTTATCAAGATAAACTTATAATGAAATATCGTTTTGGCGATTTTATATCTGCTCAATTAGTTTTATTGCTACTCAGTTAGCACTATGTCTTCCCACTCTTCTTCTAACTCCCTTGCCCATTCATCAAAAATTTCTTCATGTCAAAACTGCAAGTTTTATTTTTTTTCTCCGGCTAACCTTTTGCTTACGTCGTCTTTGGCCCGTCGTCTCCTGCGAACAGTACTTTCAATCGTGTTTCACAGCTGATATACGTCATCATCCATGTTTTCTTCACTTTCAGAATGCTCGGCAACTGTGAAACTGTAAAGTGCAATTCCCTCTATCGCTAAAGAGCTCCTTCAGCTTGAGAAAATTGGCCTTTCGGTAAACTGTTCTCTATAGTCCTTACTTTAATATTGGTATAGAAGAAATATTCAAATTTTTCACTTTTGATATCTGATGACCAACCCTTAATTCTAAACACGTGTAAACAATATATCTTCTTTGTTCAGTCTATATCAATTTTTTCAACTAAGGTTAAGATCTAATAATTCTATTTACACTGCAACTACAATGTACATTTCAGTAACAGTTGCTATAGATGACATAGCTAGTGCAACAACATATCACGAGCTATACAAATAGAACTGGGCAGCATTAATGTCACTCAGGCACTGACATCGACGAGAAGTGGAAAATATAAAGGTTATGTTTACATATTGACTATATTTACATCTTTGTCCTTCACAATAGCGCCTTATTACTTTAGGAGCTAAACAGGCAAACAGATTGTAGACAGTGTACTGTATTATATAACTAATAATTTGTCGGGTTGAAAAACTTTATTTACTCATAATAACTTCTATTAAGGATTATTTTATTACAATAATTTTAAGAACTTCTATTTTGGTGTAGAAAATGGAGTCAATCCGAAACGCGTCAACCAAAACAAGAATATTTTTTCGAGAATTAGCTAGAGTCTTTTATGAATAGAAATAACTTATAAACAATATATATATATATATATATATATTTATATATATATATATATATATATATATATGTATGTATGTATATATATATTATAACATAAAGTATGAGGCTTAAGAAAAATTTAAGTTAGTTGCTAAAATAATATTCTGTACAATTAAGCCAGGAAAGACACAAATAGTGCCGGCGAAGCAGGTACAATGTCATCATCCTTTTCCAGGAAAGCTATAAGTTGCATGCGGCAAATTGACAATAGAGGGTACAAAGCTTGTTAAGACCGGGAAATCCAGCGGCCGATATAGCCATGGGAAAATTAACCGTGTACCGTTAGATTAGACGAACTGTGGGAACTTACAAAGAACATTGGTAGTGGGAGAGATGAAGGATTTTTTATAAAAACTGAATAATCGGGAGTTTTAAAAGGAAGTTTGAAGAGAGTCTAAGAGGATTGCAGGCGGATTGGTAGGGATCAGGATGGAAGTGTTGTAAAGGGAGAAACTGATTAAATTAAGTAAACAGTTTTTTTATAAGTAAAATTTTTATATATTTTATATATAAATATATATAATATATATTTTATATATTTCAAAAAATATATTCCAGAGTCTCTTTAGAACAATAAGTATTTTTTGAATATAAGTGTAGCCAACAGACATCTATGTTTTAGTTCAGAACAAATTTTAATGTCATCAAAATTTATAAAAAATATTCTAGTTTCACCATTTCTAATTTAAAAAGCAATGTTCCCGTAATAGCGACCCGAGAGCAAGAATAAAATTTTAATACTGTCTTTTTTCTTATGCCATTTTATTAAAAATCTAAAACCTCAGAAGTCCACCTTATTTCATTATAATATTAGTTAAGATAGGTGGGACATTAAATAGGTGAGGTAAATAAATAACATAAGAAAATAAATTTAATTATAACAAAAGTTAAGTTATAATATATATATATATATATATACATATATATATATATATATATATATATATATATATATATATATATATATATATATATATATAACCATTGTTTTATTTCAGGTGTAGTCATAAAGCGGCTGTGGGAATCTTTAACAAAATATGGGTCCAAGTATCTTAAGATAATAGTTTCCCAGGACCAAAATTCCTGGGTTATAATAATACTGTACCGTTAGAGAAAGCTTTTTATAAAAGGGTGTGGGGATAACTAAATTAACTAAAATAAGTAATTGAGGAGTGATGATGTGAGATTGGAAGAGGAATTGATCGGTAGAGAGGTCTTGGAGGATCTTCAGAAGTGGGTAGACGTATTGGGGGGGCTAAGTGTCAGCAATGTTAACAAGGGCTAAAATTTGTTTAATAGAATTAAGGCATTCTTAATTTTTTCATGTGTATGATATAAAAGTGCGACGTAAATAAATTAGCAAGGAATTAGAAAGTAAGGTAGTTATGTGAAAAAGTGCAGTGAAGTAACTTTCAATGGTCAAGATTCCAGGTACTCAACAAACAATAAGTACTTTCTTCTTACAATTAAACTAGCCAACAGACCTTTATAAACTCAGTAAATTCAGAACAATTTTAAATTCATTAGTATAAAATAACATTCTAGTTTTTTTATCACTTTCTAATTTATAAAAGATCCATAATAACGACCCGACCAAATAACACTGTGATTATTAACTTTATTGTAATAATAACCTAAATCCTTTATTTGTAATATTAGTAAAACAATAAACTTGCACTAAATAGTATTAGGTTAATTGGTATAATGTGTAATAATTAAATGTCAGGAATAAATGCAAGTGATGTTATATTTGCTACGGGTGTTAACTATATAGAATCCTAAGAAAAAAGTTATATTTTAAATAGCTTTGGTTATAATATACATAACAATAATATTTTAATAAATTAAAATAATATATTCACATAATTAATAATTAATGTAGGCAACAATTTAATATTTAATATTTCACTTTAGATTAGATTGTTTCATGAACCTTACCTTCCCCGCTGCTTCTGCTTCTTTTCCCTCCGACTAGCCTTTTCTCTAACTCTTCACTTATCTTCCTTTTACCACACCTTGTCCGTAAGAGAGTAATGGTTTATCCCTTGGCTACGAACCTTGGTTCGGGACCTGCATCTCAAGGAATAAATCTCTCAGAAGAACCAACTCCTGAATGTTTTATGAAAACCAATTAGCCTCCCATAAGTCTCTTTAAGCTCCTTTCTGGGTAGTGGAATCTTTGAGAGACATTTGTGATTTAAAGACTATGCATGGATACCTAGTGAACTTATTTTATTTTAAATGAAAACACAGCTAATTTGAAACTATAATTTTGTTATTATCTGTTTGGATTTAGAATTACTTATTATTATTAGATTTATTTTAATTAACAGGATTTAGCTTTTTTAATTTTACCTAACATTACTTTTAAATTACCATGACTATCTTCTTTCATGGAATTAGTACAGAATATATTTCCCCATCATTTTGTTTACAATTTTATTATTACTTATATTAACACACACACACACACACACACACACACACACACACACACACACACACATATATATATATATACATTCTATATCCTTTTCTTATATTATAATCGAAATCTCAAATTGCATAATATATTTACTATCATTTATTTAAATTCAATTATTATAATTAATTAACACATAATTTTGAGTATTCAAGTTAACTTTTACGTATTTTAGAGTGTTGTTTACTTTCAAACATTTTAAGGTTACTTTCTATTACAATAGGCTATGACTTTAAACAAACAATCCTTTTAATCCACTAATAGACTCTGGTTAACATTTACATATTTATAGGTTAATCTAATTACTTATAACATGCTAGGCATTTACTAAAACCTTCCTGCAGATACTCATATACAGACAATATATAAGACAAAGGATTGTATACATTTTTCAAGAAAAAAACGATACCATATAAAAATTATTTAAACACCATACGTTTATTTCCACTTCAGGCAAACGGTTGAATGGAAATTAATTTTGAATATTTGTTAATTAATTCAGGTAACCTAAGAGAGTTTTCAGTCCCATAGGTTACTCAATTTTTTGTTAATTTTAGTTTTAAGTTAACATATTTTGAAATAAAATTTTATCTTAAAAAAATTAAATTGTTTATATGACCTTATACTGCAAAACGTTAGGCATCTACTATGGTTGGGTTGTCTTTAGGCCTCTTCACATCTCTCATGGGGTTTGGATGTAGGCTTCACTGCATTGCATGGCGTGGATTTTGTTAAGTTCGGCTTCTTTTTTCATTTTCTTGGTTGAGATGTTGGTAAAAATATATATGAGCATTAGCTCATATATTTGTACACTTCCCGGGTCACATCGTAGCACTTTATACGGACTTCGTACCCCATATTGGGTCGTTAATGATTCTGCGTGTATCAATATAATCGCACTCGACGGCTGTCCAAACTGTACTGATTAAGCGTCACTTTTTTGGTTTCGTCCTCACCAATTTTGTCTTTCCGCCTTTTTTATATCCATCTTACATTTTTAACCAATGAGAAAGCTGTTGTTATGGTGACTGAATTTGTTTATTTTGTAATTTTAAATTTTAATTACTTTCAATTTTTGTGAAAAACCTTTTTTTACTCCAATGTGTTATTTAAATTATTAAACTTCCATTTATTAATTTGTTTGTCTTTATTCTTCTAATTTAATTAACTTGCTGCTTCTGGTTGCTAGCTCAAACTTTGACAGTAGCGCAAGATCGTATAAACAATATCCCCACGCAGTTTTTACCTAAACTAATATAGCTTCATGCTTGGATAACTTAAATTTTTAGGTTATTATGTTTTAAATTAAAATTTGCATCTTTACAGAACTACTGCTACTTCCCTACGTATACCTAATTTACTTTACATTTTTATACTCATATTCACTATCCCTGATTACATTTGGTCAAAATTAATTTAATATTATACATTTTTTTCTGGGTCCCATAGGCCTCACTTTTAATGTTTCATTTAAATCGGCCTATTAGCCGTTAGCCTAATTAAAGTTTTTTTGGTTTATAATTTATTCTAACATTCCCAGTTTTTCTATTTAGTTCTAATTACTTTGGTTTACATTGATTTTCCCTATATTTAACATTTTTATTAGATTACTATAGCATATTTGGAATATCAGTTGATTGATCTATTTCTCTATTTACATTTATCTGTACTAATAACAGTTTTATTTGCATCGGTCATTCTAGCAGTTGCAATAGGAATACATTTTAAGGATGAGTAAATACTGCACTATACATGGTCGAAAATTGCAACCAACCTAGTGTTCCTTAAGTCTATTAGCTGAAACAAGGTATATATCTTTGTATATTTTCTATAATTTATATAATTCTAATTGTTTTGGTTGATCACTCTGTTTCATTCATTTTATTCATTATGTTTCAAATAAATTTGTAAAATTATTCCTAATTTATAATTAAATCATAGTCTTAGCTGGTCATACTGATAGTATAAATATAACAGAAAGAAATAAACTCGTTATATTAGGACTCGTTCTATTCTATCAAAGAAGTATTTGATTTTAAAAGAATGTTGATGGTGTAAGGATGAGATTTACTGTATGTGTGAGAGAGATTATTAAATATTGTCAACCAATGGTTGCCTGTCCTAAGGTAGGGTTTTCTGCTTTATTTCTTAAAAAAGTTTTTCTGTGATCCATAATGTCCATGGTTTTGGAATAAAAATATAAAAGACGATAAAATAAACTATTGTGTCTAGGACGATTGTCAAAGTTAATGTTTTAGCCGCACCAAATCCCTAATTATTTCCCTCATAATCTTTCGACTCCTTATATTTGAAGACTTGACAATATCGGAAATACATTCTCTATTTATGTGAGACCAGGTGTATGGCATGCAATGAATGAATGTAACGCAGAAATGTAATTTGTATAATCTTTAGTGAGTGAGGTAGAGGATAAACTTACGAGACATGAACGTAACTGTAAAATTCCAATCACCTAACTCAGTGAAGTATTTAAAAACATTTCTTCCAACCTAAATGACAAACCTGGAATTAAAACTAGCATAAAAATCTATTAATCATAAAGTATGGAAACCAACAATCTTTTTACGTCTTCCAGATACAATTATTTTGCATGAGTGACAGCGAAGATGGTAGGAATACGAGTACCAATAGAAAGGTTTAGCAGCTCGATATTGTACCACTTTTTTATGTGTTGGAGGATTGTGATAATGATATCCGGATGGGGCTATTGCAATCAAGAAATCTGTATGGGGGTATTGCCAGCAAAAAAACCTTTATGGGACGATTGCAGCTCGTAAAATGTTTGTATCAGTTTGTTATGTGTATTCCAAACAAGTTTATTCTAATGAGAGGCATGCATTATTATTAACATAACCTATTAATACTAATTCTAAATTTTACAGTAGAACAGCATTAAAAAGACGATGAACCAATTTTCTCAGATACGTATTATTGTCGTATGTTCTCTTTCTATTATGATGTCATATAAAACAATGAAGGCAGCAAACGAAAAATTTGTCAAATGGAGCAGCTCTATAACGTTTGGCGTTATTATAAATTGTGTTAAAGTTAATTAACTAGAGACATTTTTATTGTGTGAAAACCAATTCAGATTTAGTGGAATTAAAATGTTAACAGTAAAATGAAATCAGAGTAAACAGTGAAGCATTATTTGATTGAAATGGGGATGCAATGGATGAGCCAATTTAAAACTATGAAATTTAGTTGATTAGGAATATTGTTTGTTAGAGAATTATCGATTATATTTCTAACCAATTAGGGTAATTGTTAGCTAAGTATTAGTTGCTTTTGATAATATATTGTTTACATTTTGGGAATTAAACAATTTTTAAATATGTCTGCATTTGAGACCAGAGACGGCGATAAAGTCTTACGGGTAGAATAAACATTACAACTCTTCCTGCATCTTGTCCAATGATTTCAATTATTTTAGATTCGCATTTTCTGCATTAGTATTTAATAGAATAACATTAATATGAAATAAATACAATAGTTTTAGGTGTTAAAAAAGTAAAGTCTTCTTTACTAAACATATAAATCTGTCTTCCTCTTTCACCATCACTGTCGCGCTCTCTCTCTCTCACTCTCTCATAAGCATACCCAAGATAATTATTTGAGATTTCAAGCATCTGTAAATTTTAAACATAGTTACCCGATGACCGGTAATAGTGCTAGAACTATATTTATTACATATTAACAGATTTAAAGGTTTTAATAATCTGAGAATATCATCTTCGCAGTAAACGTTTTATCGTGGTTTTAATGGAAATATGTTTGCAGAACAGCACTGCACTGTACAGAATGTTAGCTACGATAATACAACTTCTGGTCGGTAATAGAGAAAGAAAGTGTTTGGTTTCACGTCGATCGATGAACTTCAGTTCAGTATAGGCGTTTGGTGGTGGCTTTCATTGGTCTCGTCATGTGATGCCTACGTTGGACTATGCTGTTTAAGTAACGCTTAAAAGGAATATGTTATAGGGAAAATTTAATCCACCACTTTCATAATTGTTTTAGATATGTTTTGCAAACGCACTACCAAAATATCCCGTTTGTTTTGAATATTCTTTCATGCAATTGATTTCAATAAGTTTATAAGTTCTTAGGTGAAACAAACATCCATCTTCCAAAATACACAATCGCTTTGCATTGTTACGCAAAAGAAAAGTTTTACTGTTGCCTTATCGTTTTTTTTGAATTTTACTCAACAAGTAATTAGTTCTCCAAGATACTGAATAATATATACTTCAAAGAAAGAGCCCCCCTTTCTCCCAGTTTAACTACGTCTCCCTGGTAACCTACTAGGCTGTCGAAGATATCCGAAATTATTATTGGTAGAAATACTATTAAACATGAATAGCAGTAAATCGACTTTCAGTGACACCAACATATCCCTTCTACATACAACATAAAACATGTTTAACCCCACAATGTTTTTAACCCAATATGCACAAAGTGTAGATTTCCCAATCTAGAAATTGTCTTCTTATTACATGTTGTTATTCACTCATCAGATGGCTTAACTAACTTTTCATTGTGAAAATCATTTTACGATTACACAACATACAGTATAATTACTCATGTAATGGCTAACTTATTTTTATAGATTTAAGACTTTCTACAGAATATACAAACATCCTTGCTATTTGCATACTTATCTTTATTTACTTAAGCTTTTACTTACTTATTATTACATAGTGGAGACTTCTTATTATTCACAAGGAACGTGTATGTAATTTTCAGTTGGTTAACTAATATTTATACTATGTAGCTTTTTTAATTATAAAAACAGGTTTGTAATTTTGAAATATAAAGGTTACCTTTATAAATTTACACGTTTTTATGAGCTATAAAAATCTATGCACGGATCAGACATTAGAGCAATCTGTAAAATGGGAATAATAAAAAATTTGATATCGGATGACAATATTAAACTTTGCATCCCGTTCCTACAGAATTATATTTAAGGCTGTGGGAACACTATTCGTTTTATTTAAGAAATTCGAAGCCTAATTAGTACACGTCAATTAAAAAACATTTCCTGGAATAACTGTATTCAAACTTTCAATTTTACACGGAGGTAGGAAAACATAACTGTTTTACAGGGTGAAGTTCAAAATAAATAAAACAAAATAATGGTTACTTTTATACAGGTGTAGATTGGGGGTTAACGAAACACCTTATATCAATTTATTTTCACCATATATTCATTAGTAAGTATTTCAAGGTAAAATGTATAAATAATTGTGATTGGTATATGATAGTTTTCTCTATAAATGTTTTATAGCTTAAATTGTAATGTATTTAATTTTGTGACATTAATTATTAAGGAATTAACGATGATGTTTAATATTGCATTATTAGTTGCATAATTAATTAGTTGATCTGCAATGTCAAATGTTTAATTGATAAATAGAATGACGTGTTAAATAAACAATTTTAAACTACAAACATTGAGTTAAATAAATCAAATTTTTCTTCAACAAAGGAACATGAAAATACAAATGCATTTTGCGCTTGAAATGTTACATTACTTTCAGATTTTAGAAAGTTTACAGAATTAACTTATCAGACCCTTATACGTAACAAAATCTATGGCAGAGCCGCTGACAGCCATTTGAAATTGCTTTGCATATTTAGAATACATTTAATTTGACTTTTCGTCATTAAAATTTTACTACATTACACAAATGAATTTACACTTTCTCATGTTAAACTGAAAAACTGGCTTTATTTTGCTGCAAAAGATTAAAGTTCATACTAAATATTATCCCTTTTATCACATTATGTTTTAAAGTTACGACTTTGCTGTATTTTACCCAAGCTGAAGTAGCAAACGTCGTTCCGGTGCTGATCTCGGCATTCTGCGTGTTCTATATGTCCTCTCGGTATTCGGAATCTCGCCCAGGCGGTGTGTCTTAACAGCTTAATTATAAAGGAACCAGCAAAGAAAAATTTAATTAAATTTACTATAATAGTTTCTACTATAAAGTTGCTCATTTTCAAGAAGATTCACAAAGAAAGAATTTTATATAAAAGTTTAAACAAAAATTAAATAATAATATAATATTAATAATTTCACGTACCAGTGATAAATGGTTTTTAATATAACAAATAATTTATAATATAACAGAAAGTTGTATTTACAATTTTTAATTAATTTTAAATTTAAAGAGAAATTAATTTCAAAATTAAAATTTATGTGAAGATTTATTATATTATATACTGTGAAATACAAAATAAAATCTTAATTTGTTTTCAAGTACAAAAGATTAAAATCATAATAATAATTGAATATACGTAAAATAATAATTTATTTAAATATGTAATGTTAAATATTGTCTGCACATTGAGAATAGCATTAGAAATCAAGAAAAAAATTGTAAAATGAAACATTATGTGTAACAAAATGTTAAATCGTTTTATTTTTTATCTTTAAAATTAATATGCAAATACTTCTTAATTTATTTCAAAATATCCAGCGTTAATAAATAAATAAAAACATTATGTTTTTTCCAGGTAATAAATTAAAGGTTGCAAAGTTAGATATCAAGTGTTTTAAATTCATAAAACAAAACATTCAATACAATAATTCCTAATGTTACAACAACAGAGTTTCCTCCTGAGAGTAAATTAATTTAAAATATTTGAGCTATATCAAAAGACAGTTGGTTTTTAAATCAAAATACAGGAACAAGGTCCACTGGCAGATAATGCTGTAACACAGGTGCCTGTAAAAATGTAAAATTGAGCAGGATCATATTTTGCACGGCCCAACCTTGATCACCTGTTAATAATAGCACATGGTAAGATTAATGTATGAGATGATTGTTCATGCTAATATGTATCATTTTAGATGACAAAAATTGAAATACCACTATATAGCCCTCATACTAATAGTTAACAGTAGGGGGTTATTAGGACAGCAAGTCAGGTCGGAGTGTCGTTGCATGCGTTTAAGTATATTTTAAGCAGTAGGCATGTGGTTAGGCGTTGGGAGCGCAGGGTATAGGGGGGATTCGTTACTGTGTGTGTGTGTGTGTGTGCGTGTGTGTGGGTGGGTGGGTATGTGGTGTGTGTGTGTATGTGTTAATAAATTAAATATATTTTCTCTACAATAAATTCAATAAAATCAGGAGAAATACAAATATGCTGAAAATGCTAACTTGATTGCAAAAAACAAAAAAAATGTTTTTAAAAAATCAATTCCTACTGGGGTTAATAAAGAATATTTATCATTGTTTGCTTATTTCCATTTTGTTTACTTTATTACCTACGTTTTTTTCTAACCTTAAAGTACTATTTATGATTTTGTGTGTTAACCATGGCTACGGTTTAAGGTAGTAGATTTCATATACATCTTTGAAAAATAGATATCTAGTTATTGGAAAGTTGGCGCAGTCCCAACGTGTTTTAGTTTCTAAAACCTCGTAGGGCGAATCCCGATAGGTCCCCAATTTTTTATAACTTTTATATTGAATAGATATGTGTAAAACCTTTTTTTAACATCAATTATTATCCATTATAGGAACAAAATGTATGAAACAAAATGGATATATAGGAACAAACTTGAATGAATGAATAAATCGAATTTAATGACGACTGATAATTTGTACAAGATATAAATCAGGAGAGCGTGAGGTAATAGAAGGATTTTAGAAACTAAGAATTAAAATCTATAATTAATCGATAAGAATGTTCTGAATTTATAGTTCGAATAAGTAAAGGAAAGAGACATGCGTTTTGTGAAAGAATTATCTATTATTCATTACATGTTTATATTCTGTGTACACTTGAAAATACTAAACTAGTTATATATCTTTTGCATTCTTAGTAAAGATTTGAACTTAAATTAATTTGTCATTAACACAATACAATCTCTTTCTGTTTTGTATTTTTCTTTTTATGTGTGTATAGGTCTCGAAAAACTTTTGAGAATTCCGTATAAAATCAAAGTAAGGTCAAATGTTTTCAAAGTAAATATTTTTATAAATATCAAACGCAGAAGCTGGAATAATACAAAAAATGTAAAAATAGAACAATTCTCAAGGAACACTAATTTCTAGAAGCTTACTTCTCATTGAATTCACTCAGAAAAAAGCTTTTGTGCCCAAGAAAGTTCATTTTTAGGAAGGGAGCCTTTATAAGGAACCGTCAATAATCTACTTTGCTTACGTAGACAGAAATGAATGAGAGCAATAACATGAAATATCAGAGGAATAATATACTATACATTATAACTTGAACAGTTATGCACAAATGCATCGGCAAAAGAGAAATCTCCATATTTTACAGTTCTCATTGTAAAGGAGTTTTTCTAAAGTCCGTATTACGAAGGAAGAAATAGGCTGTTTAGTGTATTGGTTAAACGTAACAAGGAAGCTTCGAAGTCAGACAAACCTTTTGTTTGTTTACGGGAACATCGTTGCTAGCGGTGGTCACTCAATTCTATCTCCCTTTATATTCTGTGAAACAATGTGGTAATTACTCTAGCAACAAATGCCGTATTCAAGCTCCATGACCTTTGAAAAATCGAAAAAATTAATACTCCGTTGCATCTAATGCTGTAAAGCGAACGTTAGGTTATACTAATAATTTTTAATTTGCTGCTAGTTTTGGAAAATCTATCACAATTGCCTTCTTTTTTACTTAACCGTAAGAAAAAAGAACTTATTTCTCTTTTCTTTATGACACAAAGAGATAATTCAAATTAAAAACCACCTAGACAGTTTAATCAAAGACTCATTATGTATTGTCATTTCTATGTCAAAATTACTCTTTTTCCACGATAATCGACATTGATAGTCATAGTGTATGTAAATCATACGTTCTATGTCACCACGCAGATATTTTCTGTCATTTTATCTATGAGAAAGTGAATGGATCAACGACAACGTGTGTACGTGACACATACTACGCAGTCCTTGCCAGTCTCCACTGAAGAGAAGGTGTGGACTTATTATTAAATAAGGCTTACTGGACAGGTTGCAACGGTTAGTTTCTGAACAGAGATATCATTCAAATTTTAATTTGTTTGTAGAATGCATTTTACTAAGCATGTCTTTGTAACATAAACACATACTTTGTGTTTACTGCTTGTATTAGTTTTATTTCAATATGCACAGAACAATGACATTATTACAATAAAAATATTGAAAAGAACCCCAATACCACAAAAATAATCAAAAATAACAAATAAGACAAGTTACTTAAGATTAACATATTGTACCACTGTGCTCTTGATATTGTGAATGACATTATTATTTCGCGATACAATTGCTACACATTTCCACATGATTAGGTAAGGTGGTTCATTTCAAAGAAATAAAAATTATTATTTACAGCTATAAGCAAGAAGAGCATTGGCACAGCGTGACGTTTAGCTGTAAAGTTTCACTTCCATAACAACTTTACGCCCGGTTTATTATCTTTGTTAAAACGTTTTTCTGTGTTAATATAAAAGTTAGTAAATTATAAAAAGTTGCTTTTAAGCATGGAAGCAGGATGTGAACGAAATGAGTTTATGTTTAACTATTAGGGAACGGTTTGCCTTACGTAGGATGTTAATGACGTAAAATTGGAATTTAAATATGTTAATATTTCCTTGCAAATGTAAATTATGTATGCGAAAAATGTGAAATATTTGCTTTACATTTCTCCTCGTATAGATTAAAATAATTATCATTTGTTTTAACATCCAAAAATAAAATTACATCCAAATTAAATAGGTACTTTTTACAATAGAAAAAGCTACCAAGGATATATAATAAATACGGCAGCAGCATTTATAGTCCAAGCAGTTCATTAGATCAATGCTACATATTTATTGTAAATGCCTATATTATTTAGTATTGTGATACAAGCTACTGTCGTAAATGGTAAAAGCATAAAAACGTCTGGGTAAACATACCATTATAATAAATTGTAAAGACACTTGAAACGAAAATTCTAAGATCACATAGACTGGTTTAGAAACGATAACTAGCTAAGGCGGCTTCCACCGGAAATACATAGTGCGAGAACAATTGATCTCGTATAAGGACTCGATTATTTACTAAAATTAGACATCATTAAATTTTAAACAAGAGAGTATATATTTTATGTGTAGCTACCGCTCCTTAGAGGATGAATAAATTTGGAGGTGATAAAAAAACTCTCCAAGACTAGTTGTTAAGAATCAACGATAAAGAAGTCTATCTAAGTCTCTCTTTAAAGTACATTTCTTCTCCAGAGGCGACCTCATATAAATGATTTAGCAATCCATTCGACGCGCTAAATGTTATTGTACAATTTGGTTACTATGTGAGCTATGTTTTATTTTCACTAATCTATTAAAGAACAGTAGTATTTGAGTGCAGACTTAGCAAACCTAGCTTTGAAATTATTTCTAAATAATCTCTCTTTATAAGGTTAATGTCACTCATGCATTACTTCATATTATACCCATTGCTTTTTTATATAATATACTCGATCTCATTTACATTTCATGTTTTTCATTTCAGATGTGAAAGGCAAAAAAGGTAGTAAACAGAGAAATAAAATCAATACCCTCCATTGAAGGCATTTTTTTAAAATAACTAAAGAGGGTGTAATAATGGGATCTAATATTTAATAAAATGAAAAAAATGACGTTGAAGCCAAAGCGGAATTTTTCTGATATATTTACATTAATCAATTTCTGTTTGCATTTGGTATGGAAGATGTTTAACGGGGAAGGATAACTTTTTTCTGGTTTCATCATTATGTTTATTAAAAATAATAGTTAAGTGATCGTCAGGTATAAAATATCATATCGATGTATAGTGTATAGCTCCTAACTTTTCATGTAGCTTCGAGTAGCTAAGAGTGTTACACAGTCAACTTTGGTTGCAGTGGTCTAGTAGTGTAAGAGAAGACTTGCTCTGTTCTCTGGAGGGACGCCGTAGAAAACTCTTTTTGGTTACGTCTCTGGAAATATGTGACATCAAATATGCATGAGACACAATCACCTTAAAAGAAAAAGAGCTAATTTCCAGTGTAAATTAATTTTTGGTACATGTCTTTTCTCCAAGAATGTTTATTCTAAGAAGGTTTAATCCTTAATAAATTTTTTAATTAATTTTGTTTTAAATGCTTTTCATCATATACCCACAAAAAGCTTCATGCGCTTTTACCTTTCTAAAGATCAGACGCGAGTGCTATTAAAATACACAAAGCCAATGTTCTCTCTATGGTAAGAAATCTAAACCACCTCAAGACGTTAGTAGATTTGATTATTATAGGCCTTCGAAAGACAGTGTGAAAAAACATAATTTCCTATTATGTTTAAAGCTAGTATGAACTCACTCACTGCTGCCACGGATAATCCTTATGGTGTTTCTGAAAAAGTAAATGAATTTTTATTTCCTAAAACTTTATATACACATTTCCTATGATATTTCCTGCTCTTAACTTTCGCCCTCAAGTTTAAAATTATGACTCCTCTTATTTAATATTTCCCGAGTGTATTGTCAACAATTCCTTGCACAATTACATTACGAACGTTTCCTATCTCGCCATTGAGGTTCCCGTCATCGTCCAAGAATCTATTCCTGTCTTCGATTCTGTTAAAACTATTATTTTTAGAATTATTGTTTTATGTACCACACTGAAATCGTGATTTGTGAATATAAACCTCGTTACGATTAATGCGGATTGAGTTACCTCATTACAACACTTTATATTTCCTGAGTGATATCGTTCTTTTTTTAAATTTTGATTTCAGTGTTTCGCAAAGACATCTTTTTAAAAAAATTCCTTCGACAGCTGTCCTATGGGTTAGTAATATCCCTCGTGGTACACTATCCTCGTAATCACTATTATAATTTGCATTTTTAACATTGATATCGATTCCTCTCTCCCTACTTCCTCGAATGTTTGATTTATTTACATTTAAAACGAAACTTAAGTTCGTTCCGCAGTCGAATGCCAATTATAACTGCCAAGAGTCTCTAAGCAAAAGTATTTTACTTGTTAGAAACAGCTTAGTTATTTGATAGGCAGGTTTATTTTTAGAAAAAACTATCTAACTAACGGGAGTATAATATGCTTAGGTTAATCCAAATTGGTAAGATGGTTACTGCTTCGAACGACTGTGGAACAATGCTTTCAATGGACGAGATTAAGCAATATTTTGCATCGTACAGAGACTGTATGATCATTCGCTAAATTATTACCAAGTTAAATCAGAGACAGCAAAAGTTTCCTTCCTTCAAATGAATAGATAGTTCTATTACAGGGTCGTATGTGTACAATATATAAATGTATTGAAAAGCAATCATTTTACTTCTTCTTTCCTATTACGGCTTCTAGTAGGCAGCAGAAGAGGAAGTGCAAGACACACCACTCACAACTCCTTAGCCTTCAGCAGGAGTCCCTGCCCCAACGAAATTGTGACAGATGTTTCGAGAGGTGATCGGTTTTTGATGAGCATTCCCGGATTGAAAACAAAACCTATATATACATATTTGAGAGAGAGAGAGAGAGAGAGAGAGAGAGAGAGAGAGAGAGAGAGAAAGGAAAACAAGAGAGAACGGGACAGCGAGTATGTGAGAGAGAGAGAGGTGTGTATTAGGTGAGCATTTCTTGTAGAAGTAGGTATTTTCAAGTTAAATATTTTAATAAATAAGAATAATAACAAGCGCAGTAATAAAAACAAGTAAGAATTTTAAAACTAATACTTTTATAAATAATAATATTGACCGCAAGCACAGCATTATTAATAATAATAAGCATATTTATAATTCTCTATTTAATATATACAAATTATTATGTCTATTGTAATTTACTCCAATTTAGTACTTTTACTAACTGTAGTAATTAGAGTTTTACCAACTTCAATAAAAAAAAGTATATTGTTACAAAAAACGAAATGAAATATTTGATTTTTGGGAACAAATCAGACTAAATTAAAAATATACTATAGAAACTTCATAAAATCCAGCAAAGAAAAACAAGATTTAGTGCCTTGTAATTTTGCTGTAAACCTACTTCAGTTACTTGTCTTCTTAATTAGCGCTTTTCAGAGAGAAGTAAGGTCCGTATGGAAATAACCCGCAGTACAGTCAAGTTCATAGGTTGAATATGAGGCTAACAACAGTGGTAGGAAAACATCGCGTATCTGAAATCAACAACAGCAGATTACTAGATGGGTAATTTTTGATGAATAAACTACTGGAAATGTGATATAAACCTTTTAAATTAAAAGTAATTTCATTTTAGAAAAAGCTAAAAAGCCAACAAAATTTTCAAATTTTTCGTATCATAAAGACCTTTGTTGTCAAAACTATTCATGTTAATTTAGTTGATTACTGTTTGTGCAATAATTAAGTAAAAGTTACTGACAAACTGTTGCTATAATTATATTAACGAAATAATAGTATTTGACGCTATTATACCCCAAAATAGAATGTAGGATGCTAAGGCAAGGTTAGCTATGAAATCTAAAAGAGTTAGTGGGAAAGTTCACTTACTTGTAGGCGGTTGCCTGTCACAACTATAACTGGTGGTAGTACTACGTTCGGTCGCAAGATGAGTAGAGACAGCGCTCCAATCGTAGTAAAATGTAGATAAAAAATGAATTATAATAGAAATAATTGTTCCTCACTCACAATGTTGTATTTGAGGAAAAATGAGGAAATATAAAAGGATTTACCCAACAATTACGATCTATCGTTTCATTTATTTTAATATAATTACAATTAAAAGCTCAAGAGAAATCATAATAAAACATTGATTTTCTGTTAGCAGCAGCTATTAGGTAAATGAATTTCTTTATTATATATTTCTATATCTATATATTTCTTTCCATTTATTACTACTATATCCGACACAAAGCTCAGTAACAAAGAAAAACCGAATACTTTGACTTCCACACATACTCTCATTTGTTTTTCAAAACCCTTTCCTGTTATTTTGAATTTGACTATATATAGATGTTTGACTATACATTTCAAATATTAGTACTTTTACTTTTTTATGCCTATAGGGTAATATTGTAACATTTGTTTAGTTCCTTTATTGCTTAGTAGTGGGCATTAATAAACTACGGTTTTATAATTTTCAATTTTTCAAATCAAAAATAAATACAGCTTACCTTTGATGTATAAACTATGATACATCTGGATTAAAAAAATATATATATATAAAATTGCTCTGTTTTAATTTTATTAAACACATGTTGGTATAAATGGAAATGTTTTATGATAGTTTATTGGGTTTCATTAGACCACTGACCCCCGAAAGTTAAAATAGGTCTTAATGACAGTTAATGAATTCAGTTAATACGTGGGCGTTAATACATATATTCGAAATTAAAACCCTTATTCTTTTTTTTTAGGGTTTTAGGGTTGTTTTAGATCTTTAAGTAATAGCCATAGTCCCTAATACCCCTAAATCCCAAATACTCATATTGTTGGACAGTCTACTTTTCCTCCGTCGAGTGTGTGTATTCGCGCTCTTGGATTATGGATTACAAGATACTTCCACGAAACCAGGAAGATAAACTGACGTGGGACAAAAGTTACAGTGTTTATTAGCCGAAGATGATATTTAGAAAATGTCAATAGTTTATATTGAAAACAGTATTCAAAGTGTAGACAATCAAATATTTTTGTCTAATAAAGGTTTTAGATGTTACTAATATTAACAAATGGGTTACACACAAACATGCATAAAGAGCATTAGTATAAACAGGTGTACATAAAATATCGGAGTGACTTGATAAATTGAAAAATGTTTTCCCCATAATATCACTTTTTGGAGCGAAGCCCGTTTATTCACTAGAGAGCTTTTCATATATTTCAAAGCCTTTACGTTGTTTTTAATGTTCTTATGATCGAGAGGAAAGTTTTCCCCCATTATATTACTCTCTAGAACGAATCCCGTTTATTTACTAAAGAGCTTTTCATATATTTCAAAGCCTACTCGTTGTTTGTAATGTTCTTATGATCGAGAGGATAGTTTTCCCCCATAATATTACTCTTTGGAGCGAAGCCCGTTTATTCACTAGAGAGCTCTTCATATATTTCAAAGCCTACTCGTTGTTTGTAATGTTCTTATGATCGCGAGGAACGTTTTCCCCCATAATGTTACCATTTGGAGCGAAGCCCGTTTATTTACTAGAGAGCTTTTCATATATTTCAAAGCCTACTCGTTGTTTGTAATGTTCTTATAATCGCGAGGAAAGTTTTCCCCCCTAATATTACTCTTTGGAGCGAAGCCAGTTTATTTACTAGAGAGCTTTTCATATATTTCAAAGCCTACTCGTTTGTAATGCTCTTATGATCGCGAGGAAAGTTTTCCCCCATAATATTACTCTTTGGTGCGAAGCCCGTGTATTCACTAGAGAGTTTTTCATATATTTCAAAGCCTTTACGTTGTTTGTAATGTTCTTATGATCGAGACGATAGTTCCCCCCCATAATATTACTCTTTGGAGCGAAGCCCGTTTATTCACTAGAGAGCTTTTCATATATTTCAAAGCCTACTTGTTGTTTGTAATTTTCTTATGATCGCGAGGAAAGTTTTCTCCCCGTAATATTACTCTTTGGAGCGAAGCCCGTTTATTTACTAGAGAGCTTTTCATATATTTCAAAGCCTACTCATTGTTTGTAAAGTTGTTATGATCGAGAGGAATGTTTTCCCCCCTTAATATTACTTTTTGGAGCGAAGCCAACGTTTCAGAAAAAGTTGATGAGATGTAAAACGACAAACTATCGTCCACGATTATTTCCACTTAATTCTGTCAACTTCATCATATAATTATTTCTCTGATTGCTGTAATAGGCAATAAGGTTGGTAGAAATTTAGTTTCATTTTTAAAACATCCTTTGAGTAGTTTAATTTTTGGAAAACTCAATCGCTATTTTAGATGTATAGTATAATTCAAGATAGTGAGTAATTCGTATGTTTAGATAAAGGCCTGTTAATGCAAAAGATAAAACGTTTGCATAGACAAAGACAAATAAATGCATGATTTAGATGCACATTTTTAGGTTAAATTTGTGATAAGAGGTAATTGGACTTTAAATATTTTGCCTATAGGATATACTATTTTAATTGATAGTTTTCCTTGTAACGATATGTTTTAACAGTTTTACACTTACAGTTTATGTTAGTTCATTATGTTCGCTATTGTTATTTCCATTACATTTTTCAAGCTTATACAAGTTAAAGTTTAAATTGTTCAGCCGTTTTACGCAATATCAAAACATTTTGACAATTGCATACAACGGCTCTTTCAACATAGGTTCATATATTTCAATTTTTTTTCCCATTGTCAGAATATGCGTTCGACCTACCTATGAAGTTAATATTTCACTATTGTAAGATATTAAACATGTACTTTATTAAAAAATCTGTCTGCTCAAAAAACGACCTTATTGTCGGTCTGAGTGATAAGCGACTATGGTCCTATATTATGAGAAAACAACAGCAATTATTTGGCTCAGCCCAATAGCAATGCTATAAGACTAAGTATATTCTAAACGGGCCATCTTTGAGTATAATAAATTTGGAATTACATAAAATTGTGTTGAGCTAAACACTCTAATAATTGTCACTATGTGATACTAAAAGCTAAAAATTGTTTGTCAAGATAGTTAATTCTGGTAACTACATTGACTAAAATCTTGAAATCCCAGTCTGCTGATATTTCAGAATGTGATAATCTGAAGATGACAATATACTGATGTGTGAGAAACATAAAGCGTGAGTTTATAGGCAGGTTAATATTTCATTCTGGTTAGGATAATTACATTGCAAATAAGTCCTAATTTCTACAAATACAGTACATTTTAACTGTAGTGTGTAATGAAATATCGAGGTTGAAAGTCGTGCCAAACCTTGTTCAAACGTTTTACTGGATGCTCAATTTTTCTGTATTTCTTCACCTGTTCTCCTCCTGCGTATGCTTCCGATGCGATTTCTGCTAAACATTATATTTATTTAGGTGGTAATGGACGTAATGGTGGTAATGGTAAAGAGTGAAGGAGATATAGGTCGGTTATAGTGCGAAACGTTGTCTTACGCTCTACGGTATGTGTGTTACCTGCGATTCGAATCAAGTAATTCGAAGTATATATTGTTACATTTATCGTAACAACCGTATGTGTTGTTCTTTACAGCATTGAAATCGATCTAGTTATTAAATACACTTTTTATATTATTATATAGATTATTATTTAGATATGTATGTGCAACACACACACACACGCGCGCGTGCGCGCGCGCGCACACACACACACACACAATGGGCTAGTACTTTTAAACTAACAAGAAGCTGCAAGAAAAATCCCAAATTGTTTGAAAAGGCCTACGGTACTTTATCAAAAACTTAGATGCAACAAATATCTCATTGGTCATAGTGATTAGGTCGAAAAGTTACTTAAAGTTAAATACTTCTTATATCTTAGTAGTATAATATACATCATATACAGTATAATATAACCTGTAATTTGTGTATATGCCTTACCTTATTTTATTTCCTAATGTAGGTTAGGAAACACACGTTTATGTAAACTGTTATTGCTTATGAAAATAAAAAACTTTTAACAGGTTTTCATATGTACCTGAAATTAGAACCATTACTTCAGATCAATTTGTTTAGAAGTCCATTACGAATAAATAAAGGTCTGCACAACATTCCTTCAGATAATTTAATGCTAGTAAGTTGATTTTCCACCCTTACACTGTAAATGTTGAACATTTATTTTTACTCTATACCTAGCATGCAATTTTTTTCAAAATATTTTAGACATGATGAATTTTAAATTTTAGGATGAAACAAATTAAAAGATTCACTTAAGAATAAAATCTAATATGGTATTTACTATGGAAGAGACTATTAGATTCAACTTGCTTAAATAACATAACTTATCAGTTTATTGAGTGGCTTACATATGCCGGTAATGTGGCAAATAACCAGGCAACCGACAATCCGAGCCAACCTCAAAGGAGCCGTAGTAATGTTATTAGTAAATATACGATAAACGGTGTTGTGCTTTGGCCAATCCTTGTATTAAACCCTGTGGCGAAATTTCCTGAGAAATACAATACTCTTACTTCACTATAAATTAGGGTTAGATCTTAGTGGCCTGTCATATATACTACGGTTTATTATTATGTATACGAAAAAGTAATTAAAAACAAAAAGAATTTGATGAAATAGATTATTTTTTCATAATGTTTTAACAATATCAAATGCGATTATACAAAGTCATTTATTAAGTTTATTTTAAAACATTAAACTTATTCAACATTGGTTTACTTCCATCCTCGCTTACAGACACAATAATGAAGAGGAATTTATTGTAAGTTGCCTCTTTGTATATTTCCCCTTTGATTTATCATTTTAGGAAGAACTTAAAACCGAATGTTATATGTATGAATATATCTTTCACAAAACCTTTAAAATAATTTAAATCACATTTACCATGATTTGTTGGTTAGCTTGAATTTAAAACTAAGAACATTCACACCGTTTCATAAAAAAAGGTTGTATATTGGAAGTTTTAAAACTCCGAAAACCGAATGACATTAAAAAAATGTTATTCCTAAGTGCACACGGTAATAAGGAGTGTTTGTATATGTAGTAACGAAAACAATAATGTATTTTTCAATAAGGAGTGATATTATACGTATGTTTATGACTCCTTTATAATTATTTTTATCATGATTATTCCATTGAAAATTGTTCCATATTTAAACAAATGTAGAGCTAATAATATAAAATTTATAATATACACATGTATACACACACACACACACACACACACATATATATATATATAATATATATATTTATATTATATATTTTATATATATATATATATATATATATATATATATATATATATATTAGTATATGCATAATATATATTGTATCCACTTCAAATATGAATAGCCCTACTAATACCTATAGGTTAAAATAAATAATTATTGATTGGTTTCTTTTATTAGTATAATAATTTGAAGTTCATAAAGGCTATTATTATAATTAGTTGTTATAAATAACTCTCTATACTATATTGGTGGTTCAAATATTATAACATTTGCTTGGGCTCAATACATAGCACTGAATGTGTGTTATAATTTTAATTCTTGTATTTTTATTTTGACTTATGTTGTTTATTAATACACAAGAATACTTATTGCGATATATATATATATATATATTTATATATATAATTAATAAATTAAAAATATTTCAAAAATAAGAAAACTTTTAATGAATATATTTATTCAAAGCTTTCCGCCGATAAAATAGTACCAGCATCTTCGGGAAAATAATTATCTAATACAATATTTTTACAAAATTAAAACACAAGTCTCATAATCATATTTATAAATTAAATTATATATATATATATATATATATATATATATATATATATATATAATATATAATATATATATATATATATATATATATATATATATATATATATATATATATATATATATATATATATAATATATAATATATATATTGTATAAATATATATATATATATATATATATATATATATATATAGTATATCATATATAATATATATATATATATATATATATATATATATATATATATAAACGGGAATATAGTTATTCAATGTTAAATATCCAAGATCATTTCATACGAATTTGTCACTGGAAATATTAAAAAAGATAATCGTAATTTAAATTTTCTTACAGCAGATATATTACTAATAACAGCGAAATTGCTAAGAGACAAACTTATATTTTAAATACTTAATATAAATATTTGTAAAATATGCTTCAAATAATAAAATAAGAGCTTAATTGACACAAAAAAATATATACTGTTGACACAGTAAACTCTAAAATTATGATATCAACACTCATAATAAATATTTATAGATTTGCCAAATAAACAAGTTTTCTAATGTTTACCAAAGGTGATCTTAAAGAAACACACGAGTTCAGTAAATATACAATGATATTTTAGCAATATATAATTTTCCTATGTTATTTTAAATATTAAAAAATATTGTATAATTAAGTGGACATTATTTACTAGTAACCCCATATACTAGTGGAGACTCTATATTTCTCTTCTTTCATTACTAAATGCTTGGAAAAATGTACACTTTTCTTTCTTTTCATCGTTTTGACTGACCATCAAATAAGCTACCCTAGGTAACTCGAATTAGTAGACCACAGAAGAGCTCTCTAATATAAATCAATATATCACTGATTTAAAATATATCAGTTTCTAAAAAGAATACCAATCTCAAGAAATATGAAGAGATAAAAAAGACGAAAACTAATATTAAAACTAATGAAAAGTATTTTTATTCTTTAAAAACTCATAGTAAAGGTAGATATAAAGAATACTACACAAACCATCCATTAGTACTATAATTTTGTGCTCGTATATATCTGAAATTTCTTGTATTAGCTCACACTCTCCTGATGTTTTTAAATCAATGTTTTTAATAACCCAATCAATTTCAAATAAATTGTTTTAAACCTACAGTAGATGACAATTAATGTTGAAACATTTTTTTAAAATATTTATTTAATAATGAAGTAGTAAACATTTGAGAGGTGTAAGTCACATTCGAAAAGAGGTTCTTTATGTTCGAAGGCAGTGCTTTTTGGGACAGGGCCAACTATTAATAAACTTTTCAAAGACGTATATAAAAACCTTCATTTTATAACCTTATATTGTTGCCATGTTTACTACACGATAGTCATCCTAGTATCTTAAGATGAAAAATGAATGAAAATAATAAAATAAACAAACAAACGGTATTATCGTTGAAGAGCCATTTCACAAACGGACAATGTGAAATGAAAGCGCGAAGAAACAGTGACAAAATGCAAGTGACGAAAAAAGAATGCCTTTAAATAGTAACAGAAAAAATAATATTAACATTCTACCACCATACATTGAAAGACAAATAAAAAATTGCAAGGATGATCTCTTTCTTATTTGGCACTTAATATTGTTAATGTTACCTATATGTATATACATATTTATATTATTTGTAATAAAAACTAAAACTAAATATATCTTTGTTGATCTAATTACTTACGGGTTAAAACAAATTATGTTACTCTCTAATATCAATATTTTTCTTTACTGATTCAAAATCAATCGTTTGGTTTCTACAAATAATGTGAATCTCAAAAAACGAAGTAAGAAGAATTAGAGTAAAGAAAAATAAATATTAAAACTAATGCAAAGTATAAGTTTTCTGCAGGAGCTCATAATCAAAGTGAATATAAGGATTACTATACAAACCTCTCATTAGTATTTCAATTTTTTTATATTACATTTAATTGATATAGTTGAATAAAAGTGGCCATTCACTTAATACGTCAAGCTTGATGCTGAAATGTTAATTATTTTGCTTAGTCTTTTTCTCTTCTTAACGGTTCTCTCAGTTTTAATTTAAAGGATTCATACACCTTTAGTTTAAAAGAAGACTTTGGCCAGGTAGTTATGACCAACTATGGCTTACATTTCCCGTCTAGATTCCTAGAGTGCATGAACACTTAGGTGACTTTCCACATACAAGTTAGGTAGATATATATCAAAAGCTCAATACATTTCGATAGGATGAAGAACGAAAGTTGTAAGCGGTCAGCTCTGTACTTCCCTACGGCCTTGTACATAGTTTTGTAAATTGTACACAAATGTATCATAGTATAGGCCTAATTATAAAGCTGTTCTACTGTGGCAATATATACGTATTCTAAAAGGGGCAATATACGACAAGAATGTGGAATGAAATATTGTTACATTAATATTAAAAATGAGAATAGGAGTTAGTTGACAGAGTACAAGCTACCTAATTATACTATAACTATACGATGACATAGGAATTTATAAATAATTAAAACTATTAATGACAGACAATAATGAGCATAATGAATGCTTGAGCTGTACTCGCAAATAAATTACTCATAAATGTCAACAGCCACACATAAAGTAAAGTATTCATGAGATAGAAACCTTGCAAATCCACTTTACAAACTTGTGTCAGTCTCGGATACGTGAAGCTAGATTCAATTGGAATAAAGCTTTACTGAAGAACAAGATCCTTGTACAGAATGCGCCTCTATAATAAATGTCTAGTAAGTAGTAATACTATTGAACCAATCACGTATTAACACCAGAGATATACGTAATCTTATTTAATTGCTGATATTATGATTGGCACAATGTGACAATTATTTCGAATAGAAATCTAAATTTCGAAAACCAGTTTTTTACTTGAGAATATTTAACACTTTTTTTAAAAGGTGTAGCAGTTACAGGACTGGTAATCAGAATAAACACGTCATTACGGTCCTAGTTATTGTGTTTTAAAAATAACTAAATACATTAGTAATGTAGCTAGAGGGATACCTTTAAGTTGATGGTATTAAATAACATACTGTATAGAAATTTAGATTATCGAACACAATTAAGGTTGATTTTAAAAAAGCGTCTGAAGAGCCTAGTAAAATTGTCAATGGCAAAATTGGATTAATATTATTTGTTTCATTAATAAAAAAAATATTATTAGAAGGTGTATTAAAATTTAAATAATTTTAATTAAAAATTAAAAGGAAATTAGAGCATTACATATTTTCAAACTATTATTTGGAATTTTTGTTTTTTTTTTACCTAGTGTCCAATTCCAGTTCCCTCTTCTAGGGCCGGCTTCAATCATGCTTTACTTGAAAAACATTATCATTAAAATCGCAATAAATCCCCGACGCAATTATGTCTTATCATTACGCCTAATTCTGGAGTCCATCACAGTTTGAAATAATCGATGATTCAAGTTTTCCTTTAAAAATAATCAAGTTTAATAAATAATGAAAGAATGTTTATTAATTATTTAAATATGATAAATTTACTGTAGTAAGATTCACATAATACAAACTAAACTTTCGTTACATGTTAATAATAAGTCTGTAACAATTTACAATACATAAAATTACATAACTCACTACACACTACATACAGAAAGAATTGCAGTATAAAAACAGAGTATATCTAGTAATTTAAAGCTTATGCAAATATATATTTGTATGTTATATCAGAAGAAATATATATTGAATAAACATTTTGAATGATTACAGTGATCAAATGTGTATTCCATCAGACCATCTTGGAATGGCTTTTAAACTTTAAATACAGTTGAACATAATTATTAGGACAGCTTAGTTTTAAAAACGGAATATTACAAAATTTACTAAAAGTAAAAATTTCGAGACACTTAACATTTATAAATTAATTTCTCCTAGGAAATAGAGCGAAAACCCTCCTAGGAAGGTTAGGACAATTAGCAGATGTCAAGGTATAATCCCACAAAGGCCATTTCAGTAATTACAAAAAGAAGCCAAATAAACTACATTTCCTAAGGCATTACGTTGTCTAAAATGAAACTTACAGTATTTTTAAGCTGATTTATTCTTTGTTTGATTTAATAGATAAATATGTCTCTACGTTTATTAAAATGTTATTGCCCTGATAAATACCAATAGTTAAAGTATTTTAATAAAATATACAAACACTTTATACATAGTACTTTTATATAAGATAATAAAGATATTTTGTTTGTCCTATATAAGGTTTTAGAAAATTAAGTAGAAAACAAAATATACTCAAAAAGAATAAAACATTAAAACCCTTTCATTCAAATCTTCGTGATTTAATAATATTGTTCCCACATGTAATATATTATCACCTCGGGGAAAAGCCACAGTTGTCACGAGCATTATTTTATGCAATAAAAACTGTTGAAGCACTTTATAACAAAATTTTCTATACGTTATTTGAAAAATATTTTTTAGTGAAGATCGTATTATTGAAGCCCGGAGCACTGAAGCTCGGCGAGAGACGATGGGATTATTTTGAATAGAATTTGAAATCAACAGACCCCTTGAATAAGAAGTAAAGACTGGATGGAGAGTGGTAATTCTTTTAAAGAAGGTAAAGGGTTGCAAACGAGTATTTACACAGTAATTGTCACGTACAGTGAGTATTGCAAACTGGATGAATGTAGAAAAATAGTGAAAATAATTCGAAGTGTCCCTAGGGCATCCTAATCCGATAATCAATAAGGGAGTTAAATATACCAGTTTTGGATCATAATAGAGAGATATAAGGTGATTTGAAGCCTGAACGGGGGATGAGAAATCATAGAAAATATCGTGTCGTCCTAGACGTTTGTGCACAAATACGTTTTGCCTAGGATTACATTCTGACGCATTACAAAGTGTATGATGATTGGCTTATATAGTCGAACAGATATCATAAGGGTATCTCAAAACTAGTTTTATATATTATTTCAAAAGCTAATTAATGTAAAGGCATTTATTTCGCAAATAAAGTTAGGCAGTACAAGGTTTTAATATGACCCCATAATCTCCTGGGGGTAATTGAAATTAAATTTAATAACAATAAGTCACAAGTGAAAAAAAATATAAATATTGAAACTCACACAGTTGTAATTCTCATTTTTAATTTTGTTTAAGCTGTTAAACTTTAGAACAATATCTACAGTTCAATAATTTATAGTGTAAAGAATAGATCTCGACAACGACGTTGCTTTATATTGAAACAATACATTATAAAATAGGAATGAAATAATTCTAACATTTTAAAATGTCTTGGATGGTGTGGATTCATCAATCTCTTTCCACCTACAAGTCAGATTTGGAAAGTTGAAAAATTGTACCGTCCCTACCTTCCTTTATTTTTTTCATCAGAAGAAGCATTATAATCAAAATTAATAATATGTGTTCTAGAGTGTATTTCCTGGATGAAGCTTTATATTCTTCGGTTTGGATCCGCTATATGTGCTGATCGGTGGTTACGCTATTAAATGATCAGACGTATAACAGAAAATAAGGACAAATCTGTAACTCATGGTCATAGTAAAATGTAAAATAAATTAAAGAGAAATCAAAACTTTACACTGCCGCAATTGCAGCTGCTTCTTCATCGGCGGCCCACAAAAGAAGTGGGCCTTTGAGTGTAGAAAATTCGACTTCAGACCTTCTGCGCAATCCTTTTCGCGCTTTTCGATTAGCTGTGGCTTTTCATCTTTCGATTTAATACATCTGTTTGTGGAAATTGTATATCTGAACCAATACTTCCGTA
>JBAIZL010000001.1:182446840-182606840 GCA_036971475.1 Prosapia bicincta
AGCTTAGAATTGTAAATTCAATTATAATTCTTGTATTTGTATTTAGACTTATGTTCTTTATTAATACCCAAGAATACATATTGCGATATATATATATATATATATATATATATATATATATATATATATATATATATATTATATATCATACGCTATTTAAATCAAAAGCTAGGTGCTCAATAATTAATATGTAGAAAATTATTTTATCATAGGTTGTCTAAAGTTATAAAAAATTTACTTCATAAATTCATACATTTCTCATAAACACAATTTTCTTCTAAAATATTTTATTTTTAATCTGAAAATTCAAATCTTCGTTTTGGAAATCTGTTTGTAACTAGATCTTTTAAACTATTACTATTCTGTTTATTGATTATTTTTATATTTCTGACATACCTGTACAGATCCTACCATCAGTAGCTAGAAATCAAAGACAGTTTTCTGATTCTAGTTAATAAATCATAAGAGAGACTCTTTAACTAAACAAAAAAATAAATGGATTTGCCTCGGATTACGAAATACTTCGCCGAGATGAAAGACGTCTGTTATTGTCCTTCCGAATCAATTCTGAACAAACCTTGCTGAAACAATTGAACTTTCGTTGCTACACTATTTAAAGATCTAGTGGTTTAGAGGTTTCAGTTGAGTTTAATAACGTCAAATCTGTAATTAAGTATTGTTGAGAGCAACGGAACAGGTCTGGGTCTTTCAAGACTAAGAAAAACTACCTACTCTGAAGGAGATTTTCTTATATTAAGAATTATTATATACTAATTCTGTTAGGCCCTTAGACCAAATCGTTGCGTAAATTAACGTACTTTTAGCACACAATTAATTGTTTTCATCTTGAAATGTGGTCATTTTTGAAATCACATTGTGTGTGTCTTATTAACGAAAGGCAATTGTTACATTTAGGTTTTTGTTATGTTTAGCGAATCTTATTGCAATTTATTTAAATATTATTAGTAAACTGTCTGTTAAGAAGATGAACACAGCATTATACCTGCATCAGATTACCTGCATCGAATTGTCTAATTTAAAATGTTATGGTTATTTCTTTTAGTTTAGGAAAAAAATTTCCAAAATACCCCCTTCTGTGCCCACACATTTTACTGTTATGAACAGTAAAATGTTTATGGTGTTTTGTTCTCTGTGTGAAATATATATAAAAGCCGATAAAAGCTAAGCAAAAAACCTATAATAAAACCAGCATGATAAGAACTAGCTTCTCTCCTGTTGAATTTTACTTGTTGTCTCTCTAATCGGAAAGTTAACATTAGCAAGAACGATGGTTTCATGTCAGTAGAGTCCTCTTTATATCGTAATGTAACCACTACATACTTTAGACCGAAATCAAACCCGTGATCCATAGAATCATCAAGTTACCGTTAGATCTAACGGTTCTAAAATCATCATTACTGTAAGACCTGAATCTGTTACTAGCCTTCCACTAGACCGAGATAATTGCTTCAACCAGAGCATATGGTTTCAACTTCTGTTCCACTTTTTCTTACGGTGAACAAATCTTTTCAAACTCAAGTTCGTACACCTATAATCCCCTGCTGGTTCTATTGTCCCTGGTACTTAGAAGTGGGGTAAAATGTTATCCAAATTTAGGGCTGTATTAAATAACGACCCCGAATATCCATAATACAGACTTATATCAGGTTACAATGACACGGCAGAAACCCAACCCAAGCAGCAACTCGCTGATTACCGTAAAACGTTGTTTTACTTAGTGATAAGCAACAATAATTACGTATTTTTTTTGCAAATTTTAACTAAATAACTTTTAGTAATTTTATGATCCAGTTTTAAACTAAACAGTTTGTGACAATTTTATATTTTTTTCGATAAATTAGGAATATAAATGTCATTTAGTTTAATGACCGCCCACAGGAATCCAAAACTAAAAATGAAGTATTCAAAATGACTTCTAATGAAATCAAGGAGCTAAGTGAAGAAGAGAGAAATCGAAGGTGGAATGGACTAATATAAATCCAAGCTGAGGTAAGTATTTTCTATGTAGATAGGTTATTGAGGTTTGTTCGTTTGACCAGTCAAACAATAAGAATATGTTTAGGTAGAGGTACTTATCCAAAGAAATTAATAAATTCAAATAATTTTAGCTCTTTTATTATATCATCCATATGTAAAACTTTACATTGACCATAGTAATAAAGCTACGAGTTTTTTTAATTAAATGTACAATAAAATCCTTAATGTTCCTATTATTTATTTATTTTAATCATGCTTTTTGAACATGTAATATATTTAATGGATTTTTCTACTACCCAACATAGACAACACAATCTTCAATAATAAAAGGAATTAAACACTCCAATGTTATCTAATAGATTCAAAGTCATATAATTATTTACAACTCGTTTTTCCAGGGTATTTAACAGCAAAAACTTCTTAAACATAAAACTTAAGTCGACATACAACTGACGATATAGAGGTCGTCATTGTTGGAAGGGACAACCGTCTTTATTTAAACTCTATTCTGCATAATTAACCCTTTTTATTGAGAAACTAAAACAGATTTACTTTGTCCACAGCATGTTTGAGGTTTTCTTTAAGTATAGGATATTTACGTGTAGATTTTATGTAATTACTACATTGGGAAATAGGAAATTGAAATGCGATTACTTACATATCCCCTTGCATTAACATTGGTAATACAGGCCTGATTAATGCATCAGGAAAGAGAGATTTTGTGAGTAAATCTAGATTTTACATACAAAGATCGAGCCAAGATTCAATAATAGTTCCATAATACGCCGAATAACGTTTTTGAAAGGGTTGCATATATTATTTGCTTTAGGTACTATACACAGACGAAATATTAAAAATATTATATAAAAGTATACCGACTGCATTAGAACTTATAGGAAAGTTTCCGTAGAAATAGAGTACAATTCCTTTAATATAAAGAGAAAATGTATGGAATCGTGCTAGCAACATATTTTTTATTTAAACGAAAGTAGTCGGTTTGGAAGTTCCTGTTTAAATATTGACACTAAAATATGATAAATATAGGATGCGTACTTATGTATGTACCCAGATGTCTAAGCATAAGAAGATTGTAAAAGCTGGAGAATTAATTTAGGCAAACTGATCGAACACGACCTTCAATATAATTCGAGGAATAAATGGAAAACTTGCACTTTACGAGTGTCTTTGTTTGGCTTGGGTTATTATTTCCCTCTGATGGTCATTTAGCACTATCCAAGGGACACGTACAGCTTAAAGTGTTCTGCGGACATGACCGATTTGGTCCCATTCGTTGTTGCCAAATCAAAAATAACTCTCATATCATCCTCGTGATTTTTGCCCTCTACACAACCGTCACAAGATGGACGGCCGCATCTTCAGAACTACCCTTCTCTGTAAGACGTGGAAGAGTGAAGACAGCATTGTCTCTACTGGGAAGCTAGTGGCAGAAATGCCAAGATCTGGCATTGTATAAAGTCAATAAGTATAAAATTGTAGAGCTTTTAAAAAATAACATTTATTATGTTCGTTATAGACCAAAGTGCAGACCATATGCTTCTGTGTATGTGGTTTCCGCTACTCCTTAATTTAATTATCATTTTCCTAAAACCATTCAATTTTAATTTCGGGAAATAACTTTTCTATTCCTTGAGTTCTTTTCCACATTATTGTGTATCTGATCTAATTCAATTTGAACCATCAATATGCTAGCATGTTACTTAAAGCCCTTTATAAATATAAACGCAGTGAGGTATTTATGTTGTTTTGGGGTAAAGAGAATAACAAATTTCAATTACAGAATTTATCGTTAAAAACAATCAAACTGTCACATGAAAGCAAAAATACAAACAAACTTGATTAAATTAAAAATTAATTAAACTAACAGACAAGTGAATAGAAAATCATATGTTATAGGGTAATTTATTTAAAAGCTGTAATTAAACCAAATAACTATCAGAATTTAATTTTCCGCCATTATCTTAAAAATGCCTATTAGTTCATTTCAGATATACCTCCTCTTTTATCAACCTATTCTTTGGTACTAGTTTTTGCTTTTTTCATGATGTTGATTATATCTTCCTCTGGTTTAACATATAAATAACATATATTTCCCATTTTAGAGTTAAAAAACACAAAAACTATTCTAAGAATAATAAGAATGAGAAGGTTGAAACGGCTTATGTAAATTAATAACAATAAACATATTACATTTTTGAGCATTAAAAATAATGTAAATAAGTACATGTTATAGTGATGGGAATTGGAATGTCAACTAGAATAAAATAAAAGACAGATCTGGGAAGATTATAACCGAAGTCTAAATGATCAGGGTTAAAGGTTTTATTGATTAGGATTTAAATTTTTTTAAAGTTATTCCTAAATTACCAAGTAAAAATAGGTGATTGTCTAACTAAACATATTATAAGTACAACAGAAAAAAAGAACTATTCAGAAAGAAATTCATCTGCTAGAAAGTACGTAAGTAGACACAAATAATATTAATAGAAACACTGTCTGTGTATGAGAGATTGACAACTATGAACTAATAACTATTTACCTCAGACCTCAATAATCATTTCCAGTGTACTTCGTTTCGTTTAACATGCCCATGTGTGATCCAAACTGTGTAAAAGATGATAATATAAGACTAGCTTCATTACCTAGTCAAGGAATGGTAAGATAACATCTTAGTCATATGAAACCCTTTTTATATTCTTTATAATTATCCACATCAATTTCTCCTGGGTCTTGGGTAATATTCTTTCCAATACGGGAAGGACTCTATACACACGAGATGAGATATATGATATGAGCTGTGGAGCTGTAGGACTGAAATACCGGGCAATAAACTTTGGTGAGGATCATGGAATGCAAATACGTGGTCCTAAGTGAGACGAAGATGTGAGACCTGGAAGATTCACAACTCACATGAATTATTAAACACCCCTCACATTGTTAGGATTTCTTATTCACTGATATTAGGTGTGTTCCATAAACAAGCAGGTAACTGCTAATTGCATGTTTAAAGTACTTGTAGTCACTGGAACAGAGTAATGGCGAGACCAAGTATAAAGCCAGTTTTAAAATAACTTTGACTACAACGTACACAATAAAAATATTCTGAAGATCACTATTTTAAGTATATTCGTTACAAAGTTATTGTATATTGTATTATATTCGTTACAAACGTATTTCGTTCGGCGAAAGTTGTAATGAATGGGCAAAGGTCATTAAAGAAATTTTTTGGTAAAAAGGTATTGTGGCAGGAAACAGTTTCACAATTTAAATATACGTTGGACTATTGGGAGTTTAAATAATGCTTGAGAAGTTTCGTTACGATAATCTTATTTTTATTCTGGTTGGAACATTGAATTTTGATATGAATTACATAAAAGTGTTAATTTTAAATTCTACAAGCACAGCTACATTAATAAAACTTGATTAACACTTTTTTTCTTCATTAATATTCAAAATATGTCTTATTTTAATGTAAATACAACGATGCAATGCATATAAAGCAACAAAGAGTACAAATTACTACATACTACCGTAGCGTTGTTATTTATTCTCATAATAATAGATGTCTAAAACGTAATTAATAGTAAACAGTTTTTTTCGGTTCTAAACCAATTCATATTAAGTGGATATAAATGTTTCTGTATAATGAAATCGGTGTAAACACTAAACCATTTATTTGATTTAGTGGGCTACGAAATCAATAAGGTCTTTTAATTTGTACGTTTCAGAATTTAATATAGGATATTATGTTTTATGTTTGCATAACAAATTCGGCACTTGTCGGAATTATTTACTATATTTCTTTATGTAGTCTATAATAACAATTACATTTAAAAGGATGAAACCAGATCAGCAAAACGATGTTTCTGAAGAAAAATCAGTTGGAAGAATTTATATGATAAATATTTAAAGCTATACTGCAACATGTACTTTAATTTTTATTACCATGGGATCATATTTTGTTGAATCGATTGATTAAAAGAGAAATTTGTAATAAAATACAAATGTATTAATTTTAAGTTTCAAACTAAATTTTCTTTATTTCCAGATTATAAACCTCTCACTGCCAAACACATTCAAAGTATGTAGATACCCAAACACGAACACAAACTGGTTAAGTCAATCTGTAAAATATTCTACTGAAGCTCCTAAATATACATTGTGACCATATAACATGGCAAATGCTAGGGATTTCACCAAACATTAAGGTTGCTACAGAATAAAATCACTTAACTAAAAGTATATTTATGCAATTACAGAATAATTTTAACTTTTTCTTGTACGCACTTTCTTTAGTTTTACGTGCCAATTATATATATTGAAAGCACTGACACTTTCTATGAAAATATAATATTCTACATCATACTGAAAATCTGGGAGCAATAGGCTTTTAACGCCCAAATTCTTTTCAAATTTTTCTTCTATTCGTAGTCCTGTGTGAAAATAACTGTCTTCTAAATGTTTAAAAGTAAAAGTCAGTTAACATTCTAATTTATAGCGTACGGGAATTTCATTTAAATATACAATTTCGTATTATTTCAGTATATATATATATATATATATATATATATATATATATATATATATATATATATATATATATATATATATATATATATTGTAACGTTCAGGCCCTTTTTACCTCGGGTAAGTATTACTTTATTTGAATATTGATTTAACTTATTACCAAAATAATTAATTTTACTTACCAGGGTTTCTACTTCTAACGTTACAGCTCAGGCAAGTACTGTCTGTCTGCAACGGTCTTCATATCTTAAAGCTAGAACTAGGTTACTTGTTAAATAAGAATTGAAAGTTTTAAAATAGGAAGTTAAACAGCTTATTAATTAATGAAAAATTACAAAAGAACAGATGCACCATGTGTCGAGTAATTAACCTTTAATTACTGCTAACTATTCCATACATATTTTAATTACTTGTTAACTTTTCAAATTTACATATGTCGAGAAGGTAGTAACTCAAGCTTTCCGATTTATTTAAAGAAATGAATATTCAAAGGCGATTTCTACCGTTCATCAATTAAAATTCAACTTAGTTAACATTAAAATTCCTTTTTGTTTCTCATTACCTAAAACGTACCTGGTTGTGCACATTACTTGTAAAACACTATAGCATATACCATTAAACACTGCACATCGCTTTTGTACACTAATCACTGCACATCGCTCATGCAATCACCGCTCCTGAACAAAAATGATATAAACTTTTACTTATTTGAAACACATAAATAATCGCTTCTGACTTCTTCTTTAGTTGCGTTTATAAAATTTGGTACCGGCCTTGACATCTTAAATTTTTAATACTGGAAGCTTACTAATTTCTAATTTATGTAAGAAAATGCCATCGCATCCGTCTCGTTCAAAAACTTTTGGAGAAGTGGGGTCGTTGCAAGGACGCACTAACTGAAGTTTTTGAACAGACTCCCAACGTTATTTATATATATATATATATATATATATATATATATATATATATATATATATATGAATATTCTGAGTGGTTCACAGGTATCGCCTCATGCTTACGTCACATGACGTGGTGTGCTTAATTATCTTAAGTTACTAACTCGTACGCTATTTTTCAATTTCGCCCGCTAGGAGCGCTTACTAGATACGCTAGATTCACAATTGTGCACCAATAAAACAAAATTTTCTTTTATATTGGGACGATATAATTATTAAATACGAATTAAATATATAAATGAATTTATATGTAACACCTTATTTTTAAGAGTGTTACAATATGTATATATGTATATAATTGTTGACAAACATATCTGACTCTCTCTTAAGTGGCACGCTATTGACGCTAATGACAGGTAACTGAAACGCTATTAAGTTTATCTCTTTGTTCAACGTTTGAACAAAGTTAGTTTGTTGCATGCATTTGTTTTATATATGTAAATAATTTTTTTTCTCCTAAAAGTTTAGTTCTAAGTTTTATTTGGTATAAAATTTTTCTTCTAACTGTTCAATAGCAGTTATTAAGTTAACTAGTGTCTAGACGCAAACAGTAAGTTACAACAACCGCAGGAAAAAAATTAAACCAATTCCTATACACATACTATATTGAGAGCACAGTGGTACAATATATATTACAATGAAAATATTGGAGAGAACCCCAATACCTCAAAAATAATCAAAAAGAACAAATAAAACAAGTTACTTAGGAATAAACACTTATGTACGTTTCGATGACCATGCCATCATCATTATCAGTAGGTCTATTTACAAAATTACATTTTTGCAAATAAGACTCTACTAACTAGAGTGATACCAATCATTATCTGCAGTCGCTTGTATTCACCTTAAGGTAATGGGTTTCTTTCCAATAATTTTATTATTCGTATAAGTTCGAACCACAACAAATGTCCACATCTTTGACAAACACCAATCACTTCTTAGTCCAAACATCAAAATCCCTATCCTCACATTACTCCCGTCATCAACTGTTGCGTGACAGGTCCCGATTATCCTCGGTAACCACTAAAATCGTTTTTGACGAACTGATTTTTTGCAAAGATTATTTAAGCTTTTTGTGATCTGCGTTACAGTAGTTGATATCTTATATGAAATTGGGGAACAATTTCCAGTTCTGTTTGTAAAGCACAAATGAATTGCAGTATCATTTTTTCAAAACACATATAAAGTTACATTTTAACATAACTGTCAGTTGTTACAAATGGAAAAGGACAAACAATTTACGAAACAGAAATAATATCCTGTAGTCACAAGTTCTCATTGGACTTGTTGCATTCTTACTGTGTGTTGATAAACGTTATATTGCTTTCAAGGAACAACACAGGATTACGCAATGCCAGTAATGACTATATTTAGAGTGTGTAAGACACACACAAGAAGCGGTTAAAAACACCTTATTTTTAAGAGTGTTACATTTTCTCTTGTCGACTTGAAAAGAAAATTTTTGTTCGACATTATATCTTATTTCTATTTTAACTATTTATACATGAGTGTTTGTGTGGTCCCCTCTTACATTTGAAGAAAATATACACTATATCTCTATAGTGTATATTTTCTTCAAGCTCTCGCTCGAACGTACTATAGTAAAAGTATAAACAATCTATACAACAACGGATGTTTTTGTTTACCTACATTCTCAACTATGAAATGCTTGGTAAACTAAACAAAGTATTACCACAACGGAAGCACATCCGCTCTCTCACACATAGGCTCTTTTACAAATCTACCGGTTTGACAACGTTCTACTATATTCTTTTGCAAACATATTTTACACATTTCACAATTCTTGAATTTTAAGTCCAAATCTTTAAACTAATTTTCTTAGGTTTCGTTAGTTATTGTTTTAACAACCTTATGTTACTACATTACAACATTTAGTACGACATATCTTATGAATTTGTAAACTTTTGAATTTTAAGTCCCATTCCTTAAAATTCATTCTTTAACCTAACCTTACCCTCAAGTTACGTCTTTAACATTTCTGAACACAAACCTTTAGTTTAGCCTCCTTTATATTGAATTCTACTATTCGTATAAAATATAATTTTTCTGTTATTCCAACAAAGGATAATCACTAGTAACCCTTGCTTGTAAACGCATATTTATGTTGTATATTTAGATTGCACACAATTTGGTTAGTCTGTCGTGGATAGTCTAGATTCCTAGTCGTTTTGGCATCGTGTCGTGTTGAATGTATTTAGAAGCTCTAAGTCAGTCAGCCTCGTGTATTTGAGTAGGCTACATACCATGCTACCACTATATATATATATATATATATATATATATATATATATATATTGTTGTCGAGTAGTGTAATCAATTGCGTATAATTGTATATACCTTTACTTGTTTACCCTATCAACATTTTCTACCCCTTTTCTTATAAGGAATTTATCTTTAAGTACGTCCATGTTTCAATTTTAATTGGCTTTTATGAGCTCTTCTTATATTATTGAGGTTATTACTTTGTTGGATCAGTACAGACACAGGACTAAAAAAGTACAAAGTATGTTATACGGACCTTCATATTCATAGCCAGTTTACTTTGAAAATTATCAAACTTTTTCGATAAATAATGGCATCTAACATAAACCTCATCCCCTACTTTAAACGGATGTTTGTTTTTCTCTTTCACATATTTTCCGTATCTTTCGTTGCGTTTAGAAGATTTTTTAAAATTTTCAACTGCTCTTTAATCTTTTCTATCCATTTCCCTTTCGAACACTTGTTCTCTATTATATCATTTAAGCCCCACATGTTGCTTAAAGGATCATTTGGATTATAGTTAAACAGTAATTCGAATGCGGAATATTCAGTTGACTCATTTAGAGCAGAACTCCTCTGCAAAAGGCTTATTCCTTCGTCCCAAGATGTTTGTTTGTCATGGAAGTATGCTCTTAACATGCTTTTAACGTTTTTAAGATATCGCTCAGCGCGATTTTCACAAGGCATATAGCGGATGATTTTTGTATGTTTGATACCATTATCAAACATAAAATATCTAAATTCTATTGATTTAAAGCACGGACCTTGATCAGAAATAACACGCCGTGGTACTCCAAAATTAGCAAAAGTTATATCCTGCATTTTGCTGATGACATCTACAGAAGTTGCTCTCCTTAATGGTATAACAAAACAAAATTTCTATAAATCGTCCACACAGATTAACAAATAATTATTACCTTTTTTACTACCAACAAGAGGCCCTAAAATGTCAATATACAAATTTTCCATTGGTTTATTAGCGGCATTGCTTATTAATGATCCATAATACACTCTCGGAGCTTGTTTAGATTTAATACAAATATCAAAGTTTTTTTACTTTTTACAAAATAACGTTCTTTAAATTAGGTCTGTAAAAATATTCATTTATTTTTGCAAACGTTCTCACTTGACTTAAATATCTTCCCATCATAGAATTATGATAATATTCTAATAACATATCTATTAACAATTTTGGTAAATAAATCTGTGCTTTGGATTTCTCCTCATTTTTAAACATTAAAACTCCTTTATTTGAATAAAATTTTTTGTTATTAGTTCCGTTTTGTACACCTCTAATTATTGTATTAATTTCTGAATCTTTTCTTTGGTGTTCCATTATATCTATAAAACTTAAGATTATTTGAGAGATTACATATACGTTTAACCAATTATTATTGACCCATCTATTTTTTTTACTTATTTTGTTAATATTAGGAATTATATCTTTTGATTCCACTTCTATTATTTCAATTTCTATGTCACTAAACTCAGTATGAATTCTGCTCAAGGCATCACTTACAGGGTTGTCCTTACCCTTTAATGAAATATTTTGAAAGGTAAATATTAATATGCGCTCTAACCCACGTCCAATTTTTCCTAACTTTCTGAAGTGACTTAAAGACCATGACAGCGCTTGTTTGTCAGTTATCAAATAAAAAAAGCATTACTTCTAAATACTTATAAAATTGTTCGATACATAGTACTACTGCTAAAGTTTCTTTTTCATAAACTGACAAATTGCGTTCAGAGTCTGTAATTTTTTTAGAATAAATGGCTATAGTTTTATGTTTATCATTGTTGTCGTTTTGCATTAAGCATGAACCTATACCATGTTCACTGGCGTCGGTGATTACATAAAATGGTTCATCATAATTAGCAATAATTAAACAAGGCGGGTTCATTATACAATTTTTTAATTTAACAAAACTATTTTCAAATTCTTGACTCCAATTAATTTTTTTTTTTTGTGTAGCTCGTTTAGTGGGCTAGCTATTTTAGCATAATCTTTTATAAAGGTACTAAAGAAAGATACCATACCAATAAATCTTGATACATCATTTGGGTTCTTTGGTCTTGCAATTTCTTTAATAGAGTTAGTTCTATCAGGATCTATCTTAATTACATTTTCACTTATTTTGTTGCCTAAAAAGCTTATCTGTGTACAAGCAAACTTTGCCTATGACAAATTGACAGTTAAATTATTTTCACTTAATCTATTGACTACTTCAGTTACATGTTGAATATGTTCTTTTAAAGATTTACTATAAATAATTATGTCATCAACAAAATTTATCACGAATTTATACTTGATGTCGAAAAAAATTTGTTCTACATACGCACTCAATATTCCGCTCCCAACATGGAGACCATATGGAATTCGCGTGTAATTGTATTGACTAAAAGGAGTACTGAAATCTGTATATTTTTTGCTCCCTTCCGATAATGGAATCTGATGAAAGGAATTACACAAATCTATACAAGTAAAATATTTTGCACCACTTAAGTATTGGTAAAAGTCAGACATATCTCCCATTGGATGTGAAACTCTCTATTATTTGGTTTAATTTTCCATAATTAGCTACTAGCCTATGTTTGTCCTTTTTTGATACTAAAAACGAAGGACTTAAATATGGACTAGTCGAATGCTCTATAATTTTTTTGTTCTAGAAGTTCGTCTAATATTTTCTTTAAAAATGCCATTTTTGGCAGGTTTAATGGATATGGTTTTAATTTTATTATTTCTTCACTTTTAACTTTTAATTCGAATTCAAAATTCAATGCTTTACCAATCTTATCTGTGAAAACATTAGGATAATTTTTTACTAATTTTTCTATGTCATTTTTGGCTTCCTCACAACCAATTTGAACTTCATTTGAGTTTAAATTATTAACCATACAACTTTTTACACTATTTATTGCTACAATCACATTTGGTTTAAAATTAAAACGACATGAGTTCTTTAAAATATCTATTACTAAACCCGTTTCTTTCATAAAGCTAAGTCCCAAAATTACTCTACAATTTAAACCTTCTGCTATTAAAAACTTTACTTGCCATGAAAAATCTTTTACTTTAATTTTGACAATGCAATTAACTATTATTTTTATCTCTGTATTATTAGCTGCTGAAACTTTATCCTGTTTGTTTACATTTTTTTACTCATTTTGATTTAACAATGTTTTAAAAAATTCTTCGTTTATTATGTTTATTGAACATCCAGTGTCCAATAAAGCATTACAATTTAATCGACTACTTAATTTAAAGGTTATTGTTGGTAACATAACATTTTGTTTCATTCTTTAACCAATTTTTCTTTTCTACTATTTTCATAATTTTTAAACATTTTCTAGTTTCCCTGAAAAATTTTGATTTATTCAATACAATAAATTGTTCAAATTTTGTTTCATTGATCTTATTCTTTGATACGTATATTCGGATTTATTACATTTTTGTTTTTTAAATCTGAGCGTTTAAGTTTATTCACGTTATTCTTACATTTAAATTCACTTTGACGTTTTCTGACTAAGTTAACTTTGTGTGTTACTTCATTGCGGGAGAAATATGGCATTTCTTCCTTTGACTTCAATTGCTATTTAACATATTTGTTGTTATTACAATGCTTAGCCCTGCCTGGCTAAGCCATATTTCCTACTTATATAATTTAAACCTATTATATATATATATATATATATATATATTTATATATATATATACAAACTTGTCCCATATCATGCTTAATTAAAATCAAGACGTTTTGTTACGATTAGAACCCGTTGAGTTGCGGCAGTATTTAGAGTTGCGCATCAAAATTGCAGAAAGAATTATTAATTACCGGCATTGAAGAAAGTTGTTGATGGACACAATATGTCATCTGAAGTTGGGTAAGCATTTGTTTTCGTCAGTTTTGGTGACGTCGTTTCCGGTACGTTCATGAACGTACTTCGCTGGTGGTGCCGGTTCTCGTATCTCGGTTGGTAGTTATCAACTGTTTAACTGTTTGGTTTCTCTTCCAATTGTTGCTGGATACCGACAAATTTTTGATACAGACACAACACTTAGTTATAGTTTTAGAAAATGTACTAAAAACAAATTTAAGTTTTTCCTGCCGCCATTTACAATGTTTTTCAACGATGAAAATAGCTTTATACACAATGCCAATAGGTAATTCATATCTAAATAGTTCTAACACAGTGTTTATAATCATTTCTAAATAATACCAAAATAAAAACCATACGCAAACCACCTCCCGGCATTTTAATACTCAGCTTTAGTCATCCAGTCCTCAAACTTGTCGAAACATCGCAGTTCACAGTCCTGGTTCATCCGGGATTGCTTTTATTGCACAAACTCAGCATTTTCTTTTAGCTCGGCGTCCATTTGATTTTCTTTTGTTATTCTCAAAGAGCCTGTATACGCTGTTTTGAATAGGAAATACCATAATGGGAGTCTGTTGGTGGGAGGGGGGAGAACTTTCAATGACTTTGAAACGGAAATCATACAGGCTAATTTTTTTTGGTGTGAAGCAATAGTAACAAAATTCTAATTTTTGCCAAAGTCACGTCTTTCCAATTTGTGAATCGTGATTTGGCAGTGTTTTGTGGACCAAATAAAAAATTCCAAGGCATATCTGTTTGTCTCGGCAACTGTTGTCTCTAAGTAAATATCATCTATCAATAAATTAAACCAATCAGTTGGAGTATTGTTACCGAGAATTGACACTCTAAGTTCAGAATCTCCTGTGAAAGTTAAGTGTGTCAGGCCAGTGGCGCCAAGTGTAGGGCACCATTTTGGAGACACCTCGTCGTCATCGTCGAGGCTGTCAGAGCTATCCTAGGAGTCATTTTCATTGTGAGAGTAGACATTCTCTAATAGTTCAACTTTAAAATCCATATTCATTGTACAAAATTTATTAAACCAAACTATAAACACTTTAAGTAACACTAATACGATGACACAGTCCCCAATCCTACAGCGACGGGGGAACAAAAAACGAAACTCATAGAAATGTTCACAAAGTCTGGCACAATAACCGATAGGCGATACAATGTTGTCCAGCATAAGCTAACCTCACACTGAACCAATAAATTGAGAGTGGGCGTGGGGCGTCCAAAAACGTCATGGGCGCCCGTAGTGCAAGGGCGTTCATTCACGCTCACAGCACTCAATGTGATAGAGGTAACAAAGAAACACATAAACCAAAACAGTCATTCTCTTTTATGAAAAAAAAATTAGAGCTACATAGTAATTGTCTACTATATGCTATTGTGTACAAATTATTAAAATTCCCAGTATCTCCACACATACCTACAAAAAGTTAAGTAATTTTATCTGTGAACGAAAAATAAAAAAGGGGAAAATGTATACGGAATATCATCCTTAAGGAACGACACTGTTTGGTGTATGGGGTAATGTTATTCATACCACTCTTTACAATACCTTAATTGCTTAAATTCACTGCTTAATTTTGATGGTTTAAAATTAATGTTCAAGGATTAGATTGCCAATTCCTAAGTCTTTAAAATTTAATAAAATCACTGGCTATTATAAATCACTGTTATAAAATCACTTGATTTATAAATTTAAGACACACGCTTGTCCTTTCCATGGCTGGGTTAGTACTATTCATATTAAATACATCTCCCGACCAAATCCCACCTTTTACAACATATAACCGCATCTCAAAAATAACTTGTATATTAAAACCAAAGAAATTCACTTTCTTCCCAATCCTTCATACTCCCCTATAAAATAAAAGTTGCCTTATCAGAATGCCCGGTAAAGGCAAAACCAGTGTCCACTTGGTACCAAGCTGCGGGGCTTGAATGTTTCAGACTACTCTAGCTAGCTTTTCGGACTTTTATACTCGTGGTAGGCTATCATATTCTTCTTTGAAAAAATAATTCCCTACTTTTAATCTATTAACAGCTGACCGTAGTTCGCCACGTTCTTTGTGCATATGCGTCATCGCGGTTCGTATCGTCATCGACTTTTACATCTTAGTTCTGTATCAGTAAACACGTAACTTAATACATTTTTAAATAAACCAGTAACCAATCTGCGACATGTTTGGCAAATATAGGTCATCAACAATTACATATTTTTGATTAACAATTGTAAATAATTGCTAAAATAATAAACCAGCGAATTAAAGACGTAAACACAAAACTATATTTATTAGTTATTATAACTATTTATTCCCTCTTGCACCCCGGCGCGGATTTGTGTCTTGTTCTTCTTGTGTTTGGCTTGTAGTAATTTGGTGTTCATGAATATTGTCCTCCGTCATTACGCCGGTGATAACCGCTACCGGGGTGCACGTGAAATAATTACGGACGCGACGGGTTTACTCCCCATTAATTTTGATTTTTTTTTTCAAATCCAAAATATTTTGAACCTAGGCCAACGTGTATAAGCAAGAAAAATTTTGATCCAGGTTCCAAAGATCATGAAGCAATGTAGCAAGGTGAAATTTCGCAGGTGTCAATCCAAACGATGTGTAGAAATGTGGAGCAAGGGGAATTTAGGTTTGTCGTTCAGTGTGTAAATATAGTTGTCTGAAAGATTAACAAATTTTATTAATATGGTAACCTTAATGGGAGCCACATAAAACATTTACAGAATATCACAAAATTTTAAAGTTATAAATTAATATAAAACTAGAAATAAAACAATGTAAGTAAAAAAAACATTCAATTTAATGTAAACTTTAAAAGAACAGGAAAAATGTCTCCTAATAACGTGACCAGAGTAAAATATTTTCCATCACAGTTATAAGTCTGTAACAGACATAATTGTGATTTGTGTTCATAAGATAAAACTGTTTTCATGTTTTTGCAATGTCTTCATTCAGGGACAGTCAGTTTTAACTGACTTTTGCGTTATAATAAAATGTTTAAATTTGGTTAAATATTTATTAAAATAATTGTAGTGTTGTTCTGAACTTTATCAAAACAAGCAAAACATGGTTTTAAATTGTGTGCATATATTAAACGTTGCACATGTATTAAAAAGTATTTGACTTTCGAAGGTGTCACCTTAAATAGGTTGTTATAAAACTTATTTAATTTTATAATAAGTTCTAATTCGACCAAATTTATTTTTTATTTAATAAAAGTTTATTATAACTTAAATTTGTTATTATCAATTAAATATATGGTAAAGTTTCATGGTAGGGTAAGAATAGGCTGGTTTTGGGTTTTAAAATAATTAAATATTGATAATATTTTATTAATAAATATTTGTGGAATAAATTGTTAGTTAAATTCTCATATAACAAATGGTTTAGAATTTAAATATTTAAAGAAAACAACTTACCTTGGGTGACCCAGTGTTTTCCTTGTATACTTGTTATCGAGAACACCGTGATGGGAAGTCGATGTTCACCCAAAAATCTATATCGTTTCCAAAATTGTGTGTATTAGAAGTTAGTAAATACAACGTTTAATCTAATATGTAAATAATGGAATACTTACTACAAATAACTGTAAGATTTTTAAAAGTGTGCCCGTTTAATGCGAGATTTTATTTTGCTCTGTTTGGATAGCACTGTAACAGTTACCTAGATATCAAGTTATAAATACAGATACAGTTTTTGTAAAGTTAGATGAAACGTTACTAATAGGCAATATACCATATAATAGGCTCTATTTTGTATGAAAGTATTATTGTCGAAGAGCTTTCATTCTATCGACAATAACTGCACTTAGAAGGCTCGATATGTATTAAAGCCTTAACTAAATCTTATGTAAGCCGACAAGTATTCTGAGTGCACCATTTTAGAGGTGGTTTCAGCAACAACATTTATAAATGCTCTTACATCAATACACAAGGGTGATATCATATTTGTGAGGTATATTGTATTACTAATTCTTTGAGGAAACAAATTATTTAACAATTATTAATTTTGTAAAACTCATACTTGGAAATTTAGGGTTCGTAAATTTTAATTAATGTGATTAGTAAAGTAATGGTTTATTTGGTAAAGTTTTATTTGAAATTAACGTAAATTTACTTACCTTCCACTGAACGCCGAAGCCGTGATTTTGATTTTTAAATAGAAAGAAATAATTAATTCACTAAATGAATAAGACATCCGTAACATTGTAAAACATATTCATCTTTCTATTAAACAACTGCTGTAAATGACACCACTGCTGGCGAAATCTTTATTAATGATAACTAAATAGATAAAAACCCACTAACCAAAATATAAAACTTTAATTATACTAAAAGTTAATTAAAGTGCGTTTCTATTACATGGTTATCATGGTCAGAGGTTTTAGATATGGGCTAAAAACGAGTTCAAAAGTATAATAACTTTGCCGGAAAGCCCCTGTTATGTTTTGAAAGCAGGCAAAGGAAATACAATAGATATTTTAGATAAAGAAAATTATGTTATTAGAGAGGACGAATTGTTAAACGTAAAAATTAAACATTTATTTTAATAAATAAATGTATAAACATAACTAAGGAAGTGGTTAAGCTTTGCAAAAATTGGTAGTATAAGATAATGAGAGGATTAAATAAACGTACTCTAACCATGTAATAACAAGGTAATACTGCCCATTCAAATCTTCATAATCCTGGTAAAATGATGAGGCCTTTAGTGTTAGGAATAAATTTCCCTAATAATTATTTACCTGAATGGTTGGTGCAACATTTCTCTAAATTTGATTTGCAAGGGGAACTTACATAATGAAAAAACAGAATAGAGTTCATGAATAAAGTTAAAGAAGAAAATTGGACAAATATGAAGATTTAGTGTCTGTTGACGTCTGTTACCGATTTCTCATTATTCCAAGATGATATTTTGAAGATGATCACAATTTTTCGAAACATAATGAAGTAATTTTTAATAAAATGAAAGACGTTTTTGTGGTGGTTAGTTGGTTTTTATTTAATTTCTTGAAATTAGTTCACAGCGCCTCAGAAATGTGTTAATGACATTAAAAAATACGTGTAAATAAGATTGCGCTTAGGTGGGATACTAGCAAATCAATGTTAATTATAAAAGTTGCAAAAACACCATAAACATTTTAAAAGTACGCGGTAGATTAAAGAGATATGCGGAAGACCGAGAAGCCATAGCCTAGGACATATGTGTTACTTATACAAATTAGATCAGGGATTGCAAAGACCAGAAACAAAAAGTTTAAAACAAAAAAGGATAAAAGTTTCAATAAAAGATGTAGTATAGATAGGCTACATGTTAAAAGTTTTACAGATTTTAGGACAGATGTTATATGTTATAGGACTTTAGAACAGATGATATACATGTTAAAGGTTTTACAGACTAATATAGATGTAGTATAATTTACTATGCATTCACTGATAGGTTTGTTAGAAAAAGCAATGGAGAGCTGACATTGACACTAGGTTATATAAAAAATAGAAGCAACAATTTTTACCTCTTTATGTAGAAACATTCACTGAATGTTCACTTTTACATCTACGGTGGTGTAGATAAATAAGTTTGGCTTTATAAACGGAAAAATACACAACAGAAAAACGGATATAAATGTTCAATAATTGAAAGTTTGTGTTAAAAATAAAAAAAGTAGCCTTTTTTGACCTGAAAAGGTTTTTACTGTGTTTTAAACAGACGTAAGAGAATTAAAAGGAGCCGCTGTTTACAATAGAAACGTTATGGGTAAAATGTGGAAGTAGGACCACAGTAAAAGATAAGAAGAAGCAAGGTTATTTTTTCTAGTGTTACTCAATGAGTCCTGCGCCGGTCGCACTAGCTGTGTTTGCACCGCACAGCTGGGAAATCTCCTCCCAGTGGTACAAAAGTCAGCGCATTCTACCGATCGCCTCATGAATTCGTTAGTTGACTTCTCCAAAGTGTAGGTGCCGAGCTGCTACGGCGAGGTTTATCGCTAAGACACATAATCAGTCAGTCAGTTTAAGCACGTGCGAAAACAACTCCTCGCGGTGTTTACACAGCTGCGCTACAACAGGCAGTTACAATGTAAGTTCACCATAAAACTCATTATTTTTGGTATTTATGTAATTATATATAAAAAACAAGTCTTGTTTTTTGTTTCTTACGTATTCTAACGTTTTTTTCATGGATTACTATTTTTTTCCTTTTTCGAACCTCACTTATTTTTCGACCTTTCCTCATTTTTAAGGTCACACAAACCACGTTATTATGATCCTGAAGGAATTGCGCGCTTGATACAGGAAATGGACTATGAAGAAGAAGGGAATGCCAACTTTGAAGATGAAAACGATCCCGATCTTGAACCACAGACAATTGTACAAGATGATCATGATAGTGAATCGGACCAATCCCTCGTTGATGATAACGAAGATAACCTTGAAGTAGGTAACAACGAAGATTTTGACGTTTATATGGGTGAAGATGGGGAAACCTTTTGGTTCAACAATCCTGTGGCACTTCCAGCAAAAACTAAGCGTAAAAATATAGTAAAAGTGTTTCCTCGTCCATCACAATTTGCTAGAGATGCTATGACTGAAAAGGATTCGTTTTTCAAAATAATTTCCCCCGCTATGATTGACAAAATTGTTGGCTACACGAATAATCATATTCAAAAAACAGTCATTGAAACCAATAAATATTTTAGACCCAGAGATTGCAAACTCACATGCAATGTTGAAATGACAGCTTTGTTCGGTTGTCTATTTCTGATCGCCACAAAATGTCGCGCCATGCAGACGTTAGCGAGCTATGGGCTACAGATGGTACTGGCATGATATTGCTTCGAGCAGCTATGAGCTACCGCAGATTTATGTTTCTCTTACGATCACTTCGCTTCGATGATATTGAGACAATGGAAGAGCGTGGAAAAGTTGACAAACTCGCTGCTATTCGTGAATTTCATGAAGACTTTGTCAATAACTGCAAAAGAAACTACCAACTTGGGGAATTAGTCACGATTGATGAGATGTTGGTACCATTTAGGGGACGTTGGTCCATTCAATACATGCCTAACAAACCTGCCAAATATGGTGTGAAAATGTATGCTATGACTCCAAAACATTTTATACGTACGATTTAGAAGTTTATTGTGGTACTCAAAAAGATGGTCCGTATAAAGTGTCCAATAAACCTTTCGATATAGTGAAACGAATGGTTATACCAATTCATAAATCGAACCGAAATCTTACAGTAGATAATTATTATTGTACCTATGATTTGGTGCAATATTTACTTGAAAATGGTCTAACTTCACTTGGCACAATGCAGTCTAATAAAAGAGAGATTCCTAGTCAATTTTTGACGGTTAAATCGCGAAATCCTGGAACATCGATTTTTGGCTTCCAAGATGAATGTGCCCTGATATCATTTACGACAAAGAAAAAGAAAGCGGCAATCTTGCTCTCGTCCATGCATGATTATGACCATGTTGATCCCAACACAAATAAGCCTGACGTTATTCTTGATTACAATAATACGAAAGGTGGTGTGGATTCAGTAGACCAAATGTGTTCTACACTGTCTACTGCAAGAATAACTAGGAGGTGGCCAGTAGTCGTGTTCTACAGGGACCTAGACATAGCAGGAACCAATGCGCAAAAAAATTTTTTTCAACAAACCCGAAAAAGAATGCAAAAGACGGGTGTTCTTGAAATCCTTGGCTTTTCAATTGATGGAAAAACACCTTCAGAAGAGGGCTGAGATTAATTCGTTACCTAAAATTCTTTACGACTTTCTAGAAATATATCGACAGAAAGAAACAGAGGCACCAAGACCATTACCTCAGGGTATTTGTTACTTATGTGGCTCGCATAAAAACATAAAGACAAATGTTAGGTACAATCAATGTAGTAGAATCGTATGTCGAAACCACAGTGAAAGAGTCGTAAAGTGCCAAACATGCTTGGAAGAAGTAGGAATGGAATGTGAAGAGGAAGATTAGTTGCTATTATGAATACACCAAATCGGTATGTGAATTTCAATAATTTTGTAGTTTTTTCTTATTTTTTTATCTTATCTATATAAAATTACATAATACCTAATATGTTTTATTACTTAATTTTTCTTTGTTTGTAGTTTTGTCAATGTAAGGCTGTGTTTGATATTGATGTAAGAGGAAAAGTCATTATCCATCATAATTAAAGTGTAGGCTAACGCCGACGATTTCCCTGTATTTTTGTTTTTACTTAGGAAATATTTCTAAGTATTTCTATTACCTATACCGTTACCTATTTTGTACAACTTTTTCCATTTTGTATAACGTTAATTAAATTTTTTAAAAGGGATAATTATTTTTCTATTGTTAATGCAATTTGTAATAAGATTGCAGTCCTAGATATTGTGATAATTTAATATTGGAAATATAATTAAGGTGTTTTTTGCAATAATATTGAGTGTTTCAATTTGTTACCATGTACCTATACCTTTTTAAAACATGTAACAATATGATTACCTACCCTTTGAACACAACTAATAACAAAATTAGGTAGAATTTGAGGACTTTTACAATTGCGGTGTAAACACAGCAGCGCGACCAACTAATATTTTCAACTGGTGCGACCACCGCAGGCCTAATATTTAGCTGTTTTGATAAAAAAAAAACTTTATGGTAAAAACGTAGGAAGAATAAGTGACATAAAATTACATTTATAGAATCTAAAAATGTTGTTTGTCCCGGGTTAAAAAAAGTCACCAGACCCAATATCTATATATTGTACAATAAACTCTCTGATGAAATGAAGGAATATAATTGGTAGCATCCCAAATCCGTACCATTGCTACTTATGCATTCATGGTATGTTTAAACTAGTGGTCAACTGAATATGGGAAAGTAGCTGGGTTTCGGCAAAACGTAAAGTTTCCTTTTTGTGTTTTTTATCTCGTAAACTTTAAATAAGGATTTTTAAAATTAATTATGAATATGAAAAATGTTCTTTATGTGACATGTAACTTTATTTCCAAAATGGAAGATTGGGAAATAGAAAATAATTTTGTTGTCTTGTCTAGAGTCTATTGTTTCACATTCTTCGTGTAAATGTTCTGGAAATTTAAAACAGTAATTTAATAAGATTATATTGATTTCAGCGAGTTTTAAAATTACAGATTTAGATTTCATCTTATTCCTAAGCATATACATTACAAAGCTTTATACGTAGCTCTCTAGAGAAATCCTAATAAATAAAATCATTTCTTTCTATAAGCTTTGAGAAAACAATAAAAATTAATTCAAGCACAGGAAAATTAATATCAAGGGAGGAGAAGTATAAGTTTAATCAATTGATGGAAAACATCGTCCACATAAGCCGGGATCAAAGAATCACCATAGTGAGCCTAATCCATAAACATGAACCAGATAGGTGGGGAAGAGAAAAATAATTTATGATTGATCAGGACAGATATTTTAAGTAAAATTAAAAATAATAAATAAACTTTGAATTAAATTTAACTTCGAAATAAAACTGTTTGTATTAAATTTAAATATTTTGAACTGAAGTTTAATTAAAGCAGTTATTTTTAATAAAAATAATTTAAAATATTTAATAATGGGTAGAAACTATAACTTATTTTCAAAGCAACTTGACAACATTATTATTCGAGGAGCTGTTAAAATTAGATCGTGTAACTTTGAATTCATAACTGAATAAATTAGAACCATCTAAGCACAATATTACTACAATCACATATTTTACTACAATTACTATAATACATTATTAATTTCACTATTACTTTGTACACAATGCAATTACATGGTAACCATCAGCACACACACACACACACACACACACACGCACACACACACACGCATACGCACACACACACACTAACACACACACTCACACACACGCGCGCACACACACACACACACGCGCGCGCGCGCGCGCGCGCACACACACACACACACAGACACACACACACACACACCCACACCTACACACACAGGAAATAAAACAAGGATTGAAGATTTGTCATTAAGTATATAAGAATAAATTACCTTACTTTATGTTTATAAAGACTTACCCCCGCTGTCAGTGTATGTCTTGTCATCATCTGTGTCCTCATCTGTGTTGTCTGATTCAATACCATAAATTAATAAATTATAAAATATTGTCCAAAGTTGAAGATTTACAATAAATCTAACCAAAGGTTAATAACATAATAAAGTATTTAATAACGCAATGACTTACTGTATTAAAAAAAAACACAAAAACTCTTACCTTCGTGTGTGCGTCTTCATCGTGTTCGTCTTATAAGTCCAATGTCTGAATCTATACCATTTAAATCACTAAATTAGAAAAGGATGAACAAAGTTGAAAAAAACTTTAACATTAAATTTAATCAAAGGTCAATAATTAGGCATTTAAGAATAAATGCCCTTGACTTACCAGTGTCGGTGTCTGTGTAAGTGTAGCCTGAATCTGTAATATTTAGATAAATAATTAGAAAAGAATGTCTAAAGTTGAAGAAACATTTACAGCAAATCTAATCAAGCATAAGCATTTATTTAGGAATAATAGGACTTACTGTATATTAAAAAGACCTACCCTAGTCGCTGACTTTATAAGTTCGTTTGTGTGATGCGAATATGTCTTCCGATTTTATAACTTTTATATCAATAATTTAGAAAAGAATATCTAAAGATGAAGAAACATTTACAGCAAATCTAATCAAGCATAAGCATTTATTTATTAATAATATGGCTTACTGTATATTAAAAAGACCTAACCTCGTCACTGAATTTAAAAGTTCTTTTGTGTGATGCGAATATGTCTTCTGATTTTATAACTTTTAGATCAATAAATTAGAAAAGAATATCTAAAGGTGAAGAAACCTTTACAGTAAATCTAATCAGGAATAAGTATTTATTTAGGAATAATAGGGCTTACTGTATATTAAAAAGACCTACCCTCGTCGCTGCCTTTAAAAGTTCTTTTGTGTGATGCGAATATGTCTTCTGATTTTATAACTTTTAGATTAATAAATTAGAAAAGAATGTCTAAAGTTAAAGAAACATCGACAGCAAATGGAATCAAATATTAGTAAGTAATTATTTAAGAATAAAAGGGCTATTTTAAAAAAAGACTTACCCTGTTCACTGTTTGTGTAAGTGAGGTCTGTTATTGTGTCTTCTGATTCTATACCATTTAAATCAATAAATTAGATAAGAATGACAAATGTTAAAAAACATTTATAGTAAATCCAATCTGAATTTATTAATTAGATATTTAAAAATAAAAAGATTTACGGTATTTCAAAATAAGATCTACAATCGTCACCGCCCTTACAAGTTCTTTTGTGTGATTCGAATATGTTTTTTTGATTTTATAACATTTAAATCAATAACTTAGATACGAATGTCAAATGTTGAAGAAACATTTATAGCAAATCTAATCAAAGCTCATTAATTAAATATGTAAGAATACTGGTATTTAAGAGTATAGGCTTAGCTTCGTAAAAGATAGTTTCGAAACGAGTCAGCAAATAAGCTCTAAATTATTCATTAAGTGATGTAATAATTAAATATAATTTAAGAATATATGAGATCATTGTGTTTACAATAAAACCTACCCTCATCCGTGTGTGTATGTATTCGTCTGCGGTAGAAGTTTGTGTCTTGTGATTCTATAACATTTAAATCAATAAATTAGAAAAGGTTTAAAGTGGAAGAATCATATACAGCAAATCTAATCAAGGATTAGTAATTAAGTATTTAGTAACAAGGGCACTAAGAGTATTTTCAATACGCATTACCTCTGTCCTCTGTGTATTTGATCTTCTGGTACACCATTATGACTTCAGCTTCTATAACATTTATATCAATAAATTAGAAAAGAATGTCCAAAGTTGAAGAAACATTTACAGTAAAACTAATCAAAGAATAGTTTTACTAATAAACGCCCGGTAAAATTAATAACTAGGTATTTAAGAATAAAAAGGCTTACTGTATTCTAAAGATGACCTACCCTCGTCACTGCCTTTATAAATTCTTTTGTGAGATAAAAACAGGTCTTCTGATGTTATAAGTTTTAGATCAATAAATAAGATAATAATGTTTAAAGTTGATGAAACATCGAAAGCAAATGGAATCAAATATTAGTAAGTAATTATGTAAAAATAATTTGACGTACTGTATTTTCAAGAAGACTAACCCTCGTTATTGTAGTGGACAGTTCTTCTTAACATTATAATTTCTGATGCTGTAATATCTAAAGCAATAAATTATAAAAACTAATATCAGTAGTTGAAGTAAAATTTACAACAAATGTAGACCATTTAACATGGTCTAAGTGACATGTTTTATAAAAAATGAGTTTAGGGCGGAATATAGTAGCTAAAATAATAATCTTTCAAGTGGTACAAGGAATCAATTTTATGTATATAATATATTTAGGAATTATGTTCTTTACAGGTTCTGCTACCTAGTGTGAGCCCCTACCCCAACTAGAAAATGTAGTTTATTCCTTGGAGGCTAGGGGTCTATGTGCCACTTGGGTCCCTGTACTTCTAACTGGATTCGTGTTGTGACTTGGAACCGCAGCAAACCTTTGTTGTATCTCTTTTTTCCACCAGCTTTATAGGCTTTTACCTGATTCTTTCGGTTTAATAGTGAATATATTGTTATATTTTATATTTTTGTTTGCATAATCCTTTATAACGGATCATTAATAATGGATTCTTCAATACCTAATCCTCCTGGGGAAAGTACAGACATTGACGACAGTTTGTCCATACGACTCTGACGAGTAGCAAAAAGTTAATACTAAAAACTCAAGTGAAATTGACAATTGTATTTGACATTGTTAAATAAAAATTTTATTTGAAAAGCTACTTGATTTATCATAAGCTAATAGCGATAATAAAAGAGCTAAAATAATAGGCCTATCAGCAGAGTTTAATAATTACCTCTTTATATTATCTATGTCTAATCCTTTTTTTTTATTCACATCTACCCTCTTAATTTGGAGACGTCTCTGACGCTGACAAGGATTACAACAATAGTGAAGGCCATGAAAAAAGCAACGGAAAATTGTCATGAAATTAGACACATATATTCAAACAATCTAGTAATAAGATTAGGCAAATTTATTTTAGCAATATAGTGGCCTTGTAACAAAATGTGGTGTTTTGACTGACTTAGAACAAAAAAGTAAGTTTAACTTTTAGAGAGTGGTGAAGAAGAGTTTGGAGAAATAGAAGAACTTCCTGTCGAAGTCATTCCTTCAGATCCTCAGGCAAGGAAAAAGCGCATAAAAAGATTTCACAAGTGGAAGAAAGTTCAAAGGAATACAGGTCTGTCCTGCGTTCATAGAAAAATAAAATTCATAGGAAAAAAGAAATACAACCTTACAACCACAACTGCCGCTATACTAGCATCTTCTCTTAGGCATTTTTCCTGGTCACAACCTTTGAGCGTTGGGAGTGCTGAAAAGACCGGAGCTTCACACTCTGGTTCGGGATGCTGCTGTGAGCTTGCTCTGCCGAAGACTATGCACGGTTACTAGTCCTCTAGCCACTTCGGCCCTTCGTCAGGGATTCTCCACGGTGCATAGGTGTCGGAGCCTGTGCAGTGTTTCGAGTACTCGGCTGATGTCCATCTAGGAGAGAACTATGAGTCATAGAGTACTGGAGGTTGGAAATGATTTTTACGTGATCCATGGGTGTAGCCGTTCTCATAGAACTCGCCAGTAACGCCTGACACGTGTGTTAATTTAGAAACAATTAATGGAAACTAACAAACACCAAACCAGTTAAAAGGAACGAGGTACCGTACGGGTTCTATGAACGTGCACTTACGGGTAGATGGGGATACAAAAGACGTATTAGTAACATCACCTGAGCTAACACCAACATTTTTAATTGTATCGCGTGAGAAGAGGGAAAAGTTCTATCTAGAGTTTCTCCTATTGTAATAAAAATAAGCCATGACTGGATGTGCAGCAGGTCCTGTTTCTTCCATATTTAAAATATCCATATTGAACAAGGGCAGTGCATTTCTTTCATATGGAAACTTACAAGCTGGGAGCTGCAAACAGCAATTTTAATTGGAGCTATTGTGTAGAGCCTGTTAAAACAAGAAACGAAACAGCATTTAATACAATCAAGTGTTTCATCTGTATTTAATTTGGGTGGATAATGAGTTTGTAAACTGTTTTGTCTTAAAACATTAGATGCGTCAAATAAACAAGTGAGAAATGTTATTGTTAAAAAAAATAACATAAAACAACTTGAGTGCATTTATAAGTTCAAAGGGGTAGGAAAGAGCCTCCTAACAAAATTCCAAACGAAAGAATTGAAACAATAAGGAACATATAAGAAACTTTTCTCTTTATCAAAGTCACTACAGTCGGGAAATAAACTCCAAACATGAGATATCCCAACCCTAATCTAAGCTTATAAAAAATTGATGATTTGTACACACAAAGTTTTGCCAAGAAGTAAAAAAACATTGAACCAGAGAAGGAGAGTTTTAACAGAAACATTTTCGACACTGAATTTAAACTAAGTTTACACAAGTTTCAGACTGACATGTGACATATTAAAAGTTAAGATATAGCATGATAAATAAAAGAGAGACAACAAGCAGTAACAGAAAAAGAATTACATTTGCGGAATGGAGAAGCAGGTAAAAATGAAAAACGAAATACAACCAAGAAAATGACAAAGCAGAACATGCATTTGTTTCTTTAAAAGATGATACCTACCCTAAATGTAAGAAGCTCTAAGGCTTACTACATGCGGCAGTTGTGGACTACAACCTTGTCGGGGGCAGAATAAAAGCCAGTTCATTGCAAGGTTTTGGCTTTACTTAGTTCAAAATACTAAAATTGAAACCGTGACTCTAAATTTTTTGGTGTCAGAACATTCATACAATGAATGCGACTAATATTTTGGTCTTATAGAGTTTAAAACAAAAAAGACAAAGAGGCATGTATGTCCCAAAAGACTGGGTAGACTTGGTTGAATCTTCAAGACGAAAGTTCATAGTACCAACGCTGGACGATAACGACTTCATTAATATCCAGCAATTAAACACTATTTCCCCTAAAACAGTAAAAGGAGTACGAGGAATGCAAGTACGTCATTTTAAAAGTCATCTACAACCACCCTTTTTTACAAAAAATCAGAAAGTATATAGTCCTTCAAAGATTTATCATTGATAGCACAAAGATCTGGTCGGCTTCCTGGGCAGCTTCCAGTTCCTCAGCCATTTCATATAAAATCTACACTTAAGAAAAAATAAATGAAAATCTAATGAAACTTCTCCAATTTATTACCCCAATCCACCATCAATTTTACATGGAGCTGTACCATAATACGACAGAAGCAACAACAGGAGTAGTTGAAGTTGGTATTGAATCTACAGTAGACAATGTTTATGGTGCAGGCACTGATGGTTAGATTAAGTTCCATACAGTGAGATTCCATGCGCACTACTACAATGTTAAGATAAAATAGGTTGATACATTTTTATAAGTAAAATAAACTCCATTAAGCTACTGCAGTTGTTTTGCTTTAATTCCTTCTCAGGAGTCAACGGGTTTAAGTGTAGCCTTCTTCAAATTCAAGGGGTCGCAATGAAAGAGAATAAAAAAAAGTTAGTAACATATATTGAAAGTTAGAGAACTCAACAATATTAAGAAATAATAAAATAATGTTATTATCTTAATTGCCCTAGAAAAATATTTTTTTTCAAATTATGACATTGACTTAGTGAAAATGACCCCTTGTATTCTAGAGTCCACAAATATAATCAAGGATTAGTATATAATTATTTAAGAATAAATGGGGTCACTATATTTTCAAAAAGACTTACCCTCGAAGTTAATGGTACGGGCATGTCCTCGAATGTCTAGTATGTAGTCTGGTTCTATAACAATGAAATAAATAAATTAAAGAACGTAAATTAAATCAATAAGATCAGTTATTAAGTATTTATTAATAAGAGGGCTTACTGTATTTCAAAAAAGACTTACCATCTGTACAGTATGTATTTTTGTGTCTGTATAACGCAATACGATTTTCTTGATCTATAACATACAAAACAATAAATTAGAAAACAACGCCCATAGTTGAAGTAACATAGGTTGCAAGTGTTATGAAGTATTTTAGTGTAGAAGGTTAAATAAACTAATTTTAAAAAAATACCCTGTAATTTTTCTGCTTCTGAACTGAAACATCAGCAGCAAAACACTGAAGCAAAAAAAGATATTGTTTTTACTATCTCCTCATTTTCCCTATCTACTTAATTTAGCCAGCTACAGTTTTTTTTAAAATTTCCTTTATATAGACTTAAAAAAGACCTGAAAATTAATAGCTCCATTTAAACTAGATTAAAACAACTTAATTTGTGTACATTGTGTAAGCAATATACATTGGCGGCTCAACTTGAGAGTATAGGGGTTGGGGGTGATATTGGAGCTTCGCCTTATCAGATGTATTAGTAAGATGGTTCCTTGTTAACAGCACTAAAGCTTGATTATTATCAGAAAATACTTTAAAACACTGAAAAGTTCTTCTGTTCTAAGTAGGTTCAATGAAATACAGTATCTGGCAAGCCATCGAACATATCATACGGAAATAATTATAAGACCTACTATGTCTGTAAACCCCTGGCTAAAGCCTTTATGATATGACCTACACACATTTTCTTCACTTCAAGGTATGCTCTATCAAATATAGTATCAGACAGCCCATTGAATAGTTCATATAGGAAGTAATATATGGCCTACTACGTCGGTAAACCATTGGCAAAATCCTTTATGATCTGAGCTTTATACACTTTTTCTTCTCTTCTAGGTATGTTTTGTCAAATAGAGCCTCAAGCAAGCAATCGAACAATTTATATGGGAAATACTATATGGCCTACTATGTCGGAAAACCACTGGCAAAAGCCTTTATGATCTGACCTTTATACACATTTTCTTCTCTTCTAGAAATATTCTATCAAATAGAGCCTCAGGCAGGCCCTCGAATAGTTTATATGGGAAGTACTTTAAGACCTACTATGTCATTAAACCACTGGAAAAAGCCTTTATGATCTCACCTTTACACACATATTCTTTTCTTCCAGGTATGTTCTATCAAATAGTGTCTCAGGCCGGCCATCGAATCGGTCATGCGATAACAAATTTTGATAATACTGTCAGAGTAAACTTCTGGGACTATGAGTTTAAGATGCGGATAATAACACTCGACCTCTCCTCTCGCACTTAAGTTTTAATCCAGTAGAGGGAGGACATCGATCAGTTGATACTTGATTTCCGGATATCTAATGTGTGCGAGCATAATACGACATGTATTTATTTGAATGGTGTGGGAATATAGAGGGAAAGGCAATGAGGAGACAGAGTTTCACATTTGTAGTGCTCCCGCATGTATCGCAGGCTTCACAAAGCCTAAACAATCAGAGCGCTCTGAGAATTAGGTCGCCAAAGTAACTAGAGGAATCGATCTCATAGAACATTATAATGTAACTAAACGGGATTGTGTAATCATGCTATTGCCATACTATGTTAGGATGTTGGATGTTAGGAATATTGAAAAACGATAGGTTTAAGTATAGTTTTGTAATTTTTAATGGAATGCGATTTAAACATATATTTATAACCAATGTAATTTTGTATACTTTAACAACTACATAATTAATAAAAATAAAGAATTATTGTATCAGTTTCAGACATAGTCTTCCTAAAATCGTTTCTATATGCATTGGATAAGTTGTTCTAATGTCTGCTTTTCTTGAAATTTCAGGTAAAACAACCATTTTTTATTTTAACATTACAAATAATAAAATGTGGTGGAGATTTATATATCGACATTTCTTTTCTTCATTAGGATAAAACAAGTAATACACAACAACAAGTAACATATACACTGTATATATATATATATACAGTAAACTCCAGATTATCCGTGGGCGGATTATCCAGGGTCTGCCATTGTTTTACAAATATCCAATTTTTATTCCAATCAAATTTATGTGTTTAAATTTAAAAAAACGGTGAATTACGACGTAAATACATATTAGGCTTAATAGAAGTTAAGATGAAGGGAATAGATATGTAAATATGTACGTACTAATTTTTACATTGAAAGGGAAGCAACCTGACGCGGACCAGCGAAATAAAAGGGGCGAGCAGACTACTGTATATAAGAGACAACGACAAAATGCTTGGACCCCGAAAACATAATGTGTATCATAGGATTGTAAACAAATGTCAGCTAATCTCGGCTATAAATTGTCTAGGACGTGACATATGTATTATCCATGTCTTTCATATACATTATCGATCTTTATGGCTTTGTGACACACGTGACACAAGTAGACACTGTGCGACATTACATATGTACATACATACTTAATTTTGACATATACTTATGTACGTATTCTAAATAGGTAGACATATAAATGTACATGTTATAATCTGTCAAATACATCGACTTTTTAAATTAATTCCTGTATTTATTTTGTCCTCTGAAGATTATTTGTGAAATGCATTAACCGGGGTCATTTATAATAATCGATTATCGAACCGATTTGCGTACTCTTTGTTCATATCGGATTATCCGGGGAAATCGTTATCCGGCGTTGTCGGGCCACCCTATTCCACGGATAATCGGGAGTTTACTGTATGTATATATATATATATATATATATATATATATATATATATATATATATATATATATATATATACTAAATTTCACTTAAATCAACAAAGACAAACTTTAATTTAGTTTCTTCAAATTTTATAATTACAGTTTATATAAATATGTATATACACATATCACAATAACAATATTGAGGTGCAAATAGAAAGCGAATTTCCCTACAGTTTTCCATTTCCTTTTCTATGTGTGGTGTTAAACACACCATTTTTTTGTTGCTATTTATATGCTTTCTTTTTTTGTTGCGTGCATAGTGTTGTAGTGTCTTTTGTTTCTCTTTCGTATTGTCCGTTTGTAAATGCAGGTTTGATATCGTTGATCTAGCTTGTTTGTTTTCTTTATTCTTTTCGTTCGTTTTTAATCTTAGAACATTATTTATGATATTGTGTGGGTACAGTTGAAGGTTGTGCAATAGAGACTTCGACGAGAACCAGATGGGGGCAGGATTGTTAATAATTCTATCTATCAATCTATTCAATCTATTTTTACAGGATTGTTAATAATGTTTCATATTTCATACTTTAGACACATTTTTTTTGGTGAAACTCTATGTTCGGATCAAATTTTGTAATGTATGACTTGATTTCAGTTAAATATTCCAATAGTCTCAATGACTAGAAGAATATGAAAATCCCAGAAGCGTTTTATGTCTCGATAATAATTCGCTCTCTCAATTCCATTTTAAAAATTACAGGTCATTTTAAATGCCACATATTATAGTTTTTCGTCTTCAAGACAAAATTATATTTTATGCGTCTGGGTTTGTGAAACAACTACTACAAGCGTGACTTTAATCATTACCCTAAATTTATTAGGTCAGCACAAATATAATCACAAGTCAGAAAATCCGCATACGATGGAAAAAATTATAGACTTGAGGCAAAAATATTGTATCTATGCGCATATATATTTATTCTGAAATAAAAAAAAATAAATATGAAGAGTTTAGGAAAATAGTTAAAATATAGAAACCGAATCAGGTACTGATCATAACCGTCACTGAACATGCAATTACGTCATGGACCCGACTCTAGAAAAGCTGTCAAGGTCACACGTTTCCACAAGGTACCATTAGGAATAATTATTTACAATGAAATGAACTACTAAGCCCCTCCATACTTTGTGTTTAGTATTCTACTACATATCTGGACCTTATTTTCTGGTTTAATAACATGATTTTCAGATCATAAGGCTAATTATAATAGTCGGTGAGATGACGTTCAGTTACGATTTTAAATGTTCAGTTACATAATGTTCTTTCTATAGTAATAATTTTACGTATGAAAAACATTTTCGGGCTCTTGAAGCAAACTTCATCGGTGTCTAGGTTGGTGACTGAAAAGCGTTGTTGAGCTGGGTGCCAGAGGTTAAGGCAAGTTTACTATAATGTAGTTAAAATTTGTATAAATCTTGTTTATTTAACATAATTTCACTTTGTCTATTGAAATAATGGTATATATCTTATTGATCTTGGTAAGATTTATTGTTCACACGTATAAATTAGCCAATTGCCATGGTCGTAATGTAATCTATGAGCGTAATATTACAACAGTTTTATTTATCGAAACATATGATTGGTAAATTATTGAAAATATATATGAAAAATGATTGTTAAGAATTTATTTTTATATTACTGAAGTTTCGTAATTATATAATAAGTGTAATATACACTTATGCAATATATTACGTATCTCTTTCCTGCAATTTACTTATGAATGTATTGTTTTTAATATGGCCTAACTCATATTTTATAGTATTTGCCTCAATATTTTAAAAATGATTTTAATATGAATAAGGTGAAATAAATAGCTTGAGTAAATAACAAGTAATATAAATTTAAAAAAAAAGTCAGTTCCTACCTAAATCAATAGACAAATTTTATTTCATGGAAAATCTTTTTATCAATGCTATTCTTTTAAAAGTTTTGGGAATTAATATAAATGCTGTAGTCTGTTAAAAGTTTAAAAAATATTTCTGAAAATGAGACCACAACCCATTTTCGTTATAAACATTTTATACATTTACATACATTTCTGTGACCGTTAATTTGTTAAGCTGAGTTTCACTAAAAATACTTGATTAGGTATTGTATTTCTCAGAAAAACTCAAAGCAGGAGGTCGGAAATGCACGGATGGGGAAGTTGCTGAAGGGGTATTTGTGAGGCTTGCCAACAGGTTGTTACAGGTGCCCAAGAACGAAAGTGAGGTGGAAGAACTGGGTTTCGTGAAGCAAACCTGCATTAAGGGAATGGCTAAGATACGTGCATAATTTTTAATAGATTCAAATAGAAACACTATTATTTATTTATTAAAAATTAATTATTTATTGTATATTAAATATAAGGTTAATTGTTTTGAGTGTCAAAGGTATTCCTAGCATTATTGGTCATTGTCACACTATTTGACGTTAATGCGTGTCGGAGAATAACCTTCAATAAGAACTACACCTGTATGTATGAATTAAGCCTATTTCAGGACACGACTTTGTGTTATTGAGCCATGATTCATGATTCATTTTCACTTTACCTGGAAGTTTTATGTCTATCTTAAAGCAAGCTATATTCAGAATTCTTTCCTATCCCTTAGGAAATAATGGCCAGAGTGGAAGATCCCCTTAACGGAAAAGAATTACATACCGTCATGCGTGGGTGTGTTATAAACTGTTTACACATAACTATTATTAACAGTCCTGACTATTGTAATCTTTCACACTATGATACTCCATAACATCTATTCTTAAACTAGTTATGAAAAGTATATTGATAATGATTTAAAACAGCTCTATTTAGTCTAATGTTTTCTACTCCGGTGTAACTAATTTTTGTAACGTGGATAGTTCTGTTAAGCCACCCACCAACAACCTTTGCTGCGGTAATGTGTGAACAAATCCTGTTACTTTCATGTGTTGAACCTACCGCCGGCCAATCATATGGTACCTCGAAACTGCAGCGGAAATAATTATGTGTAAAGGGATTCAAGTTATTATTTAATCTTTGTAATATAATAATAAAATAAATCTTTGTAATAATATAAGCAATAATATAAAGTGCAACACAAAATTAATACAAGATTTATTTGTTTGTGAACAGGTGAGCACTACTACTACAAAGTAAAGCGGGGCTCAGAATGCGAGACCCTACAACCATTATTTTGCTTATACTACCAAGGGAAACTTCAAGGCTTTGGCATGATTCTGTTTGGATCCTATTCTTATAAAGAAGGCGGACAGAAGTGGTTTGAGGACATGCCTCGAGAACACGCCTCGAGATCACATCCACTACTACTACTACTACTACGTAGCGCTACAGCCCGGGGTTGGCCTTGTCTTCCTTAACAATGTTCCGTCATGTACTTCTATCCTTAGCCTTTTGTTTCAATGCTGTAATGCCGAGTACTCTTAAATCTTCCTCAAGGTCCTGTAACCATCGTTTTCTTGGTCGGCCAACTCTTCTTTTGCCAATTATAGTGCCATGTAAAGGTTTGTTCGGCATTATATTGGTGGGCATTCTTATGATGTGACCCAACCATTCTAGACGTCGCGTTTTATTAAAATGGACCACATTTGCGTCTTTGTATAAGGAATAGAACTCGGCATTAGATCGAAGCTTCCACACATATGTCTGTACATCGTGGACCGGACCATACATTTTTCTTAAAAGCTTACTCTCAAACAATGTCAACTGATTTTTCATCGCGGCGGTTAAAGTCCACGTCTCCGCTCCATACGTTAGGACTGGCCGAATTAAGGTTTTATAGAGGCGTACCTTAGTGGTTTGAGACAATAGCCTACTTTTTAAAAGCTTTATATATGCGAAGTATGCTCTATTAGCTTTCATTATTCTTTTCTGGACTTCATTTATTGTGTTATTTTCATCATTTACTTCCGAGCCTAAATATGTGAAAGTTTTTACTTTTTCAAATGAATATCCATCGATATCTATAGTCGTACTGCTACGCCCTCTGCTTGTACTCATATATTTAGTTTTCCCCTCATTTATGCAGAGACCTATCTTTTTTGCTTTCATTATTGATTATATTAAAAGTTTCTTTGAGCGATGGAATATTCCTGGCAACCAAGCATATATCGTCAGCATATGGACATATTTGACTGTATGAATGCATGATATTCCCTGAAACGTTAATCCTCCTCAAAACGCCATGTAAGGAGAGATTGAAGAGGGTAGCAGACAGGGCATCGCCTTGTCTCACGCCATTCGGGACTAATACCGCCACCTATGACAACATTGCCTTCACTATCACACAATGTCATTTTGATCAGTCTGATCAACTTGTTTGGTACGTTGAACTCCCTTAGGATTTCGAGCAATTTTTCTCTGTTGACACTGTCAAAATCCTGCCGATAGTCAATAAAAAGAAGATGAAGGTCAATTTTATATTCCCAACACCTCTCGAGTAACTGTCTTAGAACAAGTATCTGATCGGTAGTTCCTCTTCCCTGTCGGAATACGCACTGATAATCTCTTATGATGTTTTCAGCAAAGACGTTGAGCTTTTTCAGTATTATGTTTGAGAATATTTTGTATGCTACCGTGAGCACAATATTCCACTATAATTACTGCATTCCAATTTGTCACCCTTTTTAAAAACAAGACGTATGAGACTAGTTCTCCATTTTTTAGGCATACGTTCTCTTTCTTATATGTCTAGGATCAGGGAATATAGATCAGGGATTGTGACTGTACAATTTCTCCACAATTTTTAAAAAAATCGGCTGCAAGTGAGTCTTCACGAGGTGCTCTGTTGCTTTTCAGCTTTTCGATCGACTCCATGAAGTCATCCATGTCCGTTGGCTCAATGTCACCCTCATTTGTCAATTCTATTCGGGTCAAGGTATTTTATTCGGAGTCTATCGTCTGAGCTCCCGCTATGTACAGATCACCAAAGTACCCTGCCCATCTGCCAATAGCTTCCGCCTTACCCTCCACTACTCTACCATCTTTATACTTGCATGAGTCGATTTTAGGCTGGAAACCTCTATTTATATATTTACCTGCACCATTGAATTTCCTGGATTAATTATTATTACTTCTCAATTCCTCAATTTGCTCTACTTGCTTCCTTAGAAAGGCTTTTCTCTTTTCACGTATGACGTTATTTGCTCTTCTAAGGCTTAGTTGGTAATCTGAGGTGTTATGTCTTGTAGCGCGCTGTAACATTATCAATCTATATGCATTTCTTGTTCTTAGCACTTCACGACATTCTTCACCGAACCATTCCTTGCCACGCCCCCTCATTTTCTCATCTATCACATAACTCGCCGTCTCCTCAATGACTCTTCTAATTTTGGACCGCTTTACTTCTATCCCTGTTTTCTCATTATCAATACCCTCTTTTAGTAACACTTCTAACATTTTTCTATGGTCCAGTTCTCTAAATCCTTCTAATGTGTCCGGATCTTTAAATTTTTCTTGGTTCCAGTGCCTTCTTTTATATAATTTCTTTTGTCGCAAACATGCCAGTCGCTCTATATATTTAAATTTCACCAGAAAGTGGTCTAAATCACAATTTGGGACCCTGGCCGTTCTGACATCAGTCACTGAGGAAGAATGGCGTTTTGAAATGAGTACGTGATCAATTTGGGTTAATGTGCCATTTGGTGCTTTCCAAGTTCCAATGTGTATTTTTTTTGTACGAGAAGCAAGTACTTTTTATTATCATGTGGTTTGCTTCAGCACATTCACACAAATGTTTACCATTATCATTCGTTATATTATGAAGTGAGTAGGTTCCAGCAACAGTTTGTGTAAAACTCTCCTTGCCCACTTGGGCGTTTAGATCACCAAGTATAATTTTTGTGTCATATTTGGGACTACATAGAAGAACATTTTCTAATTGTTGGTAGAAAAGTATTTTTTCATCTTCATCACTGTCTTCAGTTGGTGAATAGGCAGATATCAAAGTTGTATTTCCAAATTTTCTCCTCAAGCGCGTCTTGCACATTATATCATTAATGGGTTCAAAAAGCAATAAACTACGGCATAGTCTCTTTGTAAGCATGAACCCTGTTCCTCTTTGTCCAGTTTTTGCTGCTCCACTGTACAGTATGGTATATTATTTCTTATCAAGTCTACCCTCCCCTTCTAATCTCCTGTAGGGCCACTGCGTCAATGTTAAATTTAAATAGCTGTTCAGCCTCTTCAGCCATTCTTCCAGGCTGTAACATTGTCCGAACATTCCATGTTGCTAAAACCAAGTTCGAGTTCCGTTTTCTTTAGCCTTTTAATCCATCCTTAATATTACATTGTTTGGTTTCGTAACAAGAATTCTTTTACGACGTAGGGTTGTTAGTCCTACGCTCAACCACTAACTGGTGGGTCAGGTCATTTTTTATCAGGGTTTCCATCCCCTAGCTTGATTGCTTTCTCTGCAGCTAAGAGCCCAATCTACCCTTGTTTTTATTTTGGAGTTCACTCTCCTAGTCTTTGGGGTCCCCTTCCAAACAGTGCAAGACTGCACAGGGCAGTGCTTATTTGATGGCGGCACTTACTCGTCATGCCACAACATCGTCAACGGGTTATGTGGTATTTAATACGTACGAGCCAATGATTTAACGTCCACCCCTGTTGATGTTGCCACCTCTGGTCCGGGACTGCTTATTTGGAATCCTTATTCGCAGCTAACCTACATATCTGTAGGCCACTCCACTATCCGCCACCTGTGGCCCACCCAGTAGCCGAGGTAAGCCCTGGGCCATCACATCTGCTCTATTACAATAATGAACGGAATAGGGAGAAACCGTTGGAACAAAATATATTGAATTCGGAAATTCGAGAATTAGAAAGATAATGTAGGTGTTATAAGTGGCAAACAATTTCCCAGGTGAACGGTGTAAGAATATTGATAGTTGGGTTGTAGAGAGGTACCAGTGAGGGAGTGGTCAGCTATCCCACTATCCTTCATTTCCAGGACAGCCATGACCGAACAAGATTGTCAGTGTGATGTAAAGGTTTTAACAGATAAAGGAAACTTCAATTTGTTTAAAGGTGCAAAATGCGAACTTTACACGGTCCTTAAACCAATTGTATTGGGGATAAGGGAATTTAAGGGAAATGAGCAGTATGAACGGTTGTTTATCGTTTAAGGTCAAGTCTAACAGACGATACCATCAATACCGTCCGAGATGTAAACGAAAATGATAGAGCCAGTTATGCCAGGTATGAAAGTGTTCAATATATATTCCTGGTTTTATAAAATTTAGTTTAAGGAAATCAGATTTTACAGACCGAAAATTAAAAATAATAAGGTTTGAGATCTGTCAGAGGCATCTGAATCGATTTTGGCATGGACTATTTTCTAGGAGCATTGTTGCATTAATGAGGGATACATCATTATACTCCAGAATAAAAGTGGTAAGTAAGAAGTTTGAAAGAAAACTCCCAACCTGGTAAATGATTCAAAAAGAAAGATGTTTAAAACAGAGAGAAAGAGAGAAGGGTACTAATTTTGGCGAAGGTCTGGACGTACCGAAAGGTACACGACAGGTATGCTTCGGAATCAAATTTATCAAATATCGTGACCTTTAATATAGGTGGAAATATTTTTCTAAAAGTATTAAGACATATTGGGATAAGGTATGCATAGGTATTAAATTTTACGAAAAAGTAAAGTCCGAAAAGGGAACAAAGCCAGGGAATTCACCATAGGTTCGTACAAGAAGTATATCGCTGATTAGCCTTAATTTTTGTAGGTTAAAAAGATAACAATTCGATTGAAAAGTCAAGGAAAGGGGGTAGAATCAGGGGCCAATACTTACTGAATTTGATCCCTAGAGTAAATTCTACACAGGATACACGTAGGAGCAGTAATTACGAAACAATTGACTTTGGGGAGCATAAAGGGAGGAAGCTCACACGGAGAGGAAATTCATTATATCATGAGTTCAATAAATAGACACACACACACACACACACACATGTTACCGTATTGTGATTATATGAAAGTCTGAGATTTGTCCAATATAGAACTTGCATTTCTAGTTTGTATGACGTTATAGTTTAGATGACGTTAGATACCGAGGGAACATAAGACAATGAAACAACTCCAAACACATATAAACAAAATACACAAAAATATCCAGTTAACTGCAGCATTTGAAAACAATAAAACATTGAATTTCTTAGACATCACCATAATAATAATCTAAACAAACGTGAATTCAACATATACTGCAAGCCAACCATGACAGACACATTGATACGTAATTCATCGAACCACCCAATACAACATAAACACGCAGCATTCAAACATTTACTACACAGCCTAAATAAAATACCTATGTCCACAACTAACTACACAAAGGAACTAAACACAATTAAATATTTAGTTCACAAAAAATGGATATGACAATTATTTAATAGACAAAATACATAGAAAAATACTCGACAAGAACAGTAACAAAAAAAACACGAAGAACACGAATTCATCACCCTCACATACATAAACAAACACACAAATAAGATAGCACACCAATTCAAAAAAGCACGATACAATGTAGCTTACAGAACAACAAATAAAATCAAGCAGCTATCAGATACAGCATTAATATCAATACCAGCATATAAAATAACCCAGGAGATACAAACTAAAATGCAACAACTGCAATAAGTTATATATTGGACCAGAAGACAGATCTTTCGGCGAAAGGTATAAAGAGCACAAAACGACACTGCACACTACAATTGAATCCACTTTCGCAAATCACCTCATGGACAATAAAACACTCATGCAAAAGTATGGAAAATAACATGAGCATCCTCCACAAATGCAACAACAGCCATAAATTAATCACACTAGAACAATTTGAAATATATAGACATAGAAACACACATAAAAATGACATCTTAAATGAGCAAACACGGCACAGATCACACATACATTTCGATCACATCACTTCTAACTTTAAAAAAAAATGGTACCGAGGAAGCACAACAGCAGCATTCCTAGTGGCAAAAATATAAGGCTGAAAAAGTCGTAATACGAAAACGTGTCCTCCAAGTGTAGGCTAACAATTAACAACTTTTAGTTAAGAAATGTCTAGGTGCAAGCAATAACAAAAGAGTAATTTTTAATTTACAACCAGCTCGTCATGAACAGCAACAAGATTTTCGATAGTTAACAATTGCATCGTAATATAGATAAAGATAAACATTTACATTCGAATATAGCTTTGTTGTAACTATATCTTAGTAACTATGTCCTAATACTATCAATTTCGTCATTTCTGCTTCTTTTTGTTTCTCATGTCTAATCGAACGACTCATGACGGGTATCGAATTTATCCAATGGCGCATATACAACGGGAGTAGAGACGATGTTTGTTATTACTGTGACGAACTACAGAAGATGTTGAAGTAAAGAGTGTCGAATTTGAGAGATTACACCGTACTCTGTAATATCCTCGTTATCGACATTCTCACCTGCCAGAACTGACTTCACAAAGTCAACCTTTGTAGCGTTAGTAAGGTGCTTATTCTCTTTTTGACACGTGATTTAATTATCATTTGTTTCATCATTCAACAAGAGTTTTCTCCACTCCTTCAGAAGAGTTAAGGTTGTAACCGAATTCCAAGCAATAACGTAGATACTGTCATGAAATTTGTAGCATTTCTAAAACGCATTTTCTATTTTTACAGGCTTCTTCTATACTTGACTATAGCAGCTTCATTCTTTGTTCACTCACTAACAAGTCACTAAACCACATCTATAAAACTAGCACACGACCGATTACTTAGCACAGTTCATGGACAACTGATCGATACAAACTTTCTATCACCTAACTTTATCTATTGAAGAAAGCTGTACACAATTCACTAAACATGCACACATGCACGTGATTTAGACTTTATGAAAACATGTCATTGCGCTTGCCCGAGGACACAGAAGCCTGAAGTCATTAGAAGAAAACAGTAGTTTTCAATTATACGAGACAGTGTTTTACATATTCTTATGCCCAAGGATAATGGGGTTATATTTCAATTAAGCTTCAAAGAAACTGGTAACAACGTAAATCTTAATTTATACTATTAATTGGACACATAGAAAAAACTGACGATTTAAATGTGGTATGTAAAAAAATATTGTAATAATGAAGAAAGATTCAAAAAAGCAGAAAAGGTAGCCTTAGATTTATTGAATATGCCTTAATATTATTTAAAAACTAATGTATAGTAAGGTAAATTTTAAAAAAATTCTCTTTAGATTATTCCGATGGTCTAGATAACGTATTTGCGTAAAATGGAAAAGTACGCTGCAGTACTGACGCCTTTTGGTGCAACTTCCGTTTAAAAGATTTAATTTTTTTAATTAACTTGATTACAGCTAATTTCAGAACCACACACACACACACACACAAACACACACACACACACACACACACACACACACACACACACACACACACACACTCACACACACACACACACACACACACACACACACTCACACACACACACACACACACACACACACACACACACACACACACACACAACCTAACACACATTCCAATTGATGTAAAAACTGCCGAAGAGTGCTATTATGTTTAGAGCTCTGACATTTGGTCAATGGACAATAAATATTTTCTTTATTATTTATGCTGTTAGTTTCGAGAGTTAATAAATGGGCCTTAGATACCACCGACTTCAAGTCTTGAGCGTGACATACTAGAAGATAAAGTCTCATGAAGCACACAAACCAATCAAACAATGACATTACGCATGACTAATTGAATTATTATTTATACCTTGCTACTAATAAATTGTCATGATTAGCCAACATAGTCCGTACGTAAACCGTTATGTGTTATTTTGGATTTCTGTTGAAAAGTATTCTGTTTGAGTTTTGCCAAAGAAGACCAGATGTTGACCACACTTCCAGTGAATCTAAAAGGCCAAAACTGCCACATGGTACCAGAAGAAAGTGATACTTTTCAAAAAGGATATTAAAATTAAATACCGCTTTAAGTACAAATTAATTCGCGGTATTCTTGTTATCCTAACGCGCGCGTGCGCGCACACACACACACACACACACACACACACACACACACACACAAACACACACACACACACATACACACAATTATATTTATAATGGCTTCTAAAACATTTTCAAGAAATTTGAATTTGTATCCTTTGAATGTGTTATACTCCTCTAATGGAATTAATAATTTTCTATATGAGTATAGTCAACTATCGCTCTACTACAAACAAGGGAGTGAATAGGTAGCCCTACGTCTTTATGATCCCTGTAACAGCAGTTAATTTGACAGTAGTGTCCCCGGTTACACTACACAATATGTCGTCCTTAAGGTCTATTTAAGAGCCACCGAAGCCTAATGTAAACAAACAGGTGATAATATTCTATATGGGTATAGTATACTATCGCTCTACTACAAACAAGGGAGTGAATAAGTAGCCCTACGTCTTTATGATCCCAGTAACAGCAGTTAATTTGACAGTAGTGTCCCCGGTTACAATACCCATAATGTCGTCCTTAAGGTCTATTTTAGAGCCACCGAAGCCTAATGTAAACAAACAGGTGATAATATTCTATAAGAGTATAGTAAACTATCGTACTATTACAAACAAGGGAGTGAATAGGTAGCCCCACGTCTTTATGAGCCCAATAACAGCAGTTAATTTGACAGTAGTGGCTCCGGTTACACTACCCATAATGTCGTACTTAAGGTATATTTTAGAGCCACCGAAGCCTAATGTAATCAAACAGGTGATAATATTCTATATGAGTATAGTAAAAAATCGCACTACTACAAACAAGGGAGTGAATAAGTAGCCCTACGTCCTTATGATCACAGTAACAGCACTTAATTTGACAATAGTGGCCCCGGTTACACTACCCATAATGTCGTCCTTAAGGTCTATTATAGAGCCACCGAAGCCTAATGTAAACAAACAGGTGATAATATTCTATATGAGTATAGTAAACTATAGCTCTATTACAAACAAGTGAGTGAGTAAGTAGCTATACGTCTTTATGACCCCAGTAACAGCTGTTAATTTGACAGTAGTGACCCCGGTTACACTAACGATAATGACGTCGTTAAGGTCTGTTTTAGAGCCACCGAAGCCTAATGTAGACAAACAGGTGATAATATTCTAAACGTGATCAATGTAAATATATTCAAGAGCTACGTCTGACGCCACTAGACCACGATGACATACTAAGGTAAAAATATAGAAGACTTAATGTAACTAGCCTTGTAAGTTTTATATAGACTACGTATTAGTAAAACCATGATTTGTGTGTACTACCTGATTCTCCCTTAGTTTGTGTCACTAAGAGAATCGTTATATAAAAATGCTCAGCCCCTCCGTAAGGAAGTGAGGGTAAAGTGATATTGAATAAGATTAGAAAATTTGCGACACTTGTTAAGGAATTCACTCTTTCACATAGGTCCTTAGAGACTTGTGATGGGACCTTTCTCAGCACAAAAACGGTTTTCCACTTTAACAAGCTTGTCACAATAAATCCATATCCTCTACCTTGAATCAAATTCTGTTTTACGACTGAGGCTACTAGAAATCTTTAATCACAAAAATTCATAAAATACACAACCATTAAAAAAATAATTTAGCATTTAAGAATAAAAATAAGTAACCATTTTGGGTTAATTTTTGTAAACTTTATACACAAATAATTTATTGTCGCTTGAACTAGAAAACATCTGTTTATTCATTTCCTTGTTACGTATTTCAAGAGTGGAGTAAATAATTTAAAAAATATTTGATTCCAAACATTAAAATAATATATAGGATTTAAGACATAAAAACACTATGGCTGTAAATAGATGGGGTACGTTTAGAAAGTCTAACAGCATACTCATGGCTAACACCAAGTTTATTAAAGTATTGTACGCGTAAACACATTATTGAGCCGGAGTTTACCGATGGAAACAATCTGATTACACACCAGACGTTACGAAGAGTGTTCGCGATAAAAAATGTGAAGTTTCACAAGATTTGGTTTCCTAAGGATGGATTTGAAGATGCCACAAGTACTAAGTTTATAAATTAGTACTTAAAATAAAAAAAAAACAGGTAAAAGGTGTGGAAATCAGCAGGTATAAGAAGCATAACGTAAAAGAATGTAGATGTATTCGACAGAAATTAAGCAATTAAACGGTGGTAATGTATTAGTTTCGTTGATATATAATATTAGTTAAACGCTATTGTTTTGTTTCTTTTTTTCAGCGTAAAGAGGCTAGGTACACACAAGTTCTACTTGTGTTTTGTAGTTCAATCCACGAGCTTAAAATAAATAATGTTGTTTTTGGATGTTAATACATAGCTTGTTTTCACAGGCGTAATAAAATAATCTAACAACGTGTAACATTATTGTAGGAAAATATGTTTCATATTACAGCAGCATTAGAAAACAAACCGAGATATTATTTTAAAAATAAGAATAAAATAAAATTGTATATTATAATTCTATGTATAGCAACACTGGTTGAGATATGAAATCCACAAGCCTGTAACTACTTTAATTTAAACTGAAGTTTTTTTTAATTTTTGGAAATGGTAATAATGATATGTTTTTTTTTTTTAAATAAGAATAGATGTGTTGTCGTTAATATATGAGTTGAATTAATGAGTCATTAATGAATTATTAATTCGAATAAAAATATTTATTTTGATAATTAAAATACACGATTTTTTTTCAAGAGGGGCGATAAATATGTAACATTATTTTAGGCAAATATATTACATATTACAGCAGCATCAGAAAACAAACCGAGATATTAATTTGAAAATAAAAATTTAAAAAAAAATTTAAACTATAATTCTAAGTATGGCAATACTGGTTCAGATATGAAATCCACAAGCCTCTTTTTTTTAGAAATGCGCCGGAGAATTGTGCAGAAGGTTGGGAGTCGCTACGATAATGCTAAAACTTTCTCTTATTTTCTGGTCGTCGAACCAAAAACACGACGCAAAAATGTTTTTTTTATATTTTAACAGTTTTAATTTAATTTAAAATAATGTATCAAATATGTAAAAGTATTTAAAAGTTTCCTTTATTATTTTATTTTCTTTCAAGAAATGTATCTTCACTGAATATTCAACACCGGGCGAGTTTGCCAGCCAACACGAATCCAAAATGAAAAATGGCAAGGTATGATCCAGTACCCATGGTGTACAACACAAATTCCAGTTCCAGATAAGTTCTAAGTTCAATGTAAAGTGATGTGAAATCTAAATTTAAAAATTCAAAATTTAACTGGACACGGCAAAATAGTACAGGTTTTCATATTTAAAAAATTCGAGAAGTTATAATTAATTCGTATGATGCAATATCAACTTTTTTAACAGTTGAATAAAATTAAATTGAAATGTATTTTATTTTAAATAGAAGCAATCTCTTTGTGGATATTGCATGTCAATGCCATACATTCTAAAATAGTAAAATGTTTGCATAAATTCATAGCATGTTAACAAAATGTAAAACCAGATCTAAAAACAGTGTAAACGTTTCAAATGTATTTTCTTTTCTTTGTATCTTTTGTGTAATTTGTGTATTAAAACTTGATTTATTTTAATTTGATATTATTTTGAAATTTATTGAATTCACCATTCTTAAGTTCAATTTAATTCTTGATTTTGCAGGTCACTTAATTAATTATATAACAGACAATTGCAATATTTTTTACATCTAAATTCCTTAAGAATTTATCTAAAATACTTTACAAACGTCACCCAAAAAGCGCAACAGAGGGTTAATAGAGTTCAAACTCAACTGACAAAAAGGAAGGAATTCATAAAAGGTTATCCATTCAAAAATATACATCTATCTAGAACGGTTACCAAATAGAACTAATTACAATAGAAAGTAATTAAACAATTATTAGAGCACTGTATGTATATATGGACAACAATTTCCAGTATTTTATTAAAATAAAACTTGTTTTAACGTGTAACCTGGTATTGGGCAGCCTAAAAAACTAGATAAATCGGTGAATCGTAACGTCATCACTTAGTTCACAGGACAGTGTGCAACAATTCGAAGATCAACGAATTTCGTTCCGACGTTTTCCGATTGCAAAACATAGCGGTTTACATTAACAGCTGATTCCGATTCAAGTGGAAACTGATTGCAGGTTATGTTTACGTCATTTTCAAATACAAATTGATATATGTTCAGAATATTTTATGTTTGAATACGTTTTGTGATACGGTATCATTTCGTGCCAGGTAACATTTCACTCGAAGGCTGCGTTGAAACGAAAAAAGCTCTTCTCGCACCAATCACTAGTTTCCTAACCAGAATAGATTCGGATACTATTTAAGTATCAGTGTAAATCCGTGGTTGCTAAAACTAGTCTGATTAGTAGGCTAGTGATTAATGAGAGTTTAATTTAATTTTTTAGTACCTACTCCTGAAAATTATATAATTTTGAATATTTTACATGATCGATTTATCTTTCGTAAGGAATGTGTTATTTTCTGAGCAAATACAGAAAATTTAAGCACTGTATTTAGTCGATGAATATAGTTGGTTGTGCAAGGATTAAAATCATAACTAATATTTACTCCAAATCCAGGTACGAGATAAAGGTTACTAAGCCACTTAATTGAGTGTTAGACTTCTATACGTTATAAAAAAAGTAGGTTTTAGTTATAGGCTTACTATAATTATTTGGTACACACGAAATCCGGTCACAGAAATCGAAAACTCGTATCAATGAAACCATTCTAGAAATATCCGTAGAGGAAAAAACAATAATTTCGGTGTCAAAATGTATGGATTTTATAAATTTCCAAGAGTACCTTATATATACCTAGTACCTATATAGTACCTATATATATATATATATATATATATATATATGCACACATATATCATTGTCGGGAGAAAAAGAGAGAGAGAGATTCAGTCAGACAGACGGAGATGGAGTCAGAGAGGGATGGATTTAGTATTCCCAATCCTAACCTCTCAAACATTTAGGCATTATGGTTACAAACACCAGGAACATTATTTCTCCTTTATAATTACTGCACAGTCTCAAAAGCATTATTAATTGTACACATTTAAGGCTAAAGTTGTTTTTGCGTAAAATCTTAAGAGTTTAGTGAACTGTACTTAAATAATGATAAAACATTAAGGTAGTGTTCAGGAAAATAAATAAATGTTACAAAATAAGTCGATAACTGACCACCTTTAGATAATTATGTAATTGTTTTTACATAACTTTACATTAATAATGGTAAATATTCTTTTAAAGATGAAATAATCTTAACGTTAAAATGGAGAAAAATAACTCAAATACTAAAAAGGCTTTGACAATACTAAAAACTAGAAGCCATTTCGTACATTAGTAGAAATTACATGCAACACTTTACGGTAAGAATATGTACCCCTTTACTAACAGAAATGGAGACACACAACATAAAATTTTAGGTACATAAATTATATAACACAGATAAATTTTAATTATCTGAAGCACGCTGTACAATAAAACTGTGAGAGCCAGTAGAGGGGCTGCAAGGAAAATAAAAGGCACGTTATTTATTGTGGGGTAGAGTTTCAGTGTGACCTTGGGGGTTTGTCAGCGAGCCAAGTCTTGGTGGTTTGATCCTTGAGTTCGTTATTAAAAATGTAAACACAATTATAATCAAATAAGTAGCAAGAAAGTATACCACTAATGAATCTTCTCACCTAAAGCTACAGAAACATAAAAAAGTTACATCTTGTATAGAAATGCCTTAGAATGACAAAGCAGAATTTGAATATATTGCCGGGTTTAAAACGAAGTTTGTATTAATGAAAAAATTCTTAGAACGAATCAAAATTAATGTAAAAACCAATTAGTATTATTTTAATCTGAAAAATAAATTGTGGTAAAAGAAATGAAACTGCTTTTCCAAAATAGTGTAGGCTTGAGTAAATTGCTGACATGAGGCTGACGTTGTGTTTGCAAAATTCGTATAATTGCAAGTTTGCTCAAAAAATTCAATTGTAGGTCTAAGCCCACGAGTTTCAGGAATGGAATTCGTTTTATCAATTTAAGATTAATGTTTTGAGAAAATATTTACTTTTATTCTACAGTCGAGTGTTTGCACTGAGGGTTCGCAATAGGAACAATAATTCAAATATTCGTACCATCAAACTAATCTCGTATGTTAAATATTTAAATTTTTATGGGAGACAATGAATGAGTATTACAAATATAGTTTCGGACTTTCGTCATTATTTGTGGAAATTGATACGTCAGATATATTGTATTATCCCACTTGAGAAAATCATTATGTACCACTTTGGAACCGTTCAATGAGTCCATCAAATTTGCACACATTGGTTCAAGTTTTTCGGTCAAAGCATTCCGTTTAACTGATGACAATGCCTACATAAAGTTGTATACAGCAATGATGACAATGCTAACATAAAGTTGTATAAAGTTGTATACAGCAATGGTGGCAATGCTTACATAAAGTTGTATAAAGTTGATTACAATGTTGTATAAAGTTTGTTAAATTTCTTTCGTAACAATATTCTATCAATCCTTGAGGTCTACACTATACAATATAAAGTACTGCTGCGCAAGAGTTATCACTTGTGCATTTGTTAGGTTAAATTAACGTTTACAATACACCATTAAAGGGCCACAAGAAACCGTGAAGGCTTGCTTAGTGTAGTAGCGACCAAACATTATCTGCGCATGCCCTAGCACTCCGTCGGGGGATGGCAATGAATTAGCATCTATCTTAAAGATTCAGAGCGGAGAGCATCTGTCAGGAAGGAATTTATGTAAAATTTAAATCTTCGCTAAAGGAGTCTAATCCTCTAACTTTTCAAAAGTATAATTTATTTTTCACGTATTTTGTTGAAATAATTTTTAGATTGTATTTATAGTCAAGTGTCGAAGATCCTAGTTTCGATTTTACAATCATCCTTTAAATATTAGGTTATTTCTATTTGAGATTTGTTATTCATTTGAAGAAGACATCCGCGCTTCAAAGAAACGTTTATAGCCATACGGTATGCAAAGGAAAGAGTTTGGCTTCCAAGAAATGGTTAAATCAATACGGTATGCAAAGGAAATGAATAGTGCTTCCAAAAAATGGTCGTAACAATATAGAATGTATAGGAAATTTGTAGGGATGACAAGAAATGCCCATATAAAGTTCTATAAACGTATTTTGTCCATTCGTGTACAGTATTTAAGGTTCATTAAAACTAAAAATTTTTACTAAAGCACACAGGAACTTATTTCGAGGGTTTCGGTCCCATTCACCTTAAATGATGGAGATTATAGTGTATTTAGTTAGTATTTTATTTGGAGCCTAAACAGTATTTAATGATGAAACTGTTTAAATTTTATTAAAGCCACTCTGATTCTTTATTTAAAACCGTACTTGGGGTTTGGTAAGCAAGTTTTTCTATCACCTCATTGCGCTTGTAATAAATAAGGGAAAACATCTATTGCTTACCAATACAATACTATTGAAAGATGAAGACGTATTATGGAAACACTTTTTGTACCCTTTTAATCGAAGCATATTTTACATCTTTATGTTTTGTAAAACTAAAGGTATTGACGAAGTAAAAGAAAAAAAATAGTAAAAACTACCTTTTTCATTAAAAAGTTTTTGATTTAAAACTTTATTATGATGTTATAACTTAAGAATTTATTTTATGAACATTTTATTCCATATATGTGTTGGTAAAATGAAAATAGACAATCAGTAACAAAAAATACATTGGTTAAAAACTGAGAAAAAAGATTTACGACAACTTATAAGATGCCTGTGAACTCAATTCTAGACAGTTTCATAGAGTGTGGCATACCTTTCTTTGTTCAACAAATATGCTCCCAAATGATAATCCATAAATACATTAGTTTGTCTAAGATTTTCCTACGGTCATGTCAATTAGGCCTAATATTTCAACACATTTTTAAAATCACATAATTACGTTCCTTTCGGCAGAAAAAGAGAAACCAACTTACACGTTTTGTTATAATTATTTCTTGTGAAACAAAATTTTATGCTTATGGTCGCAGGAGTAGGATTTCGGAAAACGTTTTTCATGGTAGATTATGAAACTCTTGCCAGATTTCCATCTCTTCATTTCTGTTGATATAAAATGATTTAGCAATATGCTAATTGATTTGTTAGTAAATTTTGTATTATAATCTTCCTAAATACTGAATAAGATACGATAGACCGAAATGTTTATTTTTTGTTTTTCACTTGTGATCAATATTGAAGGGCCTCAATTCTTTCTTTGTGGCAATTCTACCCCTCGTTCTGGCCCTTTTCAATCCGCTTCTGTATGTGAAGTAGAGAATGAAAAGTTAAGATGTGTTAGAACTATTGTGACACTATATTGTAAGTTCCAAGTGGTACCGGATTAAGACACTGTGGCTAAAATGAACACAAAGGGAAAATGCATCTCGTAGAGACCTTTATTAAAATAAACATGCCTTATTTTTTCCGAAACGAGTGTTTAATGAGTTTCCTTTTAGTACGATTGTGAACAATCCTTTGTGTTAATCAAAATGGGCGAAAAACGCTCAATACAGCAGCCTGCCTGAAGTTTTCTGTATTTCAACGTTACTAAATGACCAAAGTTACAGATATTCTTGTTTAAAATGTATTCATATTTTAAATAATAAAACTACTAAGTTTTAAAAGTTAATGATGTTTTAAGAACATAATTTGTTTAAAATAAGGAAATGGTTCAAATAAAATATTTTGATAAAAGTAAAATATGTAAATCATCTGGATATGAGAGCAAGAGTGATTAGAGACTTCAGAACAGCAAGTTGTGATCAAAGGTACAAAGATCCTCTAACTAGTTAGAAGAATTTCTAAATGTAATGACTCTTCGTATATAAAGTTTGTCGTACAGATTTAGTAAACCTTAGAACTTTCTAAAGAGTGCACTTATTTCTTTGATTTCAATTTTATATCTCCTTATACTACTGTACTTTTTTGGCATTTTATAAGAAAATGTAAGTTGTATATAAATCGTAGATTTTGTTCTCTTTGACGATCGGGGAAACTTTTACGTTTGAAATAAAATAACGATTTGCCGAAAGTATCGAGACATAACGTTTTCGATCGCACTAAGTACATCATTAGTGTGTAGACTGCTAGAAAGAGTTGTTGAGAAAAAGATGACATCTGTTTTAGCGGAATGTGTTTTATAATGTGGTCTCAATGAGTGTATGCGATTTTATCGGGTTTGTTTATTTAATATTTTTGTATTTTAAAATTTTGTTTGTAAATTTCATATTGTCTAGTGTGATGAGACATAGTACGAGTATTTTCAATGATGTGGGAAATTTATAATTTTCGGTTGGTGTTTTTGTAATTGGGGATAGTAAATGACGGTTTTTTGTGTTTGTGTTCTTTGTTGAAAGCTGTAGCCTAAGTGTCTAGTTCGGGGAAATGAAGAACACAATTGTGTGTAATAAATAAATGAATACTGCGCATTGTTAATAGTTTTGGCTTGGAAAAAATGTTGTAAAATGAAATATTAAACGGAAACCTTTAGAACAGACGATTAATATTCACAGAATATATGATGTGGTTCTACAGTATAACTAATTTAAGAACATGTGAATTGGTTGTTTTAAGAGATAGCTAAGCTATTTCAAATGTGTCTGCCATATTAGTTATAGTCAAGTGTGGACAGATTGTTTATCTACATTCATAGTGTATATTATAAATTCAGTGTTTGTTTAAATCCGAAATGCCGTTTTGTTAATTATTCAGTAACCGTGGGCCATTTATTAAAAGTGGTGTCTTGTTTTAATGCTGATAATATTAACTAATTATATTGATTTTAAATTCTTCCAGGAGTTCGATACTTTATAAGGTAATTTATAGTAAAAAACAATTTTTTATTTCACACACTTTATGGCTACTACTAGTTATATTTACACACTTAACACTTTTAAAAGCTTCCAAACGCCGTCTTTTAATATAGATCTAAACATAATTACTTACTAATAGCCTATTTATACTTTACACTGACTGTCACTAAAACTTTTACTCTCTTCACTCTTGTAAAAACTGTTCTGCTTTACGCCTAATCATACCTACAAATATAGACTTGCCACTTCTAGTAATTTCTCTTACGAGAAGACTAAAACAATGTAGTTGTTGCAGCATGACTTACCATTTCTAGAAGGTTCTTACTTCTAGAAGGTGCTAGTATTTAGGCGTATTGTCGGTCCGTCAACTAAAAGGATTTGTAGGGATTTTTAAAACTAAAAAACTGTTGCAGTCGTTTTATAATCATGGTTTGAGTGTTTAGATATTGTTCTAACTTTTGTGCTGTTTGTTTTTGGTTTTCTGTGTATCATATAAAACTTATGCGTACTTATCTGTGACGTTGTTAACAAATTTCCGTAACATCTGCAGCCGTTTGTAACATGTAGCCTTTGACACGTCTTGGTAGTTTACGCAATTAACATTTCAACGAAATTAATTTGAACGTTAGAGGACAAACCAGAACGAGAAACGAAACCGTACCAACCTCTTAACGTCCTTGATTGAGCTAAAACAACGATGACCCTCAGTAATGACATTTTCGGCCTGGAGTGCAAAATACTTTTATATTTTTAATTCTACGATATTAACGTAACTACACTGCATTAGTGTTATTATTAAGTTATGCTTGATGTAATCATCTTGAATTCACTGATTAAACTATAATTAAAAATTACCTAACTAAGTGAATGCATGTGGCTTACTTGCTGACGAGTTTCGAAACATTAGTTCCCTTTAGAAGCAATGCCTCTACGTAGAAGCTTTACCTTCGTAAAATGAACGATTGTTTCGAGACGCGTCAGCAAGTAAGCCACATGTATTCACTTAGTTAACTAACTTTTAATTATAGAATATTATTGTCAGGGAAATGAATGGTTTCGTCATTAAAATTACCTGTTAAGTAGTATAATTAACCATACATAATAAATCATCTTTCAAAATTTTTTACTATATGAGGATATTTTATGCTCTGGCCGAGCCCAGCTATTTCTACATACAAGAATCACTTTGCTTTATCTGTGTTATCACGATATATAGCCTTATTCCAACTATTCTTCCAGAAGATACTACACAAAAGCGAGACGTTCTAGTAGTCAGAGAGAAACGTTAAGCAAAAAATTCGGTCACCGCAGATTTGAATGCGTGACACTAATATCGCATATATGGCTGCGGTACTTAGAACTACCGCAAACATTCTAAAATCCAATTGTTTCGTGACACGTTTTATCGAATGTATTGTAAACCTTTTGCAAACGTATTTCCGGTAAGCAAATGTGTTTCAATTGACAATTGAAACGTATTTCGGGGTTTATTTAGATATGGGTTAAATAATAACCCTTGTAATTTCTTAGTTTATTATTTAAAGTTAAATTTGGAAAATAATTTACGTAACGAATCATATGATATCTAAATTTCATGTTTAGAGATTTAATGCAAACTGACAACTAATAGTAAAGTTTCCAACAATATTAAAAAAACATATCCTCATAGAACTTAGATAAAACTTACAAATCCAATAATCAGCAGGTCTTTGAATTTATAAAAAATTTAAGCCATCACCAAGGCAGTCTGATCCTTTAAATTTTCAAAAGTCTAATTTATTTTGAACATATATTGTTGAAAAATGTTTTGGATTGTATTTATTTAATCTGTACTTTAGCATATTTGGAGCTTAAACAGCATATAATTATGTAACTTTACATTTTATTATAACAACTCTGTTTCCCATTTAAAACAGTACTTGGGGCTTGGTAATAAAGTTTTGCTTTTTCTTCATAGCGCTATAAATAAATTAGGTAAAAAAACATTGATAGTGATTACATTTTAATGAACATGACTGTACTGCGGTTTACATTGCAACCGACTGTACTTCATTCTGAAGAGGTCCAATTGACAAGTAACCAAAGGGCTTGTACTAGGAAATTGCAAAACATACATTTTGAAACATTTGCGTCTGTTTCTTAGCAACGCAATGGTACTAAAAGATAAAATCGTAGGCCCAAGTAGGAAACCTTTTTGGACATATTTAACAACTTATATAGCAACTTAAGTATATTTTACAACTTCATATTTTGTAAAACTAAATATATTGACAGACGAGTAAAACATTTTTCGTAAAATCGACATCATTTTGTTAATGTAAAAATTTATTATGATATTATTATTTATGAATGTATTTTATAAAATCTTGATTTAAAAATGTGATGATAAAATAAAAGTAGACAATCTATAACAAAGAATACAAATGGTTAAAAACTGAGAAAAAAGATTTAACATATTTTCTTTTTTCCTTAAACTCCCAAAGAAAAAGTACGCAAATCCTGTGGGTCCAAAAAAGGGGATACCTCTGAACTTCTTGCGTACATTTTGGGCTATATCCAGGGTGAGGTGGGTCAAAACTCCTGAAAATAATAACAGAAAATTAAAAATTTTATTAATTTAAAATAAAACCGAGAAAGTTAACCACAATAGTGGTCATGTTGAGACATATCCAGTCCGGATTTTTACTTTAAATGTGGTTATAGGCTTAAATACGGAATTTTAAACTTAATTACAGCTTTTGCTTTAAATAGGTTTCGTTTTGTGATATAAATTTTGTATATGTATATTAAAGCTAGTAAATTTTATTATCTGCAATACCAAACTGAAAGATCAGTTACTTTCTGTAAACTATTCGCATTTGGAAAGTACGATAACATAAATGTAAGAAAATGTGATAATCTTGTATAGAGGTCATGGTGTCAAAGTTTCGAGCTTTACAAGTTTAGAGAATTTACAAGTAGCGATGTAAGGTGTAAGATTTTAAATGTAAAATAAATGCCAAAGAACTGACTTCAAGACGAATGATTGCTCTGACCTGATTCCGTTTAAATAAATGAATCGCAGCCAATATGTTTGAATCGATTGTACCACATTTCCCTCGAATGCTCGTAATCAAGCGCTTCGCTGTATTCTAAGTAACAAATACGACAGCACTAGTTGGTCGCATATGCAAATATTACCACTGTTATTTTATCTGTTAATAAAAACAGGTTTGATTACGCAGATGCCAGATAAATGCGTCTCTTTATTCTATCTGAGTGAAGGGATGAAAACAAGACTTAGGAAATAAAATGGGATGGAATTACACCTAAGCTTATATAAAGGAGGTAGAGGGAAAAATGCTTCTCCACCATAGAGAATCATTGCAGATTTAACAGCAGTTAGTTGCAGTAATAAGCCAGAGTTTACTGCCGGAGACAGAACTTGTGTTTAGAGAATAATTTCACGCTGAATTAACCTTTGTAATTATCAAAAGTTATAATCGATGTTACAGCATCAATTAAAAGCGACATATGGGCAATATAGCGCCAAACGTAGAGATATCATAATTACGTGTGATTTCATTACAAGTTTGTTTGAATGTAAACTCATAATGTTTTATACAAAATTCATACAAAATTATGTTTTCGTATTTCGTATTATAAAAAAAAAAACATTTTTTAGTAAGAAACTATCAGATTCCTTACAGTAAATAACTATTTTATTTTACGTGATTACAATGAAAAATAATTATTACTAATTACTTTCATCCAGCTAGACTATAAACATACGATATTCCAGAAACGGAGAACTGCGGTAAATACAGACAACTCAAAAGCTATTTGTTTCCCCAGGATGCAATGGCCTTCATACTTGACGGAAAAGCCATTGTCTCCATGTCATCTGTTAAATATCTTGGCGTCATCCCCGCGAAACTCTTTCACAGAAGTACCATCATGCTTAGAATCAAACTCCACATGTAACAAATGCTCGTTCATCCCGTCCTCACGACGCTGCTCCTCTAATTTGCCCCTTTGCTCCAACATCTCTCAGTAATATCTTTAGTTCTTTATTCCTCTTTCTTCAGACTCCCTTCGAACCATCTATGGTTCTATCAAATGTTACCATGAGAATTAGGTTTTTGCTCTCCATCACTTACTGCTTTTGTCAGATCCCTCTCAACAAGGCTCTTTGGTAGAGCTCTAACTACGGTCCGATCGCTCCAATTATCCGCACATAACAGATCTGGAACACTCAGTTGGATCTCCCAATATTATTCTTCCACGAATTCCAATTCCTTTTAGAATCTTCATAACATATCTGCACAACGGTCCTCCTTTTTCTCTTCCGTCTACCTCTAGCCTCCTATAAAAGGATTCTAGTTAGAGATCTGTAGCATAGGTTTTATTCTGATCCATATTAGTTTATGAGATCTTTTCATTGCCATTGTTTAGTCATAGGTTAGCCTTGTATCATATCAAACTTACGCATAGTTTAGGTTCTTTTCATGTATTAGCTTTGGTTTGACTCGGCGTTGAGTCATACAAATGTTATATCTTCCCATCGCCACATTTAGTTTAGGTTTAGTCTAGTCCAGAAGTTAATCCAGAATTGAAATTTGAAGTTATTTTAATTATTAGCATAGATATACTTGAGTTTCAAGTCTTTAAAAAAAAATCACTGTAAATGAAACTCCATGTATTGAACCTTATTTTATGTTCTGTACCACATATTATGTAAAGCTCACATTCCACATTCCTCAACACTACACCTATTTGTGAAAGATCTATCTCGATGTTAAAAAATAGTGTCAGTAAACCACTCCCCTATATTATGCAAATACTCGCAATCACCCAAACAAAACAAAACAAAAAAAAAATTCTTTCCGTTTCACCTACAACCTTCCTCCCATGCAGATACCCCTTCTTAATCCAGGCCTCTACCAAAACCGCTGATCAAAAATCCTAAACCGTAATCAGAGTCACGTAACAGAAGCTACATTGCCCATGGAGCCACCATACCTGACGTACCGGCTGGCAAAACAACTGGAGGCAACAATGTAGCTTTCCATTCTCGACGAGGCAACAGTCCATTTCGCTCCTGTCAGTTTGCATCCCTGTAGTGTTTTTCTTTTAATTCAAGCATAAATAAGTTGATGGATTATATCAAACATCTCTCGGTTAGAACCCTAAAAAAACAAAAATAAACAGGTGGTACAGATGAAGCAGTATCTTTGTTTCCAGTCGAGTATTAATCGTGAAAGTTGGATAAAAACGCAAATTGTAGCCATTTCAGACTTACAGAGTGAGGGTTTCTCTACAAAATCCGAAAAATACTCTACGAGGGTAATTTCCATGCATATATTGGGAAAATACCTAGGAAGAATGCCAAGATTCATTAGAAACTTAGCTAATACCTAATTCATGGGACAACTGTCATAACAAAGCATAATGTTTATAACGAACTTTCAAAGAAGTCTCGTAAATTAAATATTTCTTTATAGAGCTGTAGTTTGTACACCTTGTAGATCATTAAAGGCAATTAATTTTACAAATCAATATAATTCAATATAATTTATATACACTAATATAAACTGCTTTACCTAATTTAGTTGATGATTTCGCTTTTAGATTAACATAATTACTGGGATATATCTATATACTTTCATACACTGCATGTCTTGAACTTTGATAAAAAAAAAAAATACTGAGCGGATACGGACGTCGCCTCATGTTGCTGCTTCTCGTCCAGGAGTTCATTATGATCTTCTGATTCGTGAACCCGTTATCTTGAATGTAAATTGAAATAGTTATCCTGTGAGATGCTGCGCTTTATCGTAGTTATCGGAAGAAGCTTTAATTTTTGCTTTTATCCTTAAATTTAACTGATTATTTTATATAAGAAAAAATATTATTATAGTCGATAAAAACACTCAGATGTTTGTATATTTACTAGCGAGTAAAAGTGATATCTACAGGACTTCCAGTCCTGGTTATCTAGAAAAAAACTAGATCTCTTAATAAATTTCGAACTAAAGATCTAAAATTTAAATAATGTCTAAAATATCTTGTCACCTTGATTATTCGTTATGAACGGCCTTCCGTCAATTTATGAATGCAGAAAAACAATATCATTTTTAGACGAGGAGTTGAACAGAAGCATTTTATCCTTATTTATTGCGTTAGTTTGCAAGTAATGGGACAAAGGAAAGAAGGAACCCTAATTAATTTCAGTTAAGGAAGTGCTAGACAATGCGTTATAACTTGAACATTGCTTAAGCCGAGAAAAAAGCGGAACCAAATCTAACACTAAGTCAGCTGTGTAATGCGTGTTTCGTAGTCTTTCCTTGTAAGGGAAAATGCCTTCCTTTTGTCCTCGTCTCATGAATTATGTGATAAAGACGAAATAACCCCTAACAAGTATACAAATTAAAAAGTTACTAAATTCATCTGGAAGGGCACTATAGTAGAAGAGCTGGTAGATATATTACCATGACTCCACGACATTAACTTAATGGTACCGCGGATATATACGAAACTAACAATATTTATTATTTGGACAGCGATGATTGTTCAGTAATCAAAATAATATACTTATATTTTTAATTGGGTTTTCTTAAAATAGAATAAATACCCCTTACGATTTTATTACAGGAAAAAGTTTCCTTCTGCTTCTCAAACAAATTATAGATCACTGGTGGACAAACGGTTCTAAGGGATAGGCAGGTAAAATAAAACACTATCTAGGTAGGCCGAAACAACATTAAACCAAGAAAATTTTATAAGCGATAATGTTTATTTTTCATTTTTACATTACATACAATTTATATGCTACAATGATAAAAAACTTAGTTATGAAAAATGATTATTCTCTAAAAGCATATAAAGGTGTATATGACAAATGAAATTGTGACTGTGCTTCATAATCTGGGTAGAAACTGAGATGAGGTAATTCGTAGTAGTGAAGCTAAACAGTGTTATGTCAATTGGTTTTAAGCTTGTTTTTATGAAACTTCATTGTTGAAAACACCTGTTCACAGATGTAGAAAGTCGGAAACATCACAATTATCTTCTGTGCGTGAGATTTCAGGTTTGGGTAATTTGATTTCATCAACAGGGCTTTGTGGAACTCAACTTTAGAAGGAATGATAAATAGTTACTTCAATTTAGCACTGCAAGTCAATTAGTTCGAGAGGTACTTTTGGTTCCACTCATTCACAATTCACATTAAACGGCGTAGTAAACATATTTAGGTCCTTTGCGATAACTTCAAAATCGTGTAAGCTTCTTTCAAATGAAGACATTTCACGCTTTTCTTATAGCTCTTACGTTTGTCTAGTTGTGGAAAATTAGCAGAGTCATGCATGACAACTATGTTCCGAATATAGATTCAATTAGGGCAATGATTCCTACAACACCAGATTTCATCCCTGTCTTATTTGATGCTCCATCAGTGGTAATGTTACAAATATTGATCAAAGGTACTTTTAAAGAAGTTATAGTTTATTGAAATTCTTCAAAAATATCTGATATTTGATCATTCGTTTAGTGAACACCTGAAAGGTATATTTCAGCAATATACAAATTGTCATCAATATCTTTAAAATATATCAGTAACTGGGCTGTGTCACTTATGACCGTACTTTCATCCGAATTCGCTATAAGAAAATGCTTTTTTATGATTTGCAATATCATATGCTACAACATGTAAATGTGATTCATGTGACATGTGAAGCTAGCTTTTGAGAAGAACATTGTTTTTAAAAATTGTTTACAGACCTGACAGTTTATTACACATATCTCTTGATTTTTGCTCCCTTTCTTCTTCTTCCATAGTTTAATAATTTGCATTGTTATGTTTTGTCATGAAGTGTCGTGAGAGGGTAAAGTCCTTGAATGCGGTACAGCTTCATTGCAAATGAGGTACACATTTTTATTCTTAATAGGAATTAAAATGTAAAAACACGACATTCTGAATCAACTTTATGGTTATTATTTGCTATTGTAACGATCAAAAAGGTAAAAAAAATCAACTCTGACACAGCCGCAGTGGTGGTACTGTCCAAGGACACCACTGTCCGAATTAATGACCTTGCAGACAGCGACCGGTAGCGTCCGATTCATTCCGAAGTTTGCGGAACAACAGACGCATTGTACTCTACGGCACAGTGTTACTGATCGACAGCCATCTGCTACTGCACGGCGCCTATGCAAGGTTGCGTGCAAACTCAGTTACTAGATATGATAATGCCGTACTTGCAAAGCAATGTGCAGAGGGCCGCTATTATATTGTAGCTATGTAGAAAATACATTTTTCACTTGTGTAGTTGAATAGATTACTCAAAACTACATCGCGGGACGGAATGACCAGCCCGAAGTGTCGCAATTGACACAGGCCGTACTTCGCCCATCTTGGACGTAGATAGTCCCTGATGTGTTTAATGTACAGCTGTTTACTATTTTCTTATCATTTTAGTAAATTCATGCAAAGTGGAAGAAATAAACTGTTGCTTTATTGTCTCAGCCACGGTTAGTTTTAATGTTTTGAACAGTTTAAAGTTGCATGAAATCTTCGTTTCATTTGATCTTTATTGCCAAACCAAAAGGTATTTGTTGCCTTGGTGCAGTTGTTTTGTACAGACAGATTAACAGTTTCAATTGCCAACATTTTCCAGCCATATAAACAACCCCTTGAGGGAAAAGAAGATATATAGAGTTACGTAAATGCACTCTCATTATAGATGCACTTATTTTAAAATTGACTTGTGAGTGACCTGTATTCTTAATGGTATCCCTAATGAACGCCTCCCTCTTAATTAGTTTTTTGAATTGGTTCTACACACATTAGCTTTGTGACCTAACTTTCCACACTTAAAATATTTTATTGGTTGATGACCATAGTTTTGATAGTTAGGTTGTCTTTGATAGCGATTATTATTGTTATTCTTAGAGTTACCATACACATTAGGCTTCTGAAATGGCCTGAACGGTTGTTCATTATTTCTACTTCTGACATGATCATTGTACGTTTTTTTTGTATTTGCAGACATTTAAACAAGTTTGATATTAAAATCATTTAAAAAGTAGGGTTCTTAACAAATGACAATTTATTCCTAGTTTCAGCATTCATGCCTAGTTTAATTAGTTCTACTAAATCATTTTCTGAATTTTCACAAAACAACATTTCATTATTTTCTTTCATAGATTTCACATAAAGAGGCAGTGGTTTACCCATACCTTGAGGTCTATTAATTAAATCTCTTTTTAAATTTTCCCTAAGCTTAATAGGTATAAAGGCTTTTTAAATATTTTGGTGATACTCTTTTAAATTATTATTCTGCTCTAATGCTAACAATAATTTGTCCAACAATGTACCGGTTGCATAGTTCATACTGAGTTGTAGGATTTGGTTGTCGGGAAGTTTTACTTCGTTTTTTAGTTTGAGTATAACTTTGATAAAATTCGACAATTTTCTAGATTCAAAACCATCTGTAATAATAAACATTTTAAGGTATTTTTCCAATGGGTTTGTCAGCTTGTTTTTTAATCTGATATCGAACACTGTATTCTGGCAATCTTACCTTAGTACACATAATGCCTACATTAGATGTTATCGAGATTTCATCGTTACTTAAGAATACTTCTTGTACATTTTCTTCCGACATGTTTTCTTCGGATAATTTTCTTACTGCCTCTACCTTTAAATTTACATCTACATTCAATTTTGTTATTAATTTATTTAAATCATTCAACTTTATAATATGTCATTAATTTCATCCCTCATCAGCTGTTCGATCTTAAATTTTAACAAAACATTGCATCTGGTTGTCAAATGAAATATTTAGTTTCTGATCTAACTGTGTCTATTAATCTAGGATCATCTTTTAATTCGTTAATATTTTTCATTAAAGTTTTAAATTTTTCTGATATAACTGCAAATTTATTAATTACATTTAATTTATCTTTGAAATTAATAGGATTAGCTACAATACTACTATCTTTTAAAACTTCCTTAAAGGTTTTCTAACGTCAGATACAACTGAATCGCTTATATAAGTTACGTTCCTTAAACTTAGTTCATACTCTAATTCTTCCTTAGATAAAAGGTCTATTTTTAAAGGCATTTTGTTTAATTTTTCAGATTTCAGAAAACTAACGGAATATAATTTATACTATGAAAAGGCAAAGCAACCTCAAACGTTTAAACACGGACCGTAACGGCACTCGCTATCTTGCATGATTCATTGTTCAAACATTGTGACCTTGGAACATCTACCCTATACAACATGACAAAAGAAAACTGGTTTGAACTGGTCTACTCTGTTTACACAATTGTTTCCTGCAAGTCCTCCTTTACAGGTTTTATTTTAAACTCAATATTTTAAAACCACTTCCACATTCTGTTAAGTTATTATTGACTATAAAAATTATATTTAATACACTGAACAATGTAATTCACTTCTTAGCAATAAATAATGATTTTTAAAATTCCTTAGTCGAACACACAAACCTACAATTCAATTTAAGCAGAGTTGCGCAATTTATGTAATACATTTTATTTTAAATTCTAGGAATTAAGGTTGATGTAAAATATTGCAGTAACTGGTACATAATGAGATGATGACCTGCAAAGTCAAATTTAATTGAAATGTAAGAGTTATGTGTTCGTTAAATAATTCAACGCACATTAATTCCAACAAATCAAGCGTTACTTTATTAAGAAAAATGTAATAAATCACAAACAAAACATATTAGAGAAATACTACGCTAGTTACAGATTTCATAAATATAACAGATTACTTTTTTATTCAGAGCTTTACTGTCTACAAATCTATTGCTGAGAAATGACCCTTTTTTCGAGTTTGCTTTGCGAATTCATTTCATATTTAATTTTATAATTTCGACTTAAAAAAATCTACCACATGAATTACATTTACTACATTATTAATAGAAAGAAACACATCATTGAATGTTTAAAGTATTGAATGATTACTGTTTAAATAGTTGAATTTGCAATTTGTTCACTAAACTTCTTAATTTTTTACAACTTGGCTGTTTGTCACAACAGGTGAAGCCATGCATTGCTCATTATATAAATTTGTTAGAGTATCAGCTCGCTCGTAATTATTAATTTGGTCCCGGCATTGTACCGTAACGCAGCATTCCATCTACTAAACAAAAAGGAATATAAGAAACTGTTACATCTTTAAGAAAGTTAAACTTGTCCTCTCTCTGCTATTTGCACGTGCTGTTAACTCCATGGTTTGGACGAAACAGAGAGACAGAGCAGTGGGCACATCCAACGCACCTTAATTACCGCGCATAGATCTGCGCAATTTCAGTTTCAAACTTTTCTACCTAGAGGTCAGTCTCACCCACAGATTTACTTTTACAAATTCACATTTTTTTTTTTTATTTGTTGTTACATTTTGGAATTAATTAACGTTTGTTCCCTGAATCTGATTATTATGTAACACACCTAAAATGTGTTACAATATAATAAAATACCCGTCTGCTTTAACCCAACAACTTTTATTTACTTTGCTTTACAACGCTTTCTAACTTTGATATGCTAAAACGAACAATAGCCTATTGTAAAACAAAGTTAATGAACTTTTATAATTTGGATCCCTACAGACTATAAAGGGTGTAGCGGCAGTCTCAACAACAAAGCACCTGATCGGAGAGAAAAGTAACAAATTTACATTTAGAAAAAGTATAACAAAAATGTTTATTTAAGAAACTATTATCACTCAATTTTCGATATTTTATAAAGTGACCTTCGGTAAGCATTCATATGAGGAAGAGCAAACATTCTATAAATGTTGTGTAACCTGACCGCCTTGCACCAACTTCAGGTAGAGAGACAAACGAGCCTTCCATCGCTTACCCTGTATCATGTTGACGCGAGATGGCCGTCCTGTTCCCTCCGTTATCTCTACATATCCTTCCATTTACTGAACAGTCATACAAAGCTTTTTCTAACGACCAAAATCTTACTTCTAATAGACGGTCAAGAGGGGTTTACTCTTGAAGGAGAATGAATCAAATAAACAAATGAGCAGATTATATGTGTAATAGATCATTTCTAACCTGGAAGATTGTAGAGAGTGGGTTCACATTTACAGGATTTCGTTTGTCAGGCAAATCTTCCATTTTACCGGTTTTCTGCGTCCTTATATCCTTACACTTTTTTGATACACGAGTTATTGAGTCAAGTATAGTAATTATAGATAAATCATGGCTTCTATAGTTACCAGAGGAAATAAGAGGTGTGAATACAATATATTCTAGTAAACTTTATAAATTAAACTTATAACCTTGAAATTATTAGTCTTAGATAAAAAGCGCTTTTAGGCTAATGTGAAGTCAGCTGTTAACATTATTTCGTGAGTGAAGGGAGGCGGCGAAGTGACATCATTGTACATCCGCAAACATGAAAGACAAGACTTGCCGGAAAGACAAATTTAATTTAATTTAAATTGAGACATAAAAAAGAACACAGTTGTAACTTATTATCATTTTAATAAAGCGACACATTTCGATGTCAATATCGTCCTAAGCTTATACACATTGATAAATGATAGCATTTCTGATGCTGGTGGTGACGATATCGGAAATATTCTGTATATTACACTGGTAATTAGTGAGTATTGAGTGATTTTTTCGAATTTACCTTCAATAAATATTGTATTTATCGCATCCAAAAGTCCTCGGAATGGCAAAAATAATAATAATAATGGCAAACTATTATTGTGTACAGTTCTTATCTGCTGATGTAGAAGGTTCTAAAAAACTTTTTTTGTAAGAAAAAATTTATATAAAAATTTTAATATGACAAAATATTTGGTATTTTGAAAAAAAGACGAAACAAATTGGATCACTTTTATACAGCATAAGTATATACAGACACTACATCCACGCACACACACACAAACGCAAACAACTGCATAAACTCTACATTTGTTATAAACAGAAAAATAATGTATATAGCATTACAATATAGCTAAAAGGTATCCAGTCAGGATAGATGTGGAAAAAAATAGCAGATAGATTTTCCAAACGTAAGCTAAACGGTTGATAAGAGAATTCATTTTTTGTATATGTTAAAGCATTGCTGCACAGTAGATGGAGAAAATCTTTTACTCCACATATTATATAGTCAACTCGCTTTACTAAACTTTATTAATATTTTTCTAATCTAACATTCCTAACAGGATACTTTATAGCTAGATTATGATGAAATATGTTATTATATAAATGTATTTAGATTTATGTATTGCAATATGCGTTAACTTAATGCTCTGGTATCTATTGAAACCATGATCTATTATTGTTTTGTGGCTTGTAAATGAGGCTAAATACCCCCTAAAGAATTTGAAACTTTTGTTATTGTCGTTTTCTAGAGGGTGTATTCTTCACCAGGTATTTTTTCAGCAATATCTATGACAGGAGAGTAGCCGAAAAGTAAAATAATTCCAATTGTTAGTCTTTGCTCAGGAAAATATATATAAACACTTACATACCCGAATATTTGAAAAAAATGTTAGGAAAAAATATTATTTTCAAATTTCTTTTATGTCAAAACATCGAATTTATGTACTGTATATTAAAGACAAAAACATTATCTATACTTAGTTTGTTCCAAACAATTCACGCAAGTAAGGAAGCAATAAAAGAAAAACTTTTATGCTCGACCACGTCAGAGGCTATACAGTTGGAGCCGTCGTGTGCTCTAACCAAATTCCGACAAAGTAAATGATGCCAAACACAAATTGAAGTCACTAAGTGTATTGCCAACCTCAATCTAAAGGCCTTGCACACAACTCCTTATACTTTTATTGTTAGTATGATCACCCCAGACCCAGTATGACCCCCCCCCCAGATCCATAATGTATCCTGCCAAACGTAACTTTATGAAGGCGTTATTTGATATTGTTATTTATTTCGAAATATTTACAGAAATAATTATTTTTTTAACAGAGTATTTATTTCTCCCAGTTTCACAATGTCTCTTGTTTTAACGATATATATATATATATATATATATATATATATATATATATATATAAAATATGTTGATACGTTTTCTTGTATATATAGTTAATAAATTAAAAATATTTCAAAAACAAGAATACTTTCAATGAATATATTTATTCAAAGCTTTTCGCCGATAAAATAGTATCAGCATCTTCAGGATAATAATTATCTAATAAAATACTTCTACAAAATTCTGTAAAATTCATTACAATATTTTGTGAAAGTATTTTATTAGATAATTATTTTCCTGAAGATGCTGATACTATTTTATCGGCGAAATGCTTTGAATAAATATATTTATTAAAAGTATTCTTGTTTTTGAAATATTTTTCAAGTATTAAATATATATATAAAACTTATATATATATAAAGTTTTATTAGGGTTTTTTACTTGACTATATTGAAATGTGACTTATTCAAACATTGACAATGTTCAAAAATTTGATAACTATGGTGTTTTTTAAACATTCGCGCCCTAGCTTACTTAACCCCTGAAAGATAAATAGAAAACTTCAACTACCCATTGTTCTTTAGTTATACAGCTAAATCCATATTGTAGTAAGCTTGTAAAGTAGATAAAAGAGTTCATGACGTGGAACTATATATATATATCTGAAGATGTAGAGGCTGACGTCATCCTTAGAATATGTGTAATTAAGCGCCGTGACACTGTCCATATGAGATCAATACTTCTTATTCTCAATTCCAAAGAAGGTTTATGTATCTTTCTTAGTCATAACCCCGGTAGTACTTATGACCCCTTATAAAGTGTCTATTGTGTCCTTATGAGAGCCTTTTGAGAGATCCATTTATCCTAAGATATAATCACATTCAGATTGATACCTATTAGTCAAAATAATTTCCTTATCTCTCATAAGCGCAATATTAGTACGCAAAGCTCTTATAGGGGACCTTAATCATATTGACTGACGATCTCATTGATACAAAACAAAGTTACAACAACAAGCATATACTTCTCTATTTACTCTTTGTATTATGAAGCCAACAAAGGGGTATTTTATGGCATAACTGAGATTAATGAATATGCGACTTGAATTAATTTTGTGAAACGTTTAATTCAAGTAATACTAATAAAAATATCGAAATTGCCAGTGTTCTACAGTTCAAAACTGAATATACAAATTTCAATTATTCAAATCTGTATTACAATGTTGCAAAATTCTGGAGTTTTAAACCGTCGATTGTAATCTAAAGTACTATTCATAAACTATCACATTTAATATATCTCAAATGAAAATGAATAAATTCTGCCAATTATTTGTGCAGTTTGACATAACATAATTGCATTAGGAATCGTTAAATATGCCCTTTAGTGAAACATTAATTAACTGTTTAATATGATTGAGAGTTGCAACATTATGAAAGAGAGATTTATCTTTGGCATCTATGGTCAACATCAGTTTTACACTTAAATGTAGATGTTTATTGAGGATAAATAAATAGTTTTGTATTTTAATCACATTTTTATTTTATTCATTTGTTAAAACTGTTTGAATAAAACCAATGATTGTTTTTTTAATGGTAAACTCTCATCAATGTAAACAATCAAAAACTGCAATCCACAGCAATTACCACCTGATTATCTCACAGAGATTGTTTAGTAGTAACCTAAGTAATAGACACGTAGGGTAAAAAACCTCAAACTAGTGGTCGAAAAATCTCTAGTAGATGTAAGAGGTGTGTGTGTGTGTGTGTTGTAAAGAATCCACCCTCACCACTCATTTTTTTAACCACCTGCCTACTGTTCAAAATGCGCTTAAGTTCGTGCAACGACACCCATAAGTTCTTGAATTGCTGTTCTAAACATGCCCCCTATTGTTAAATAATATTGTGTGAGCTATATAGTCATTTTGACAGTTGAAAAGATACATAGTAGCATGAACAATCATAACATACATAAAATCTTACCATATGTCATTCTTAACAGGTGATCTTGGTTGGGCCTTGCAAAAAATGTTCGGGCTTAATCCTTTTTGTAGGCCCATGTGTTACATTTAAGCAGCATCTGTCTGTGAATCTTGTCCCTGGACCTTGATTTAAAAACCCACTATTTTTTAATATAGCTCAAATCTTTTAAATTAATTTACTCTCCTGTTGTAACATTAGGCTTTTATTTTATTGAAATTATTATTATATGAATTTAAATATTATTGATAAATAACTTTGCAAATATTAACTTAATAGAAGGAAAACACTTTAACGTTTTATTTATATATATCAACAAAGGATATTTTAAAATAAATTAATATGATTTTTTATTATAACTTTAATGATGAACAAAATATAAAAATTAACAAAATATACATTTCATGATTTCTACCGCCTTTGTCAATATGCAGAAAATATTTTACCACTACATATTTAAGTTAATTAATTTCCTTTTATGTATATAATCTATCTTATGAATTTCATCATTGATTCTTGATAACTAAATTAAAATTTGATTTTGAAATTTTACAATATATCATACGTTAAACATTTCCATAAATATTAACTCTTGATTTAATTTTTCTTAAGTGTTAATATAACATTCTATCATTTATAGTTATTTATTATTTTCAAATTCATTAACCAATATTACATGAAATTATCACTCATATTTAATATTTTAAATTATTCAAACTTTTGCAACAATTCTCTACTATTTTGACTTTATTTAAAATAACCATGTTTATAGTGGAAATTACTCGAATAAATAAGTTAAAGTAAATATTATCTTGTTGGTTTCTTCATGATTGAGCCAGTCTAGAATATTGAATATGAAATTTGAATATTTTACGTGCAAAAACATGCCTTTTAGAAAATGACTTCATCTGACTTTCCTGGCCCTTAGATCTTGTCGAGGTTGGATTCTTTTTTCTTCCTCCCTGATTCCTTTCGATTTCTGGAGAGCGAAACTCTGGTAAGTCTTTACGAATTTAGTTAAATTTCTTCGAAATGGAAGTACCGATTGCCGATTCACGATTTATAACTTGCATTATAAATTTTACGATATGTTCTTGTAGACGCCATCTGGTCTTTTGACTCTTGTCTAGCTTCAAACCCACATAGTTTTGATCGGCACTTGTGACTTTTTATATGTTAGAACGCCCCTCAATACTCTTGCGCTACTGTATATAATGGCCTCGCCGAAGTTGCCACTCCAGCCTTTTAGTCTCACAACTTCCATAGCTTATTTTGGTGTTTTAGATTGTTTCTCGCTTACGTGGACCAGCTTCCTTGAAGGCCGTTACCATTCTTTAAATTCATATAATATCTATTTAAATAATTGTGCTGTAATTTTATATTTACTTAAGTTTTATGGTTTATGATTTCACTATTGATTTTTTCGCACTTTATTATTTACTATAAAATATTAGGTTTTTCCATCCTGTTATCCTATGCTTTGCTTTAATTTTTCTTTAATATAAAAATTTTATCATTTGGTAGTTACAATTTAATTTTTGAAATTTAAAATTATACAAATTTTAATTTTTTTAGATTGCAAGGGTAAATTGCCCATTGCAGTGTATGGGTAAATTGCCCATTGCAGTGTATGTGTGTTGTGTGTGTGTGTTTGTGTGTGTGTGTGTGTGTGTGTGTGTGTGTGTGTGTGTGTGTGTTGCAACGGACCTTCACCCAGCTCGCTCACCGCCAAACAAACTCGACCTGCCTTAAACCTGTCGACATTTGCCTAACTCGTAACTGCAAGAGCATGTAACTAAATCCCATTTAAAAATACACCCTGGGGATCATGTCTATTAAAATCATTAAAAGTCATGGTAAGGTCAGTGATCTGTCATATGGTGTTAATATGGGTTAGCTGAAAACACATAGAAAAATATCACAAGATAAAAATACCTTACCATGCTTTGTAGACCTCTTTCCTCCATGCTCCTGCTCTCGTGAGATCCGTGCAAGATAAAATCTTACCATATCCTCCTTAAGGAGGTCCTGTGTATTATATGGTAAAATCTGCCAGTGGGTATCAACTCCTGGACTTTAAAATAAAACCAACTAGTGTTGTGGCTAGCTCAAAATTGATCCTGTTATTTAATTTATTTCTTTGGGGGGGGGGGTTACTCGATTATTTTTAGGTGCACTGTGATCCTTTATTATTTATACTTTAGTAAAATAAATGACTCTAATTGGCTTGCTGATACTACTTTAAAAGCTTTCATTGATTTAACTCGATAATTTACTAGCTGGGAAAACATTAATTTTATTATTCAGCACACAGGATTGATTTAATGAATTTTACTCTATCAATTGTTTGACATATGAATTTAATAAAAATTGAAATGAATAGATTGAACAAAATGAGTATATTCCTTAACCATAATATTTTCTTGAATTCTTATATATACCATAACATAAATTAAATTCCCCTTAATACATAAAATACATTTACATTGGTCGCAGGGAGGTTGAATGAGCCTATATCAATTCTATACACAAATTTAATTTAGGGCTGATTTTGTGCCAGCAGTTATAAATGCATTTTATCAATTTATATATGAAAGTATTTGAAAATAAAATTGTTACTAAAACTATTTATCAAAGGCATAAATATATTTACCAGTTTTTGAACATATACATTTACCTTAAAATTCTAATAAACTGATTCCTGATTTAATTAATCCTTTATGAAATACAAACAATTTATGAATGATTTTATGTAACTAATTTCTGGGTCCGAAATTATTCAGATCTTATACAAGTTAACATTCATAATATTTCATCTCAGTTTATTGGCGTACTGGTTGTAATAATTCTACTGCATTGTCATAAATATTACTGATTCAATTAATTTATAAATATATGACAATTTCTACTCATCTTTGTGCTTGTGCTTTACTAGATTTATCTTTTCAAACATTAAAACTGTTATCACTTCCGAACCCGTTATCTTGAATGTAAATTGAAATAGTTATCCTGTGAGATGCTGCGCTTTATCGTAGTTATCGGAAGAAGCTTTAATTTTTGCTTTTATCCTTAAATTTAACTAATTATATTATATTTATATATATTATTTTATATGGTTTGAACTGGTCTACTCTGTTTACACAATTGTTTCCTGCAAGCCCTCCTTTATAGGTTTTATTTTAAACTCAATATTTTAAAACAACTTCCACTTTCTGTTAAGTTATTATTGACTATAAAAATTTTATTTAATACACTGAACAATGTAATTGACTTCTTAGCAATCATAAATGATTTTTAAAATTTCTTAGTCGAACACACAACCTTACAATTCAATTTAAGCAGAGTTGCGCAATTTATGTAATACATTTCATTTTAAATTTTAGGAATTAAGGTTGATGTAAAATATTGCAATAATTGGTACATAATGAGATGATGACCTGCAAAGTCAAATTTAATTGAAATGTAAGAGTTATGTGTTCGTTAAATAATTCATCGCACATTAATTCCAACAAATCAAGCGTTACTTTATTAAGAAAAATGTAATAAATCACAAACAAAACATATTAGAGAAATACTACACTAGTTACAGATTTCATAAATATCTCAGAATACTATTTTATTTAGAGCTTTACTGTCTACAAATCTATTGCTGAGAAATGACCCTTTTTTCGAGTTTGCTTTGGGAATTAATTTCATATTTAATTTTATAATTTTGACTTAAATTTTACTCTATCAATTGTTTGACATATGAATTTATTAAAAATTAAAATGGATAGATTGAACAAAATGAGTATATTCCTTTAACATAATAATTTCTTGAATTCTTATATATACCGTAACATAAATAAATTCCCCTTAATACATAAAATACATTTACATTGATCGCAGGGTGGTTGAATGAGCCTATATCAATTCTATACACAAATTTAATTTAGGGCTGATTTTGTGCCAGCAGTTATAGGACATTTTATCAATTTATATATGAAAGTATTTGAAAATAAAATATTTACTAAAACTATTTATCAAAGGCATAAATATATTTACCAGTTTTTGAACATATACATTTACCTTAAAATTCTAATAAACTGATTCCTGATTTAATTAATCCTTTATGAAATACAAACAATTTATAAATGATTTTATGTTACTAATTTCTGGGTCCGAAATTATTCAGATCTTATACAAGTTAACATTCATAATATTTCATCTCAGTTTATTGGCGTACTGGTTGTAATAATTTTACAGCATTGTCATAAATATTACTGATTCAATTAATTTATAAGTATATGACAATTTCTACTCATCTTTGAGCTTGTGCTTTACTAGATTTATCTTTTCAAACATTAAAACAGTTATTACTTCCAAATTTATCTATCATTTAACATTTTCAAATAAATTTTAATATATTGAATACTTTAATAAATTTCATATTTTAATTTATTTGTCAAGGAAATAAAGCCATTATTTATCTTTTTTAACATTTGAGCATTCTTTTAAGACTTTAGAAATTTTCAAAAATAAATCTTACTTAAATATTTAAAATTGTATAGAAATCATGACTTGCCCAACTCGCACTTTCCTGGATCCATCCCTTAGGTCCTAGGTGATGATTTCCTTGCTTCCAGACTGGTGGTTCTTCTCGTCTGAAAACATCCTCGTCCAGGCTGAGGGAACAGGCGAATTTGGCGAAGCCATCTTCTTGACAATCGAAATTTAACCAGGATTCTGCATATTCGATGGCTAGCTTTCACTAGATATTAGCTTAAGACATACTACAACGATTTTCCGCACTACGCGGCCTCGATTGAAAAACTTAGAGTTCCATTATGATGTTTTTTAGGTTTAATAAAAACTGCGACCTTTCCGGTCTGTGGCCTACATGCGAGCGTGGGCTTAACGCCCAACGAAACAATGCTTCCCCCACTACTTGATTTTCCTGTACAGTTTTGATTTTCAGCGTATTTCTTGTCTTTAACTGAATATTTTAATATCTATAGCAACTTGATTTTTGTCATAGCACACAAAGCACTCGCGATGTCATGATTTGTGTACATTACAATTCATTTTAAACTTATCCAACTAACAATTAACCTTAATGGCTTAGCAAATTTAATTAAAATTATTTTATAAAAATTGATATTTTGTCAATTTTTTGTTTAATTGTTACGGGACCAATTTTTCCCGCTACAGTGTGTGTGTGTGTGTGTGTGTGTGTGTGTGTGTTAGTGTATCGTGAACAGGGCGTACACTAGATATATAGTACATCACGGGAAAAGAAATGGGACCTTACATTTAAAAGTAAACGTTAACTATGAAATAAATATTTCGAAATGTCGTATTAAAATAAATAGACTTTATAGTTTCAATTAATGTATGAGTTATTATTTTTTCTTACTAAAAACATTCCATACTTTTAGAAACTCGTTTTAGTATTTAAAATGTTTCATTTCTTTAAAAATTGTAAGATCATCTTTAAAATCCCAGTACCTAATAAAGATGCATTGAGCTCATTAAAACGCCAATCGGTTGATGAAATAAGAAGACGTTATTTAAGTTGAACAATACAGTTGTACTATTATACATAAGGCAATAGGTTGTGTTCGTTTCATACTTTGTAAAGGTATTGTTTTAGTTATAAATGTAGGCCTAAGTTTTACACGCCTTTACAACACAAAAGGGAAACTAATAAGATCGACTGATTATCTTTCATAATAGAAAAGCTATTATATTAAACCAAACACTTGGAGGGAATTAAGTTGCTTTTATTTATCAATTATTGGTAGTCATTGGCTCTACACACTGAAACACTTAGTAGCCATTGACGCGCTGTAATACCTTCAAACTCACTCCTTCCCTGACTAACTAAATTTAAACTCTATTTTAAAATGGATACAAATTTGTACTGTATTATCTATTTTGCTTCGATTTCTTTCGTATGCACATTTCATTTAAAAAATATTTTAAAAAAAAACGTTTTTAAACGTATAAAACCTGAAAAACGTAGTAACCCTTATATTACTAATCTATATACACTATCGTAATCTCGCCTTTAACAAGAAACCAGTTTGTTTGAAAATATAGTTTTATTTACAAAACACAGAATAATATACTACAATCCAATATGACTGTATTAGGATTAACAAAGTATTCGACTAAGAGTCATATGGTAAGTAAAAACAGATAAAAAATATTTTTCTCTTTCAATTTACCGATTTTTCATATTCAGATGTATTTTTTAAAGTAGATTTTTAACAAGAAGAAAGTGATTTTAAGTAACGTAAAAAATAAATAATGGTGACATTTTGAAAATTACAATAATTAAATCCACTCAGCAACGCATTCGAAACTGTACAATCTGAATGTTTCTTAATAGGGCATTGTATTACAGTATATTTGTATATAGCAAAATTATATTACAATTGAAAACTGAAAGAGTAAAACAATATTAGTTTAGTTTCTTTCCTTTTCCCTCCTGCCAATCAAACATTCTCCTACATCAAGGTAATGAAATCATTCGGTTTGCACAAATTAAAGCTCCAAGCGACTTCATTCGGTTTTTCCCTAATTTTCCAAAATAGAGGATTGCCGTAATATTGCAAGCATAATTTATTAAGAAAAGTTGCTTAAAGTTTATTTGGACAAGAATCTCCCAGACGAGAAAACATCAATGAGGAGAAACTGATGTCCCCCAACAAACTTCAATTTGCGGCTTTACTTTAAGTGAATGAGCATCGAAGTTTGGTGTGGGTGAATTATATATCGCAGGGAGTTTAAAAGTGTTGTTTCGTATATAAGCAGTAAACTTTAATACAAGAAACAAACCCTGAAAAGGTTCAACTTCTGTTTGACCCAAGCCTTTTGGTTGTACGGCTTCGAATTAAATAAGTGTAATCCTTGTATAGATCGAACTTGAGGTTTCTGATTCATGCGGTTATATTTAAAACAAAAGAAGAAAGAAATTATACAAATTTTAAATATGTGAGTTACTTATATTATTTCTTTCTTAGCATGTGTCAATCTTGACTTTGTATTTACTGTTCATTCATTGGGTTATCTGGTAAACCATTTCATTGATCATAGTCTTAGGAAATGATGAAAGTTAATTTTAAATATGAATATTAATCTATACGTTTATTCGTTGGGTCACTAGATTTTCAATTTAATTTTTAAAAAACTATGTGCTATAAAATAAGAACGAGAAAAGAAACCAGACCAGCCTTTTAACTTCCTTGATTGAGCATAAACAACGGTAACCCTCAGCAATGATTTTATCGATCTAGGGTGCAAAATACTTTTATATTTTTAACTGTACTATATTAACGAAATCACACTGCATTACTGTTAATTTTAAATAATTGATAATAATGCAAATGTGCTTCTCGATAAACCTTCAACATAGTTTAGTTTCATATAAGTACTACTCAATGTTCAGCCCCGCATCGGTTTCTGTAGTTTAATTACAACAAAAGCGCCTGTTCCATAACAGGCTTAGGAATTTTTGAAAAAGAAGTAATTTATCTACTTCGAAGAACTGCTTCAATTAAACCGAAAGAATAGCAGTGGAGACAAAGACAATGATCTCGTCTACTCACGCACACGGACGGTACCTGATTGGTCCTTACGAAAAGAGTAAAGACAGTAACGTAAAAAGTAACGGAAAAAAGTATCTTTGAAGTAATGCATTGTTTTGAAATAAGATAAACTGACTCATATATATATGGTCCTAATAAAAACAAACCTAACGGTTACGTAAGGATCGGGTTCGTTAAGAAGAACATAACAGTATAGACATGAATAACAATATTTTTATCAAAGTAGGTTTAAATCGTTAAGCGTGCAGTGAGAGATTGTGTAGAAATAAATCTGATGAACATACCAGGCGTTACGAAGAGTATTTGCAATGTATAGAGCATAGCACGTAATCGTGCAGGAGTTACATATAAACATTCTTGAAATCTATGCAGACGTATCGCATGTTGATGTATCGAACATTTTCAATAGGTTATATTTTTTTACAAGTGATAGTACACGCAAGGCTAAATGCACGGTTACGTGGTCTGCACTATTACTTGTGTGAGTTCGTCTGATAGTTAAACCATAGGATGCCACAGGGTTTTGGTTTTCTGAGGATGATTTGGAAACGACAGAATTACATATAACTACAAGAAAACCTCAAGCCTTCGAAGAAATAATTACTTAAGCTATGGAAGAAACAAAATGACGATCAAGGAACAACTAAATTTAACTAATAAAAATAGAAAGACGTAAGCCTATCAAGGAAACACTTTTGGATCCATTTAACTTAAGTATATTTTACAAGTTTATGTTTTGTAAAACTAAATATATTGCGAAACTAGTAAAGAAAGTTTCGTAAAAAAATTTGCAGATTTTTTAATGTAAAAAGTTATAATGGTGTTATTGTTATTAATGGTGAAGGTATTTTATAAAATATTGATTAGAAAATGTAGTGATAAAATAAATGTAGACAATCAATAATAAAGAATACAAATGGTTCAAAAGTGAGTTAAGAATTTTAAGATATTTTTATCCGTTCATCCTTTAATTCACAAAGAAATAGTACACAATCCTGAGGGTCATTGCTTGCATTTGGGCTATATCCAGTGGGAAGTGGGTAGAAAATCCTCGAAATATTGAAAAAAAACTAAAACCCCTCATGTTTTAAAAATACAACCAAGAATGTTAACAAAACGAGCGGTTATCCAGTCCGTTTTTTTACTTTAAATGTGGTTACAGGATAATTACGGATTTTTAACCTTAATTATAGTTTTTGCTTCAAATATGTTTCATTTTTTGATGCAAATGATGTATACATATATTCAAGGAAGTAAATGATATCTGCAATACCAAACGTAAAGATCAGTTACTTTCTATAAACTATTCGCATTTGACAAGTACGCTAGCGTAAATGTAAGAAAATGTGAAATTGTTATATAGAGGTCATGGCGGTAAAGTTGCGAGCTTTGCAATGCAAGTTTAGATACTTTACAAGTAGCGGTATAATGTGTTAGATTTTAAACGTAAAATTGACGCCAAGGAACCAACTTCAAGCCGAATGATTGCTCTGACCTGATTCCGTTTAAATAAATGAATCGCAGCCAATAAGTTTGAATCGATTGTATCACATTTCCCTCGACAGCTCGTAATCAAGCGCTTCGCTGTATTCTAAGTAACAAATACGATAGCAGTTGATCGAATACGCAAACATTACGTGTTATTTTATTTGTTAATAAAGCATGTTTGATTACGCAGATGCCTGATAAATGCGTCTCTTTATTCTATCTTAGTGAAGGGATGAAAATAAGACTTAGGAAATAAAAGGAAGCTTATATTAAGAAGGTAGAGGGGAAAACGCTTCTCTACCCCTGAGCGGCAGAATGAAGGTATGCCAATAATTAATTTAAAACAGGTAACGTTATCGAAAAACGGACGCTCCTAAATGGAAGGAATCCGTAAACAGAAATGTTGTACAGAATAATTAAAATTCTTTACAAGCTTGAATAAATCATTGCAGATTTAACAGCAGTTAGTTGCAGTAATAAGCCAGAGTTTACTGCTGGAGATAGAACTTGTGTTTAGGGAATAATTTCATGCTGAATTAACCTTTGTAATTATGAAAAGTTATCATCAATGTTGCAGCATCAATTAAGAGCGACATATGGGCAATATAACGCCAAACGTCGATATATCATAATTACGTGTGATTTCATTACAAGTTTGTTTGAATGTGAACTCATATTGTTATCTATACACAATTATGTTTTCGTATTTCGTATTATTAAGGAAAAGATTTTTTAGTAAGAAGCAATCAGATTCCTAATAGTAAATAACTATTTTATTTTACGTGTTTACAATGAACAATAATTATTACTAATTTCTTTCATCCAGCTAGACTATAAACATACGATATTTGGATGTATAATTTTATTAACTTTTTCTCTCTCCCTATTCTGAATCAACCTAAAAATACATTCTTAATAAATATTTTGCCAGTGCTTTTCCTTCTGGCTTCTCACGCTTCTATGGTGTCTGCACGGATCTCACGTGAGCCATGTTTAAAGCAACAGGCTCCTGCGCTTGCCGCCAACTCTGCATGTCCGCCATGTCCATTTCTCCTGCCACAGCTCAACTAATTTCCAGCGCTGTTCTACGTAGTTCATTCTAGACGTTATTGTCCCTAGGACTAATAGGCTAACCACTCTGAGAGCGTTTTCTTCCGTAGAAAGTGCTATCCTTGTGCACCGTCGGATAACTCATCAATACGTTGTAGTTAGCACCAACAACATCAAAGCAACTGCCGTCTCAATTTTGATCAACAACATCTAAACAGCCATTATATCTTCCAATGAGGCTTCAAGATTTCACCGACCCTCTCTGTAATATACCTTTGTCTCTCCATTCCAAACCCAGCCCTCAAAGCCTTGACATAAACTCCCAGCATCTTTCTAAGAACCGCAGAACGACTAATCCCTTCTGTAAAACCTTATTCAATATTCTGTTTCCAATACATCCATTACCATCATGGGCCGATCTGAACCAACCTACATTCATAGCAACAGCTCCAATATACCTGACGGCATTGATTTTGTTGACATTAGATACTTCCCTCCCCTTTTATTCACGCCTTCTGTTAGTGTCATCAGCTCCATCTTAATTACGATCTCACTTCTTGCACACTTGTGTCTATTCCACCCTCCAGGTCGATTAGCTGGAGAGCATTCTACGAATCTATTCTCGGTTACTGCCTTGAAATTCCACATCCATTTCCTCCATCTCTCTCTCCAAGTTCAAATAGTCCTCTCCAATGCCATAACCAAAAATGGCAATCACCTACCATTGTCCTCCAAACGATCTCCCCTTCCAAACCACATATTGGTCGAAATTGCGAAAAAAACACATTCTTCATCGCTCCTGGCAGAAAATGTGATTGCCGGCCATTAACAGTCGTCCCAACTTGCAGATGCTCCTGGTAAAGGAACTCCTGTATGATCAGGACAAAGACGTTTGGATGACCAATTTAGACTCTTTTTCTCGTTACAGACCAATCTGTGTAGAGAGGTACCCATCATAACCTAAAAAGAAAAAAGACGCAATCACCCACTCCAAGACAATACAGGTCTAGTCTTCTATCTAGTGGACACAGCCGAGGTCTTTGCTACAATTTTGGAAGTACAGTTTTCAGAGTTCATTACCTGTGGATGGATACCTTTGAGTCTCCTTCGTCAGGCTTCCGAGATTGAAACACACGCGCTTTTAGTAGTACAAAATCTCCGACCCAAAAAAGGTCCTGGAGTCTACACCATCAGTGCTACAGCCAAGCTAAAATCACTTCCCATCTCACGTCCTATATCCTAAACATCCTAAATCCCGCATTAGAATTACATTACTTTCTCTACTGATAAGAAATAACAATGCCTACAATACCTCCAAATCTTCGTAAACCTTTAAACCTTCTTGAGTGATAACGGCCAATTTCCATTTCCCCCACCATATCCGAAATCTCCGAATAGTTTCTGCACGTCTTTATCTTTCAAATTACAGATGGTATCATTCGTCCAAAGCAAGGTATGTTCTAAAAAGGACACTACATCATGCAACAACTGCCACCAGTGACGAGTAAGTTTGTATGGTCGTTCAAGAAGCCACAACCTTCGCAGTTTTTTTCGATGTGAGCAATGCCTTTGACGACGTACTGATCTCCTTTTGTAAAGTGGTAACCAGTACCATACACAAATATACCGTCTTCCAAATCCGCTCTTACCTGTCCGACAGAAACGCAACTGTGTCTGATGGCAAATGCCTCTCCTCCTTCGTCTTATGTCTGTGGTTGTTTGGAAGGAACTATCCTAAGCCTTCTCCTCTATCTCCTCTACACTAACATAATCGCAATCCTTACAAATGTCTTCCTTTTCCTCTATGTGGATGGCGCCATGTCTATGCCAAGCTCCTGGATCGTGCTTAAGTATACAACGACCACACAGAGGTAGTGGGACTCGTTGTCACTAGTAGAGAAGGCTACAGGGTAGACGGGTCGCTTGGGCGGGAGCCAATAGGAAAGCCGGATTTTCTACCCCCACCCCTTTCCAAGATGGCGGCGCCCATAAGCGCGGGAACAACATTTACACCGAGCCAATAGGAAAGCCGGATTTGCTACCCCAACCCCTTTCCAAGATGGCGGCGCCCATAAGCGCGGGAATAACATTTACACCAAGCCAATAGGAAAGCCGGATTTGCTACCCCAACCCCTTTCCAAGATGGCGACGCCCATAAGCGTGGGAAGTTCAAATACTCAACTGTCTGTGTGGGAATCGGTAGGCTAATGCCTGACGGACACCCAACACACGGACACCCGCACCAGCAGAAGGGAGATGTGTGAAGAGTATGAATATCAGTACACCAAACTCTATGTCTGTTCCCGAATAACAAGGTCGATTCTCTGTAACGCCTAATACTGTGTGTAGCAAATATACAAGTTTATTGTTATCTAGACACTTGCACTCCTAACCGCTATGTGTAGAGGTGAAATAATAATAACTCAAATATCTCTTAGCATAAGGTTAGTCTCGGAGTTCCTGCATGCTCTGTCGTGGGTATTTCCTAGCTTTATAAAGGGAAAAAACAACGAAAAAGCCTGTACCTGCTCAGACCTGCACATCCCAGCTAAATTGGATCCAACCTAACCAACACATAGTAGAAGGGGTGATCTCAACAACGTTCAGGACCATCCCCGGGGGTTGTTATGAATGAAGAAGGCTCTGAATGACCTTGATCATAGACTATGGGACGTATATGACTACGTCTAGAGGTAGTTATTGGATAACCTAGGCAGGTAAAAATGGATCAAACCTACCCACAGGTATGGGGTGATCTCAACAACGATCAGGACCATCCCCAGGGGTTGGAACGGATGAAGGCGGCTCTGAATGGCCATGATCATAGACTATGAGGTGTGTTTGACTACTTCTAGAGGTAATTAATGGAAAAAACCAAATCAGGCCTATGACGCAACCACCCCGGGACATCCTCAAAACCCTCCCCGGAGGTACCTACCGGCGTGGGGTTATCTTAAGATATAACTGTTTAATATATGAAATATCAACGCTCGAACGACTCAGGGCCCACCCTAAAATGAACGGTATAACCCAGGGTAATGAGGGATACAAGTTGAATGTTAAATGCCGCGTAGGCCGCTCACTCGAACCCTGACGGGCCAGCGCCTTAAAAACAAAATATCTAAAAACATACCAGGTATAGCAACAGAGGTATCTAGTAGGGCCTACCTCCAAAGGTAAAAAAATAAACAGTGTAACAAAGCCTTATCGCTTGAGTGAACACGTTTGACCTACATGTGCAGGCATGCAGAGATAACGCAAATCCCTAGAACCGCAAAGACAGATAGCTACCGGTGGTCTATTTTCATATTATAAAAATAATAAGCAGTTACCTGTACAGAAAAAATAAATACCTTTGCAGATAAGAGAGCAAGAACCTGGACACATAGAAGAATCAAATACGTGTGCAGACAGAAGAAGCAAGGATCTGGACATATAGAAGAAGCAAAGACCTGGATGGATAGGAAAATAAAGGACCCGGACAGGTATACGAGGCAAAGCCTGGGCAGATAGAAAAAACAAGGATTTGGACAGGTAGACGAGGTAGGGCTTGGGCAGATAGAAGAAACAACGATCTGGACAGATAGAAGAAGCTAGGACATGGATAGGTAGACGAGGCAGGGCCTGGACAGATTGAAGAAGCAATGACCCAGAGAGATTGATGAGGTAAGGCTTGGACAGATAGAAGAAGCAAGAACCTGGACAAATAGAAGAAGCAAATACCTTGACTGGTATACGGAGTAACGTCCCGGACAGATAGAAGAAACAAATATCTGGACAGATAAAAGAACCAAGGACTTCGGCACGTAGAAGAACCAATACTTGGACAGACGGAAGAAGCAAGGACATGAACAGATAAGAGAAGTAAGGACCTGGACGGATAGAAGAAGCAAGTACCTGGACAGATAGAAGAAGCAGGGATATGGACAGATAGGAGAAGCCTTGACAGATAGGAGGAAGTCCTTGACCTGGACAGATAGAAGAAGCAAATACATGGACACATAGAAGAAGCAAAGACCTGGACAGATAGAATATGCAAGTACCAGGACAAATAGAAGAAGCGAGTAGTTGGACAGATAGAAGAAGTAAGGACGTAGACAGATATGAGAAGCACGGACTTGGGCAGATAGAAGAAGCAAGTACATGGATACATAGAAGAAGTAAGGATATGGACAGATAGGAGAAGCAAGGACCTGGACCGATAAAAAGAGCAAATACCTGGACAGATAGAAGAAGCAAGGACCTGTACCGATGGAAGAAGCAAGTACATGGACTGATAGAAGAAGCAAGGACCTGGACCGATAAAAGAAACAAGCACCTGGGCAGATAGAAGAAGCAGGTACTTGGACAGATAGTAGAAGTAAGCACCTGGACAGACAGAAGAACCAAGGACCTGGACAGATAGAAGAAGCAAAGACCTGGACAGATAAAAGAAGCAATGACCTAGACTGATAGAAGAAGTAAGGACATGGACCGATAAAAGAAACAAGGACCTGGAAGAAATGACGCTACCTCATGTCCACAATATATATTAAGCGCTATTGAAAATAGACTACCGCTCATTCAATATAGTGTGTAATCTAAAGCTTTACAAAAATTGAAAAAGACCTGACATTAACATATAATATCTCGTATCCAAAATATATATATTAAACGCTAATGAAAATAAACTACCAATCATTCAATATAATCTATGATCTAGGCTTCAGATAATTCGAAAAATGAAGTGTGAAAATATTCTCTCCTATAAATAAACACCTATTGTATCATCTAGAGTTAACAATTTAAAAAAAAAGACTAGTTACTTACAATGCGAGTGTTTATAGGTTGTTGTGACGTAGACGCCATCTCTCGTGAATGTATGACCTGCAGTTTAACGGATCACAATAGTTGATCAAAGTATAGCTCTCCTCCTGGGTTGATTGCAGAAAGTCTTCAAAACTAAATAACTTAAATAACGGGCTTAAACAGATATAGTCTTTAAAAGATTTTATCAACGCTAGCTTTACAGATACAGGTAAGTCCAAACTGTCTATATCATGTCTGTTCTATACGCATGCGCAGACCTCAATAGCGCATAGATTAAACAAAGATAGAGGCACTGTAAAATTTATAAAAAAGAAACATGCTGAAACGTGTTAATGAATAATATTACTCTGTAATGGCCAAATTCACAGTCTGGCCGACATGTTCGATAACAGTTAAAGATTTGCCTAAAATAGAGCTCAAATCTTCCACAGTCAACGCCGTAGCGTATCGCTTTGGAAGAAAGACAGCACGTCTGTCTTCATCATCTACCTGTAAGTCTACAAGTACGGTGTTACCATACTTTGCTTCGACAAAACGCGCATTTACAATTTTATATGCCATGCCTATCTTTAGATCGCGTATAGGCATAGAATCTACAGAATTTAAAGCTGAAAACTTTGCCGACACTGATGATGACATTTTTACTACTTATTGGCAAACACACACACAGATCACTTGAAACACAGACTATGTAAAAAACACTATATCTCCACCTGTATATAATGTTTTATACATAGCTGTGGAAGAGTCCATTTGAGAGGTGAGTGGACGAGTCCAAGCAAGTTGGACTGATCCATAATTACGTCATAACTAAGACTGTTGATTACAACAAGGCGGGCGATACCGTATGTAGAGGTAAACACATCGTATTCGATGAGAAGTTTAAATACAAGTTAACACATAATATAAAATGCACGGCCTGACTAGGGTTTAACAAACAGTATCCGATGAGTAGACTGGCTACGGTTTAACAAATAGTATCCATTGAGTAGGTTGAATACAAACTATCACATAGTATCCATTGTAAATATTGGCTAATGGTTATCAAATAGTATCTGATACATAGCTGGGCTAATGATTAACACATTGTATCCGATACATAGATTGACTAGGGCTAACACATAGTATCCGAGGCAAAGATTGACTAATGGTTAACACATAATATCCATTGTACGGCTTGGGTAATATATATATAGTTAGCCTACATTTTGTGTTATGTATGTAAACCCACATATTATGCTAAGCTGGTTACCCATAGACATGGATCTATGGTAATGCAAGAGTAAGCCTAAGTGTAACCCATACCCTGACAACAGTTACCTAGCCTCACCATAGCCTACATAGGTAGACAACCGATACCTAGCCCGACCATAGGTTACATAGCTAGACAATAGATACCTAACCCTGAATCAAATACATAGCCTGACAACCGATACATAGCCTAACAACAGAGCTAGATCACAGACCAACGTTTCAACTACACAACATTATGCTATGTTTAACCAGCCAACATACACGAAGTTCAAACGAACAACATTGACACCAAGTTCAAATAGGCTATGGCTGGTGAAGGCTAGATCAACGTTGAAAAACTTACACTAATCAACCAACAAACTTACACATGGTTCAAATAGGTTATGGAGGGTGAAGACATAATTATAGCTATCAATGCATACCAAAAATAGCTATGCAGAAACCGTCAAGGCCATTACACATATTGTCCAGGTATGTTGTATCAGTTACAACATACTGACTAATACGAGTACCTCCATCAAATCTTAGGTAAAGCTACCTTGGAGTCAGGCCTTAGGTAAAGCTACCTCGGAGTCAGCCCTTAGGTAAAGCAAGACCATAGGTAAAGCTCAGGTAAGGTTGGTAAAACAGCTATCTATGCATGCCCAATCTCAATAGTTACGTTAAAAAGAGCTACCGATGCTCACCCTACCATAATAGCTACGTACAGACGGCTAATATTGTATAACCTATCACAAGACTTATGTAAAAACAGCTATGCATAACCTGTCACAATAACTGCGTAAAGGCAGCTAACAATGCCTACCCCATTAAAATAGCTACGAAAAGATAACAACCAATACATACCCTATCATAATAGCTATGTAAAGACAGCTAAAGATGCATAACCTAACTCAGTAATGACGCCGCTATTAAATAATGAACCATCACAACAGCCTCGTAAAGACAGCTACCAACACCACAATAGCTACGTAAAAACAGTTATCGATCCATGACCCGTATTACACCATTATGTGCGTTACCCTACATCATGTATTAAGCCAATAAACGCCTAAACCTACATTCCTCCTGTATTAAGCCACGCTACCCCTACATAGGCCTACACCCTGTAGCCAATATGCACGGTACCCTACATTAGCCGTTAAAAAGAGCTACCGATGCTCACCCTACCATAATAGCTACGTACAGACGGCTAATATTGTATAACCTATCACAAGACTTATGTAAAAACAGCTATGCATAACCTGTCACAATAACTGCGTAAAGGCAGCTAACAATGCCTACCCCATTAAAATAGCTACGAAAAGATAACAACCAATACATACCCTATCATAATAGCTATGTAAAGACAGCTAAAGATGCATAACCTAACTCAGTAATGACCGCTATTAAATAATGAACCATCACAACAGCCTCATAAAGACAGCTACCAACACCACAATAGCTACGTAAAAACAGTTATCGATCCATGACCCGTATTATACCATTATGTGCGTTACCCTACATCATGTATTAAGCCAATAAACGTCTAAACCTACATTCCTCCTGTATTAAGCCACGTTACCCCTACATAGGCCTACACCCTGTAGCCAATATGCACGGTACCCTACATTAGCCTACAGATTGCGTTAGGGCAACATGCACGTAAACCTGTATTAGGTATATATGGGTGTTAACCTCCATAGGCCTACATATTGTGTTAGGTCGATATACCTGTAAATCTGCAGACACCCTGCATTAAGCCAATATGCATGATACGGTACATAGGCCTATAAGTCAATAAACAGTGTTGTTACGTTTCATTGCAGGTGTAGATCATACACACAGAGCTCAACAAATATATGCTTGTTATATTGCAAATATCATGCATATTGGCTTAATGCAGGGTGTCTGCAGATTTACAGGTATATCGACCTAACACAATATGTAGGCCTATGGAGGTTAACACCCATATATACCTAATACAGGTTTACGTGCATGTTGCCCTAACGCAATCTGTAGGCTAATGTAGGGTACCGTGCATATTGGCTACAGGGTGTAGGCCTATGTAGGGGTAACGTGGCTTAATACAGGAGGAATGTAGGTTTAGACGTTTATTGGCTTAATACATGATGTAGGGTAACGCACATAATGGTATAATACGGGTCATGGATCGATAACTGTTTTTACGTAGCTATTGTGGTGTTGGTAGCTGTCTTTATGAGGCTGTTGTGATGGTTCATTATTTAATAGCGGTCATTACTGAGTTAGGTTATGCATCTTTAGCTGTCTTTACATAGCTATTATGATAGGGTATGTATTGGTTGTTATCTTTTCGTAGCTATTTTAATGGGGTAGGCATTGTTAGCTGCCTTTACGCAGTTATTGTGACAGGTTATGCATAGCTGTTTTTACATAAGTCTTGTGATAGGTTATACAATATTAGCCGTCTGTACGTAGCTATTATGGTAGGGTGAGCATCGGTAGCTCTTTTTAACGGCTAATGTAGGGTACCGTGCATATTGGCTACAGGGTGTAGGCCTATGTAGGGGTAGCGTGGCTTAATACAGGAGGAATGTAGGTTTAGGCGTTTATTGGCTTAATACATGATGTAGGGTAACGCACATAATGGTGTAATACGGGTCATGGATCGATAACTGTTTTTACGTAGCTATTGTGGTGTTGGTAGCTGTCTTTACGAGGCTGTTGTGATGGTTCATTATTTAATAGCGGCGTCATTACTGAGTTAGGTTATGCATCTTTAGCTGTCTTTACATAGCTATTATGATAGGGTATGTATTGGTTGTTATCTTTTCGTAGCTATTTTAATGGGGTAGGCATTGTTAGCTGCCTTTACGCAGTTATTGTGACAGGTTATGCATAGCTGTTTTTACATAAGTCTTGTGATAGGTTATACAATATTAGCCGTCTGTACGTAGCTATTATGGTAGGGTGAGCATCGGTAGCTCTTTTTAACGTAACTATTGAGATTGGGCATGCATAGATAGCTGTTTTACCAACCTTACCTGAGCTTTACCTATGGTCTTGCTTTACCTAAGGGCTGACTCCGAGGTAGCTTTACCTAAGGCCTGACTCCAAGGTAGCTTTACCTAAGATTTGATGGAGGTACTCGTATTAGTCAGTATGTTGTAACTGATACAACATACCTGGACAATATGTGTAATGGCCTTGACGGTTTCTGCATAGCTATTTTTGGTATGCATTGATAGCTATAATTATGTCTTCACCCTCCATAACCTATTTGAACCATGTGTAAGTTTGTTGGTTGATTAGTGTAAGTTTTTCAACGTTGATCTAGCCTTCACCAGCCATAGCCTATTTGAACTTGGTGTCAATGTTGTTCGTTTGAACTTCGTGTATGTTGGCTGGTTAAACATAGCATAATGTTGTGTAGTTGAAACGTTGGTCTGTGATCTAGCTCTGTTGTTAGGCTATGTATCGGTTGTCAGGCTATGTATTTGATTCAGGGTTAGGTATCTATTGTCTAGCTATGTAACCTATGGTCGGGCTAGGTATCGGTTGTCTACCTATGTAGGCTATGGTGAGGCTAGGTAACTGTTGTCAGGGTATGGGTTACACTTAGGCTTACTCTTGCATTACCATAGATCCATGTCTATGGGTAACCAGCTTAGCATAATATGTGGGTTTACATACATAACACAAAATGTAGGCTAACTATATATATATTACCCAAGCCGTACAATGGATATTATGTGTTAACCATTAGTCAATCTTTGCCTCGGATACTATGTGTTAGCCCTAGTCAATCTATGTATCGGATACAATGTGTTAATCATTAGCCCAGCTATGTATCAGATACTATTTGATAACCATTAGCCAATATTTACAATGGATACTATGTGATAGTTTGTATTCAACCTACTCAATGGATACTATTTGTTAAACCGTAGCCAGTCTACTCATCGGATACTGTTTGTTAAACCCTAGTCAGGCCGTGCATTTTATATTATGTGTTAACTTGTATTTAAACTTCTCATCGAATACGATGTGTTTACCTCTACATACGGTATCGCCCGCCTTGTTGTAATCAACAGTCTTAGTTATGACGTAATTATGGATCAGTCCAACTTGCTTGGACTCGTCCACTCACCTCTCAAATGGACTCTTCCACAGCTATGTATAAAACATTATATACAGGTGGAGATATAGTGTTTTTTACATAGTCTGTGTTTCAAGTGATCTGTGTGTGTGTTTGCCAATAAGTAGTAAAAATGTCATCATCAGTGTCGGCAAAGTTTTCAGCTTTAAATTCTGTAGATTCTATGCCTATACGCGATCTAAAGATAGGCATGGCATATAAAATTGTAAATGCGCGTTTTGTCGAAGCAAAGTATGGTAACACCGTACTTGTAGACTTACAGGTAGATGATGAAGACAGACGTGCTGTCTTTCTTCCAAAGCGATACGCTACGGCGTTGACTGTGGAAGATTTGAGCTCTATTTTAGGCAAATCTTTAACTGTTATCGAACATGTCGGCCAGACTGTGAATTTGGCCATTACAGAGTAATATTATTCATTAACACGTTTCAGCATGTTTCTTTTTTATAAATTTTACAGTGCCTCTATCTTTGTTTAATCTATGCGCTATTGAGGTCTGCGCATGCGTATAGAACAGACATGATATAGACAGTTTGGACTTACCTGTATCTGTAAAGCTAGCGTTGATAAAATCTTTTAAAGACTATATCTGTTTAAGCCCGTTATTTAAGTTATTTAGTTTTGAAGACTTTCTGCAATCAACCCAGGAGGAGAGCTATACTTTGATCAACTATTGTGATCCGTTAAACTGCAGGTCATACATTCACGAGAGATGGCGTCTACGTCACAACAACCTATAAACACTCGCATTGTAAGTAACTAGTCTTTTTTTTTAAATTGTTAACTCTAGATGATACAATAGGTGTTTATTTATAGGAGAGAATATTTTCACACTTCATTTTTCGAATTATCTGAAGCCTAGATCATAGATTATATTGAATGATTGGTAGTTTATTTTCATTAGCGTTTAATATATATATTTTGGATACGAGATATTATATGTTAATGTCAGGTCTTTTTCAATTTTTGTAAAGCTTTAGATTACACACTATATTGAATGAGCGGTAGTCTATTTTCAATAGCGCTTAATATATATTGTGGACATGAGGTAGCGTCATTTCTTCCAGGTCCTTGTTTCTTTTATCGGTCCATGTCCTTACTTCTTCTATCAGTCTAGGTCATTGCTTCTTTTATCTGTCCAGGTCTTTGCTTCTTCTATCTGTCCAGGTCCTTGGTTCTTCTGTCTGTCCAGGTGCTTACTTCTACTATCTGTCCAAGTACCTGCTTCTTCTATCTGCCCAGGTGCTTGTTTCTTTTATCGGTCCAGGTCCTTGCTTCTTCTATCAGTCCATGTACTTGCTTCTTCCATCGGTACAGGTCCTTGCTTCTTCTATCTGTCCAGGTATTTGCTCTTTTTATCGGTCCAGGTCCTTGCTTCTCCTATCTGTCCATATCCTTACTTCTTCTATGTATCCATGTACTTGCTTCTTCTATCTGCCCAAGTCCGTGCTTCTCATATCTGTCTACGTCCTTACTTCTTCTATCTGTCCAACTACTCGCTTCTTCTATTTGTCCTGGTACTTGCATATTCTATCTGTCCAGGTCTTTGCTTCTTCTATGTGTCCATGTATTTGCTTCTTCTATCTGTCCAGGTCAAGGACTTCCTCCTATCTGTCAAGGCTTCTCCTATCTGTCCATATCCCTGCTTCTTCTATCTGTCCAGGTACTTGCTTCTTCTATCCGTCCAGGTCCTTACTTCTCTTATCTGTTCATGTCCTTGCTTCTTCCGTCTGTCCAAGTATTGGTTCTTCTACGTGCCGAAGTCCTTGGTTCTTTTATCTGTCCAGATATTTGTTTCTTCTATCTGTCCGGGACGTTACTCCGTATACCAGTCAAGGTATTTGCTTCTTCTATTTGTCCAGGTTCTTGCTTCTTCTATCTGTCCAAGCCTTACCTCATCAATCTCTCTGGGTCATTGCTTCTTCAATCTGTCCAGGCCCTGCCTCGTCTACCTATCCATGTCCTAGCTTCTTCTATCTGTCCAGATCGTTGTTTCTTCTATCTGCCCAAGCCCTACCTCGTCTACCTGTCCAAATCCTTGTTTTTTCTATCTGCCCAGGCTTTGCCTCGTATACCTGTCCGGGTCCTTTATTTTCCTATCCATCCAGGTCTTTGCTTCTTCTATATGTCCAGATCCTTGCTTCTTCTGTCTGCACACGTATTTGATTCTTCTATGTGTCCAGGTTCTTGCTCTCTTATCTGCAAAGGTATTTATTTTTTCTGTACAGGTAACTGCTTATTATTTTTATAATATGAAAATAGACCACCGGTAGCTATCTGTCTTTGCGGTTCTAGGGATTTGCGTTATCTCTGCATGCCTGCACATGTAGGTCAAACGTGTTCACTCAAGCGATAAGGCTTTGTTACACTGTTTATTTTTTTACCTTTGGAGGTAGGCCCTACTAGATACCTCTGTTGCTATACCTGGTATGTTTTTAGATATTTTGTTTTTAAGGCGCTGGCCCGTCAGGGTTCGAGTGAGCGGCCTACGCGGCATTTAACATTCAACTTGTATCCCTCATTACCCTGGGTTATACCGTTCATTTTAGGGTGGGCCCTGAGTCGTTCGAGCGTTGATATTTCATATATTAAACAGTTATATCTTAAGATAACCCCACGCCGGTAGGTACCTCCGGGGAGGGTTTTGAGGATGTCCCGGGGTGGTTGCGTCATAGGCCTGATTTGGTTTTTTCCATTAATTACCTCTAGAAGTAGTCAAACACACCTCATAGTCTATGATCATGGCCATTCAGAGCCGCCTTCATCCGTTCCAACCCCTGGGGATGGTCCTGATCGTTGTTGAGATCACCCCATACCTGTGGGTAGGTTTGATCCATTTTTACCTGCCTAGGTTATCCAATAACTACCTCTAGACGTAGTCATATACGTCCCATAGTCTATGATCAAGGTCATTCAGAGCCTTCTTCATTCATAACAACCCCCGGGGATGGTCCTGAACGTTGTTGAGATCACCCCTTCTACTATGTGTTGGTTAGGTTGGATCCAATTTAGCTGGGATGTGCAGGTCTGAGCAGGTACAGGCTTTTTCGTTGTTTTTTCCCTTTATAAAGCTAGGAAATACCCACGACAGAGCATGCAGGAACTCCGAGACTAACCTTATGCTAAGAGATATTTGAGTTATTATTATTTCACCTCTACACATAGCGGTTAGGAGTGCAAGTGTCTAGATAACAATAAACTTGTATATTTGCTACACACAGTATTAGGCGTTACAGAGAATCGACCTTGTTATTCGGGAACAGACATAGAGTTTGGTGTACTGATATTCATACTCTTCACACATCTCCCTTCTGCTGGTGCGGGTGTCCGTGTGTTGGGTGTCCGTCAGGCATTAGCCTACCGATTCCCACACAGACAGTTGAGTATTTGAACTTCCCACGCTTATGGGCGTCGCCATCTTGGAAAGGGGTTGGGGTAGCAAATCCGGCTTTCCTATTGGCTTGGTGTAAATGTTGTTCCCGCGCTTATGGGCGCCTCCATCTTGGAAAGGGGTGGGGGTAGAAAATCCGGCTTTCCTATTGGCTCGGTGTAAATGTTGTTCCCGCCATATGGGCGCCTCCATCTTGGAAAGGGGTGGGGGTAGAAAATCCGGCTTTCCTATTGGTTCCCTCCCAAGCGACCCGTCTACCCTGTAGCCTTCTCTACTGTCACTGTGTCTCCAGAAATGGAGAACTGCGGTAAATACAGACAACTCAAAAGCTATTTCTTTTCCCAAGATGCAACGGCCTTCACACTTGACGGAAAAGCCATTGTATCTATGTCTTCTGTTAAATATCTGTATCTCGCCGCGAAACTCTACCGCAGAATTACCATCATGCTTAGAATGAAACACCACATGGAACAAATGCTCCTTCGTCCCGTCCTCACGACGCAGCTCCTCTGAGTTGTCCCTTTGCTCCAACACGTCTCTGTAATATCTTGAATCCTTTATTCCTCTATCTTCAGACTCCCCTCGAACTCTCTGTGGTCTATCAATTGTTACCATGAGAAATATGTATTTGCTCTCCATCACTTACTGCTTTTTCCAGATTCCTATCAACAAAGCTCTTTGATAGAGCTCTCACTACGATCCGATCGCTCTAATTACGCGCACATAACGGATCTGGATCACTCAGTTGGATTTTCCACTATTATTCTTCCACGTATTCCAAGTTCTTTTAGAATCTCCATTACATATCTACACAACTTCTTATTTTTCTCTTCCGACTATCTCTCACCTTCTATAAAAGGTTTTTAGTTTAAGATCAGTAGCATAGGTTTTAATCTGATCCATATAAGTCTATAAGAACTTTACATTGCCATTGTATAGACATAGGTTATCCTTGTATCATATCAAACTTACGCTGTAGTTTAGGTTCTTTTCATGTATTATCTTAGCTTTGCCTTGGCGTTGAGTCATTCATATGTTATATTTTCCATCGCCACATTTAATGTAGGTTTAGTCTAGTCCGTAAGTTAATCTCGCATCGAAATTTGAAGTTATTTTCACTAACAGTATAGATATACTTTAGTTTCAAGTCAATAAAAAAATGATCATTGTAAAACAAATTCCATGTACTGCATTCTTATTTTATGTTTTGTACCACATGTTATGTTAAGCTCAAATTCAACATTCCTTAACACTACACCTATTTGTGAAAGATCTATCTCGATGTTAAAAAAATAGTGTCAGTAAACCACTCCCCTATATTATGCAAATGCTTGCAATTCCATAATCCAAAAAAACACCTTTCTCTCCGTTTCACCTACAAGCTTCCTCCCATGCAGATACCCCTTCTTAAATCCAGTCCTTTACCAAAAGCCCTAAAAAAAAATTCCCAACCCGCAATCAGTGTCACGTGACAGAAGCTACATTGCCTATGGAGAAACCATACCGCCCTTTCCTGATGTACTGACTGGCAAAACAACTGGAGGCAACAATGGAGCTTTCCATTCTCGACGAGGCAAGAGCCCATTTCTACTACTGTCAGTTTGCATCACTGTAGTGTTTTACTTTTCATTCAAGCATAAATAAATTGATGGATTACAACAAACATCTCTCGGTTAGAGCCCTAAAAAAAAATAAAAAATAAACAGGTGGTACAGATGAAGCTGTATCTTTGTTTCCAGTCCAGAATTAATCATACAAGTTGGATAAAAAAGCGAAATATAGCTATTTCACACTGACAGATTGAGGGTTTAGTACATAAACTCATTTTGTTGAAATGTCTAATTGATTGCCTCCAGCGTGTGTTGTATTTTAAGCAAAATACGAGGGGAGGGAAGTAAATACAGTAAATTCGTTGTATTGTTTAACACACTATTAGTTAAACTAATGTAATCCAATTAAAACCCATTGTGTAAAAATTAAACTAACAAAGAGTGTAGTGAAGAAATTATAAAAACAAATTCAGTCCTTTTATTGCCTGAATATATTAAAAAGATAATAAATTATTTAAAAAAAAACTTATAGAATATTCAAATATAACTTAAGATGGTTTTTCTATTAAACAAGTGACAGTATCTTTACAGCTGTTATTATTCCTGTACAAAATCCGTAAAATACTCTACGAGGGTAATGTCCATGCATATATTGGGAAAATACTTAGTAAGAATCATTTTGATCATTTCGCTTTTAGATTACCATAATTCTTGGGATATATCTATATACTTTTATACACTGCATGACTTGAACTTTGATACAAAAAAAAAAAAAAATACTGAACGGCTACGGACGTCGCCTCATGTTAATGCTTCTCGTCCAGGAGTTCATTATGATCTTCTGATTCGTGAACCCTTTATCCTGTAATGTAAATTGAGATTGTTAACCTGTGAGGTGCTGCGCTCTGTCGTAGTTATCGGAAGAAGCTCTAATTTTTGCTTTTAACCTTAATTTTAACTGAATGTCTTTTTATAAGATAAAGAAATCTTATAGTCGTTAAAAACACTCAGATGTTTGTATATTTACAAGTGAGTAAAAGTGATATCTACAGGACTTCCAGTCCTGGTTGTCTTGGAAAAACCAAATCTCTCAATAACATTCAAACTAAATATCTAATATTTAAATATTGTCTAAAATTGGCGTTGCAAGCTATCTTATCACCATGATTAGGCGTTATGAAAGGCATTCCGTGAATTTATGAATGTAGAAAAACAACATCATTTTCTAGAGGTGAGTTAAACAGAAGGGTGTTATCATTATTTATTGCGTAATTTGCAAGTTATGAAAAAAAGGACGGAAGCAACCCTAATTAATTTTAGTTAAGGAAGTGCTAGACAATGAGGTATAACTTGGACATTGCTTAAGCCGAGAAGAAAGCGGAACCAAATGTAACACTAAGTCAGCTGTGTAATATGCGTCTTTTGTAGTCTTTCCTTGTAGGGGAAAATGCCTTCCTTTTGTCCTCGTCTCATGAATGATGTGATAAAGACGAAATAACCCCTAACAAGTATAAAAATTAAAAAGTTACTAAATTTATCTGGAAGGGCACTATAGTAGAAGAGCTGGTAGATATATTACCATGACTCCACGACATTTACTTGATGATACCGCGGACGAAACTAAAAATATTTATTATTTGGACAGCGATGATTGTTCAGTAATCAAAATAATATACTTATATTTTTAATTGGGTTTTTTTAAAATAGAATAAATACCCCTTACGATTTTATTACAGGATAAAGTTTCCTTCTGCTTCTCAAACAAATTATAGATCACTGGTGGATAAACGATTCTAAGGGAGAGGCAGGTAAAATAAAAAACTATCTAGGTAGGCCGAAACAACATTAAACAAAGACAATTTTATAAGCGATAAAGTTTATTTTTCATCTTTACATTACATACAACTTATATGCTACAATGATAAAAACACTTAGTTATGAAAAATGATTATTCTCTAAAAGCATATGAAGGTGTATATGACAAATGAAATTTGATTGAGCTTCATAATCTGGGTAGAAACTGAGATGAGATAATTCGCAGTAGTGAAGCTAAACAGTGTTATGTCAATTGGTTTTAAATTTATTTCTGAGAAACTTCATTGTTGAAACCTGGTCACAGATGTAGGAAAATGCAAACGTCACAAATACCTTCTGTGCGTGATATATCCGGCTTAGGAAACTTGATTTCGACAGGGTCTTGTGGAATTCAAATTTAGAAGCGTTGATAAATAGTTGCTTCAATTTAGCATTAAATTACAAGTCAATTATTTCGAGCGGTACTTTTAGTTTCACTCATTCACAATCCACATTAAATGGCGTAGTAAAAATATCTAGCTCCTGTGCGATAACTTAAAGTCGTGGAATTTTGTTTCAAATTCTTGATGAAGACATTTCACGCTTTTCTCATAGCTCTTAAGTTTGTCTATTTTTGGAAAATGAGTAGAGTCATTCAAGACAACTATGTTCCGAAAATAGATTCCATTAGGGGAATGATTCCTACAACACCAGCATATTTCATTTCTTTCATAACTGATGCTCCATCAGTGGCAATGTTACAAATATTGATCAAAGATACTTTTAAAGGTGTAATAGTTAGTTGAAATTCTTCAAAAATATTTGATTTTTGATCGTTCCTTTAATGAACACCTGAAAGCTAATATTCAGCAATACAAAAATTGTCAAAAATATCTTAAAAATATATCAGTAACTGGGCTGTGTCACGTATGACCGAACTTTCATCCAAAAAACTTATGTTCGACATAACATAATTGAAAATCATATCTTTAACTCCAGTTGTGAAAAAATTCAAGATTTACTGACCTAAGTCGAATTACTGACCTTGAAGTGAGCGACCGGTAGCGGAATGAGCGATTCATTCCGAAGTTAGCGGAACAACAGACGCATTGTACTCTACGCCACAGTGCTACTGATCGACAGATTTCTGGTACTGGCGCTTATTCAAGATTGCGTGCAAACTCAGTTACTAGATACGATAATACTGTACTTGCAAAGCAATGAGCAGGGAGCCGATATTATATTGTAGCTATGCAAAAAAATACATTTTGTCCCTTGTGTAGTTAAATAGATTACTCACACTACATCGCGGGCCGGAATGACCAGCCCGAAGGGTCTCAATTGACACGGGCCGTACTTCCTCCATTTTGGACGTAGATATTTCCTGATGTGTACAGCGGTTTACTATTTGCTTATGACTTTAGTTTGTTATTTCATGCAAAGTGGAAGGAATAAACTGTTGCTCTATTGTCCCAGTTAAAGTTAGTTGTAAAGTTTTGAACAGCTTAAAGTTGCATGCAATCTTTTTTTTGTTTTGTTGATTTCCTGCCAAACCAAAAGGGATTTCTTGCCGACGTGCAGTTGTGCAGACCGATTAAATGTTTCAATTGAAAACGCTTTTCAGCCATATAAACAACCCCTTGAGGGAAAAGAAATATATAAAGTTACGTAAATAGACTCTCATTATAGAAGTAAACAAAACCTAAGAAATCTTCAACATTTCCGATCTAAAAACCAAATTAGAATGTTAATGCATCATACAATTCTTTTTGCCATGATTTAATAATGTTTTATAATTACATGAAATATAGTATTAAAAAATTATAAAATTGTTAAAAGTGATATTTAAGCAGAAATAAATAATTCCAGTGTTTCCTAAATTAAAGGAAAATTCAGAATAATGAATAAAAGTAGAATATGAATGTCTGCGTAAATGTCTTCACAAGGAAGATAATCCCAATTCAACACAAGGATCTAACACAAACTTTCTTGTAACACTTAAAATGAATAAATTCTATGCCGAGTGTAGATGTGACGAAAAATCGAAAAGTTCTAAAGCATGTAATGAAGCGTAATTGAGTGTAATTGTGGTATAAATTGTAAAGCGGACCCTTTCATGGGACTATGATTGTCAATTGTGTTTGTGTTTGAAGAGGTTGAGCAGTCTGTAATAGAATTAATAACCCACTCACTGCGTCTAAATGTATGCGCCTGCGAAAAATTGACAAAATTAAGGATAGGCGTCTTGAAAGGTTATTTTTGAACATGCAAATCGTGAACTTAAAATATGATGGAATCATTCATTCTATCCCAAGTGGAGTAGAAATCAAAAACTAAATCGAATAAGAATAAACCACATCTTTTGACTTTAGGTGAGGTTATTCATCAGCCAAATCAACTGAATCAAAAGATTAATGAACGTTTACAACAAATCTTAACTAACCTAAGCACTTGATTGCAGTATATAACTATCAACTTCCAAGAAGAAAATTTTTTATTTATAAAACGACCTATTTACTTTAAAAGAATGTGTTTAAATATTAAGTGTTGCAATAAAGGGAAGCACTCTAGAAACTGTTACAGTCGTTGTTAAGGGGAGCGTAACGAATGACACACTTTCGAAATGGGGATTGCCGCCCCATTTTAAAACTACTTGACAGTGAATAATGTTCTATAGAATTTTAATAAAAGTAGAATGATAGCACTTTTTGAAAAATAGATCTCAAAATGAACATTTCAAGCTTAGATTTTCCTTTTTGGAAATCACAAATGTCTCCCTTGTAAAGGCACTGAATAATTTTCTACTTATTTTTGTTTTGATGTGAAGAGCAAATAGCTCATTAGGCTTGTAAAGAAATGACACAAAATACGTATTGACAACATTATACTATCCAAGAAATTTCCATTTATCCGTAGCTTCTGAAACCCATGTTTTGTAGATATTTTTATTTGCCATGTGTTTACAGTAGCTGAATAATCTTGTATAGAATGATCCGAAGCCAGCATTAAGTTGGCACTAATTTTATAAAAATGCCGAGTTTATTGCTGCGAATATCTATTAAAATTAACGTCAACACCGCTCGTGACGTCATGCATAAATGAATATATTAAAATGCCCGTCTGCTTTAACCCAACCACTTTTATTCACTTTGTTTTACAACGCTTTCTACCTTTGATATGTTAAAACGAACAATAGCCTAATGTAAAACAAAGATAATGTACTTTCATAATTTGGATCCCTACAGACTATAAAGAGTGTAGCGGCAATCTCAACAACAATGTACCTGATCAGAGAGAACAGTAAAAGTAACAAATTTACATTTAGAAAATGTATAACAAAAATGTTTATCTAGGAAACTATTATCACTCAGTTTTCGATATTTTATAAAGTGACCTTCGGTAAGCATTCATATTAGGAAGAGCAAACATTCTATAAATGCTGTGTAACCTGACCGCCTTGCACCAACTTAAGGTAGAGAGACAAACAAGCCTGCAATCGCTTACCCTGTATCATGTTGACGCGAGATGGCCGTCTTTTCCCTCCGTTTTCTCTACATATCCTTCCATTTACTGAACAGTCATACAAAGCTTTTTCTGACGACCAAAATCTTACTTCTAATAGACGGCCAAGACTGGTTTACTCTTGAAGGAGAATGAAGCAAATAAACAAATGAGCAGTTTATATGTGTAATACATCATTTCTAACCTGGAACATTGAAGAGACTTGGTTCACAACTACAGGATCTCGTTTTGTCAGGCAGATCTTCCATTTTTCCGGTTCTCTGCGTCCTTATATACTTACACTTATTTGATACACGAGTTATGGAGACAAGTATAACAATTATAGATTAATCATGCCTTGTACGGTTACCAGAGGAAATAAAAGGTGTGAATACAATATATTCTAGTAAACTTTATAAATTAAACCTATAAGTGAAATTATTAGTCTTAGATAAGAAGCGTCTTCAGGCTAATGTGAAGTCACATTATAATGTGAACAGTGAAGTGAAGGCGGCAAAGAGACATCATTGTACATCCGCAAAGATAAAAGATGAGACTTGCCGTTAAACTTTGCCTGTAACCTTTACTAATTTAGTTTAAATTGAGACATAAAAAAGAACACAGTTGTAACTTATTATTATTTTAATAAACAGACACTTAAGAGGGCAATATCGTCATAAGCTTACACGCAGTAATAGATGATTGCATTTCTGATGATATCTGTGTGGATACCGGAAATAGTCTGTATATTTCAATAATTGGTAATTAGTGAATATTGAGTGCATTTTTTACCGTATTTACCTTCACTACATACTGTAGTTATGGCATGCAAAGTCATCTGAATGCTAAAAAAAAAAAAACTAATATTGTGTATAGTTTTTACCTGCCGATGCACAAGGTTCAAAATAACTTTGCAAAAAAGACATTTTTTTTATTTTAAAAACACGAAACAAATTGCATCACTTTTGTACAGAACACGTATATACAGACACTACAGCCACAAACACACACACAAACGCAAAAAACTGCAGAACCTCTACATTTTTTATAAAGAGAACAATATGTTTTATAACATAACAATAAAACTAAAAGGTATCCAGTCAGGATAGATGTGGTACAAAAAAAAAAAAAACAAATAGCGTATAGATTTTCCAAACGTACGTCAACGATTGATAAAAAGTACCATTTTTGGTATATGTTGAGCATTGCTGCACAAAAATGGAGAAAATCTATCACTTCACCTATTTAATAGTTAACTCGCTTTACTAAGCTTTAGTAATATTTTTCTAATCTAACATAAAAAACCCGGATACTTTATAGCTAGATTATAATGAAATATGTTATTAATTAAATGATTTAGATTTATTTATTGCAATATACGATAACTTAGTGCTCTGGTATCTATGAAACCATGATCTATTATTGATTTGTGACATTTTAAATGTGGCTAAATACCCCCTAAAGAATTTGAGGATATTTTCCGTTATACGTATACCACTATTTAATGTCGAATTATATGCTTTTTCATTATAAGTATTATATTTATGTAAGTAAGTTACCTCATTATGTTGATGAAGGTGGCCAATACTCGGCGATATTACGCAGTATTTCCTCAAACAAGTCCTTTCCTGGGTGTCGCCGCCGCCACATGAACTCGCACAGGTAAGAATCTAACAACGTGCGTCTGGTCCCGCACTGGTTTTTATTTCGTTGTTTTGCCAGACTCCTAGTACTCTCAATTGTTTGTGTGTGAGCACCGCATTCGGGATCAACAAAATTATACGTATGGTTCACCGTATAATGTTCATAGCCTAACCTGTAAATGCTATTATAGGCTCGCCACTCGTCAGATATAATTGTTGTCCCCGGCCTAATGTATTCCTTAATTATGGGCAAAAGTTGAGTAGCGGAACGTTCAGGAACGGCAACTAAAAAACACTCACGACTTTCACGACAAACTCCTCCAAATACCCATTGTTGTTGAAGTACACGACCAACATTATTTTTAGGATGCGAAAATAAACTTTCATCAATTTCCACAGTTGTGTTAGGTCCTCCAATTTGAATAAGGTTGGGTAACAAATTGTCTGCACATACTTCACGCATATAGTTACACAAATCTACAGTTGTGTTATGATTGATTTCTAGTTCGTGCTCACAAAATTCAATTGTTGTTAATTTCCTGGACCAACAATAGATAAAAAGTAACACCTTTCGAATGGCATTCAAAGTTTTGGCCATTTTTTCAAATTGTAAATGTAGCTGTGTTGTGTAATATTTTTGTTTGTATTTGGTTATTTAGAAATGAAGTTTTGAATTATAAACTTTTATTGAATTGAATATGTTTGCGCATTTTCGTGATAATCAAAACCGTCTTCATATACTATCGGGCTCCAGTCAGTCTGCTTTATTATACTCTCGGATAATATATATACGAGACGATTGAGTAAACTTTATCGTTTTTACTATAGAAAATAATGACTTATATGGTATGTAGGGTTTTTGTTTGTTATATAATGAGTTAAAAATATTTTTTTTTAATTACATACTTTCGGCAAGTGTGTATGAAAGCCTTGAAATGCATTAAGAAAGCTGTTTATTAGAAAGTTCATTAATCTGTTCATCGGTCAAATTTAATATAACATTACATTTCTGTCTGACTAAGCGAAGGCAATATGAGAATGACACATACACTCCTGAACAAAGGGTAATCGGGTAATCGAGAATAATAATTGATAGGTCAGGAAGGCAGGACTGGCAACATATATAAAGATTGTAATATTATTTAACTTAATGTGCAGTGATACATTAAGTTAGCGTAGTTTTTTCCCAAATACATTGTCTCTATACTACCAGAATATATATTTATAGTTTTTTATCTATCGTTTATACATTTTCGAAAGTATTAATCCAAAGTCCGCGTTTTTATAAAAAAACGTTTACTAATACGTAAGCCTTGTTCTAGCAAGTAGGTATAATCAATAGCATAAGTTATCTACTCGCCGACAGTGTTCCCGACACTTTATTAATGCAAGTTATTTTTCTTTTCCCTAAGTCGCACAAGCAAGACTGCTTTCCGAACCAGAGACCTTTTAACAGATTTTTTATCCCCCATTTAAACTCTTAAATGTACCCAAAGCACTTAAACTCCACGACTAATATACTGGCCACTGTTAACTTCGGTAATTTATCCTAGAACCTAGTAAATTGCAGGCATAGGGGTGGCCTTTTATTCTCTTGGAAAAAATGTGTTACTTTAATATATAGAAACAAATAATATAATAAAAAAATTGAAGTAATTTCCTACTGAAGTCGACAAAGAAACATTTTATTTTATTTACTTTTACATTGTAATTACAATTAATATAAATATGCATTCACATATGGCAATCATATGGCAATAATAAGTGGCAAAATAGAAAGCGAATTTACTTGTCATTCACCTCTCTATACAGTACATGATGTTGGACTATTATTTTTGTTACTTTTTATTTACTCCCTTTTCTTTTTTTTCTAATTTGTGAAGCTGATGATGGTTTATAACTTCTCATTCTATTCACCTCTTCTACTTCACTATTGCAAGAAACCATCCTATAATTTCATATAAACTTATTTCTATCTATGGAAAAGTTGGCTCAGTGCTGGATTTCAAACATCTATTTCCTCATTTCGAATTCGACCAGGACATCAAGTTTGAAAAATTGTAATTAAAGAATAAATATTGGAAAAAAATTATGAACATCAGTTGTCATCCACTAAATGTTGAAAAAAAACTTATTTGAACTTGATTGAAAGGATAAAAACATATTTTATTAACGATTAAAAATTTATACAAGATATATACAAGGAGAGTGTGAGCTAATAAAAGGAATTGAATACCCCCTTTGCAGTCCACAGCCATATTAAATATGGTTATAGATAATTATGTTTCATATTAGGCGCTTGGTAAAGTAGATGTTCGTTTGAGTGAATTCAATATGAGAGCGAACGTGATAATTGTAAATATTATTATTATTATTATTATTATTGTTATGATTATGGAAAAATATTGTCAATTATGGAATAATTTTAAAATTTAATTTTGAGATGTTTGTGAGTTTTAGCGACCATACTTAGAGATTGAGTTAAAGGACATTGTACAGTAAGATATCAACAGGTCCAGACCTAATGACGTAATTGACATATTTTCTGATATAAATTTCCCTACAAGTGTATCTTTTTCATCAAATATCTATAATTTAAGTGTTTTGCCCATTTGAAAATACATTTAGTGTTTCAGATTAGTGGGACATTATTGCTTGCGTGACGTAACAAACTTGGAGTCAAGCCAAGCTGCCAACTTCCACATTTTACTTAACACAGCTTAGCAGTCACTTCAAAGTATATCCTACTTCAAATTGTACTTGATGAGACTATATGGAGGAATAACCTCTTGTAAACATTTAGCAGCATCTTTAGTTTAGGACTAAGGGGTTTCTAGCTAGAAAGTTTTTTTAGAACTTACGTCAAGGCAACCCCCCTCGGATCCCACGACCCTTCGTGTATAGTGAATTGGATCATACATTTACGTGTATTTTATCGTAAAATAATTTCAATAAATTTAAAAAATGTATAAACTAAAATTTTTAAAACTTTGTTTCAATAATGTCAAATATTTTTTTTTGTAATTCAAATAGACAACGTATTTTAATATTTTTTCAAAATAATCTAAAAAGCAATTTATAAATGAAAAGTTTCTTTTTTTCTGTCCATGATTTATGACGATACTGGACGTAATATAACAAATTTCACTCATACTATCAGCACTGTATATTTTTGTTCGTTTTTAATTTGTGGTAGTCAAATTTTGTGATAGTTTAGAGTTGATCCCCTTTTCCATTTTAAAGATTAGAAGGAAAAGGAAATATTATTTCCGCAGATCTATAATCAAATTAAAATTAGAATAATATTTGGCATCGAAACTAGCTGTTAAAACCTCTTCATTATGCCTTAATCGATGATAAGTTCACATTCTCTCTCCGGTATTACAGACTGTGAGGCTAGTTGACACGTAGGGTCTACATACGTAGTCGTTGATCCGTTCTCGTTCTCATAGATAAAGCGACAGAAAATGTTTGCATAGTGGCACGGAACGTACTATATAGTGCATGTACATACACTATTCTCTTTGCTGTCACTATCACTATCAATGCCGATTGTCGTGGAAACAGAGCGATTAAGTGATAGCAGTGGCAAGACCTTCAGGGTCTTTGATTAAACGGCCTAGATTGTTTTTTAGTTTTAGTTATGATCGAGCAAAAAGAGAAGCAAGTTCTTATTTTTATTAACGATGAGTAAAAAGGGACGCTATTGTATCAGATTTCAAAATCTAATAGTAAATTTAACATGATTTTATTTCACCTAAAGTTTGTTTTAAAGCTTTAGATGTTACAGAGAGTTAATATCTCGCTTTTCCAAGGGTAAGAAAGCCAGCTGTAATAAGATATTTTATAGAATATTTTGCTACATTACATACCACATTATTTAACATACTATGAAAAGAAGAGAAAAATGAGTGGTCACATCTAGAATCAATCTATGTTCTCGTAAACCCACAAAAGGTTGCCTGACCTCGAAGCATCCTTTGTTCGTTTAACCACTACACTTGGAAACTCATTCCTCCCTTTGTAATAAAGGGTTTAATATAAGTTTTTAACATGAGAACCTTAACAAATGCATGCGTATTTTAAAAATGCATTTATGAATAATAGTTTAAATTATATTTAAATTATAACCTTCTTTTGCTTTTTCAAGTTATTGGTCTCATTCATTCCTTATTTATGTATTTAAACTTTAAAAGTGAAAAAAATATTGACAGTTCCTTAAAAAGGCTTCTTTTTAGAAATAAAATATTATGGGTACCGAAGTTGTTTGTGCGTAAGCCCATTAAGATGTAAGCTACCAGAAATGGAAATTCCCTGGGAATTATTTTAATTGTACTGTATTACTCCAGCTTCAGCATTTGACATCTGACAAAAGCTTTGCTTTTCTAGAAGTCGAAATTTACGGTTTTTTCATACTCAACACTCGGAAAATTTTAGAGATGTTCAGAACAAGATATTTAACAGCTCTAAAGTCAGGGTTATATCTGGTTAGAGCAGTTATAGTATAATATTATGAAAAACCAACTGGCTAATAGTTTTAAACAAAAATAAAAGTATTAGGATAATTTAGGCTTTTATCTCACATGGAATATCTTCTAATTAAAACAGCCTATAACCCATTACATTAGAGTTGAGGCCTATAACATTTTACTTTATCGCTATTGTTATAAAGTGTAGTTGTCATTAAACTGAATACATACATATAAAATTGAAAGAGAATGGAATGTGTTATTGTGGTTCTAAAATCAAGTTCAAGATCTCACTAAGAATGAAACAAATAATAATAAATAGTTTCCGTGTATTTTAAAAATTAGAGTTTAATTTATCTACGTATAATAAATATAAATTCAGTTCCTTATATAAACTTAAGCTTGTTTTCTTGTTTTATTGTAACAAAACCAACCCTATTGTATTTTTCTATTTTGTCTTATATTATTTAATACATTTTTAAGGAAATAGAATTTATTTATTAACATCACCCCTATGCGTTCATATATATATATATATATAAATATATATATATATATATATATATATATATATATATATATATATATGTGTGTGTGTGTGTGTGTGTGTGTGTATGTGTGTGTGTGTGTGTGTGTGTGTGTGTGTGTGTGTGTGTGTGAGTGTGTGTGTGTGTGTGTGTGTGTGTGTGTGTGTGTGTGTGTGTGTGTGTGTGTGTGTGTGTGTGTGTGTGTGTGTGTGTGTGTGTGTGTGTGTGTGTGTGTGTGTGTGTGTGTGTGTGTGTGTGTGTGTGTGTGTGTGTGTGTGTGTGTGTGTGTGTGTGTGTGTGTGTGTGTGTGTGTGTGTGTGTGTGTGTGTGTGTGTGTGTGTGTGTGTGTGTGTGTGTGTGTGTGTGGTTTATTGGGGTAATTGGTTTATACACGAATCAAGGAACTTCATTTCTTAAGAGATCAAAGTTTGTGGAAGTTAAAGTTTTCGATCTTTAGATGGAATTCCCTGCTAAAGTCATTACCATTGCGTGGCCAGACCGGTAAGTATTAGTCAAGTTACGAAGGTAATTTATTTGTATGAACAACGCAGAAGAAATAAATAAGGGTAAGATTGTCAAAGGTTGAGGGTCTTAGATGCCAAAGGCACCAAGGGAGCTATTCAATATAGCGGAAAAGTAAAGGAGAATATACAGGATGTCAAATGCATCGAGGAAGCTATTTCAAAACATCAGAAGAATAAAATATAGGTCCAGGAGTTAGAATTAGGTTACAGAAACACCAAACATATCTATATAATAAAATTAACTTATACCCACCGGGATATAAATAAATTAACATGAACAATTTGTAAGTCATAATAATAAAAAAAACAGTGGTACTTCGTGATAATAGTAGTAACAAAGATGAGTCTGTAAAGGCCCGTTCCAGTTAGTGTGTGTGTGTGTGTGTGTGTGTGTGTGTGTGTGTGTGTGTGTGTGTGTGTGTGTGTGTGTGTGTGTCTGTTTGTGTGTGTGTGTGTGTGTGTGTGTGTGTGTGTGGGTGTGTGTGGGTGTGTGTGGGTGTGTGTGTGTGTGTTTATGTGTGTGTGTGTGTTTGTGTGTGTGTATGTGTGTGTGTTTGTGAGTGTGTGTGTGTGTGTGTATGTGTGTGTGTTTGTGAGTGTGTGTGTGTGTGTATGAGTTTTTGTGTGTTTGTGTGTGTGGGTGTGTGTGTATGTGTGTGTGTATGTGTGTGTGTGTGTGTGTGTGTGTGTGTGTGGGTGTGTGTGTGTGTGTGTGTGTGTGTGTGTGTGTGTGTGTGTGTGTGTGTGTGTGTGTGTGTGTGTGTGTTAAACCGAATAATATCGAAGATTTGACCTGTATTTAAAATATTTTAAATTAAAAATATCATTTAAAATAAAATACATTTTTTTGAACTTTTTCAATTCATTACAACAGATTTTATGTAAGGTATAGCTCTTATTCATACAATAAAACAACGTTTTGCGAGTGAAACATCGAAATTAAAATAGAAAGGATATTGACATTTCATTTTTATTAAAAAAAAGACCATTCCTAAATAAAGTCATCGAAAAAAAATATCTACAACATAAAGGTTACATTAATTTTTTAGAATGAAGCTGAGATTCGCAGGAAGACTTAGTTTATCGGAGGAAGGAGAAGGTACCGTCATTGGGCTGCGACGAAGTCATATGTAATTTTACTCTTGCTCGTAAAGTTTACTTTGAGAATGAAACATTCAAAACGGCTGACTGTGCAACCGTTTTCTTTTCCATAACATGTTGTGCATGTCCTCTACCTAAACGATTTATTTTCAATATCTTTAATGGTAAAAAAATTTTCGACTTCAAAAACTTTCAATAATAGTATACTTCGAACCTTCTAATGAAACATGTTTACGTAAAATCGTCCGATATCCATGTAAACCATTTAGATTAACTGAACTGTGATTTAATTAAAAACGTATACATTTACTTCAAAGGGATAAATTTTGGAATGATTAGGAACTATATAAAAAGAGAAACAAAATACGAAATTAAAACTTCAAATTAACAAAAATATATTTTAAAAAAAATATTCAAACCACAATGTCAGAGAGGACTGGGTGACGGGAGCGAAATATGCAGACTGACAACAAAGGAATCTTGCTGGAATAAAACCGAAAGTTTATTTCCACATCAAAGTAATGGGGCAAACTGCCGATTGGCATCCCCTATACCAATATGGAGCTACAGGAAGGCTGAACTGACACAAAATTTGGAATGTTTTAACGCTATTTCCATATTAATAAATATATTTTCCAAAGTTAATTCTGTTTATAAAAAAAGTATATAATAAATAAATTATTTAAAAAATTTTTTATATAGTTTTGCAAGAACAACTAAATGTTTGTATTGTAACCGCACGTTTGATTACGAAATTTCATTTGGTTAAATACCAAACAAATATGAAATACTCATCAGGTTTTATGTACACGACTAATAATTACTGCCATTATAAAGTGAATCAAGTTGTGTTGACCGTCTGTCTACTTGATTTCCTTCTGGCAGGGCAGCAGGATTCGATTCCTATTTGGAATAAAAATAATAATTTAATTTATCATATAAAAGAGATGTAAACACCGATACTTATATTTAAAAAAGTATTAAAATTTTTAATAGGAAGTAATTTAAAATTTACAAAATTACATATGTCTACTATTTACAACTTTACAGAATATCAAGGATAAAAAATGTTTACCATGTGTATGTTACCTCGCCGACTCGTAAAAATGGTGTAACATTAACACACACACACACACACACACACACACACACATATATATATATATATATATATGATGAATTGTTACTATCTGGAGTACATCCGTTCATTCTGCAGTCCATAAATTCGCAGTTCCGACGTTTCGCTAGAACCTCATCCAGCATGGACGAGGTGAACCCAACAACAGTAGAAGAGCGAGTCTATTATATATATTATATATTATAATATATATATATATATATATATATATATATATATATATATCACTTGTAAAGCGAATAATATTTAAAGCTAACTTCATTATACATTTGTATACATAAAACACCAATTTGAAATATGTTATGTGGAGCATTTTAATTTGTGCAAAATATGCTAGGCGATGTACACTTGTGTATCGAAGGCTCTTCCAACGGAATTTGTAGAAGTTCTGCGGTATGATAAGATAATTCAGTTCTCTCATTATTCGTTCCGTTTAGAACGTTTTGCAACATTTGGGATTTCATCACACTGTTCTATACCACAAATTTAAGACATCTAATACAAAATATTTGTTTAAACTAAGGAAACTATGCCAATTTCTTTTATAACAATACCAAATTTAAGTAAGGCCTATAGAATTAAAAAAAGAACTATTAGCTTCTTTGTAACATATTACAATTTTATAACACACTAAATATTTCTGTAAATATTAAAACAAATTTCATTATAGTCAGACAGATATAATGTTTACATATTCTTATCGTAGCTGCCAAGCATAGTAATGATTCACTAATGATAAATATAAACAAATAACTTGTGAAATGATAGGATATAAAGTAATTTAAATTTAAGGTGTAAGTTAACAATTTAACAACTTTTAGTTAACAAAAGGTCTGGTCGCAAGTAATAGCAAAAGTGTAATAAGTAATTAACAAAAAGCTCCTCATGAACAGCAACAAGATTTCGATAGTTGAAGTTATTTAAAATGTAGTGTTTGTGGTACATCATATTGATCAAATATGGTAGACTATTATTTTGAACTATTTAAAATTATAAATAATTAGAAATTCAGACAAATCATAAGAAATTTTACTTGCCAAGTTTAAATAATTGTAAAAATGACATGTTATTATATATATATATATATATATATATTTATTTATTTATTTATTTATATAAATATACATAATTTTTAAATTTGATATTAAAAGAATTTTATATTCTGAAATAATTTTTAAAGAACAATTTTTAATTCTCAGTAGTAATTATGAAATTTTGTAATATATTTATTACATTTATTTTGAACTAATTATTTGGCAAAGACTATGGGCCTAAATAAAGAAAATATTTTACATTTAATTTTCAAAAAGTCTTTTATGCAATGCAAAAACAAATGATAATCAAATTTTAAGAAAGGAAGAGGTTAAAGTAGAATTGAACTTGTATATGAACTTATGTTACAATAGAATTACTCTATATTTTATTGGATACCTAATTTTTTTTTTGTTTTTGCAAGAAAAACGTCATTATATAAATGACAACACAAAATATTATTTTTCATGATGCAAAGCTTATACGTGTTGTTTGAATAATTTTATACATCTTTAAAAGTGATGTTTAGTATATATGTTTTGCCGGTATTGTGTATATAATTTTGTATAAAATAATAATTCATTTATATTATGCAGTCTGTTCACATATCAATGAACATTTAGTTAATTAGAGGTTAGCTAGTGAGAACTATTCAAAAAGGTAAAAGTCAAAATAGTCGACTCAAAATCTCATAAAAAATTAGTTTTTAATAAACAAACACCCTTATTTACAAAATACGAGTTTCAGCGACGATGTCGCCTTCCTCAGTAGTAGCCAAAAACCGGTAAGAGAATGCTTCTTGCTAGTAAGTTAGAGCATTGCAGTGTGTGTGTGTGTGTGTGTGTGTGTGTGTGTAATAGACATTATAGTAACAGTGCAATAATACTATTATTACTGTACAGAATAGGGTTTGCGTTATTGTTATCACATATATTACATTTCATTATCTAATAAAATAGATACTAGGCTGATATCAAAACTTAGAGTAATGTTTTTAAAATAAATTAAAGTAGTCTAAAGCTAAGTGTCTATAGGTCGTAATCAATCAAATTTATAAAAACCACAGACTTTGAAAACTTTTAGAACTAAAAGTATTATGTTTTTATATAGGGGTCTATTGACATATTTTTATGGTTTTAAAAATCGTATGGTCTTAGTTTAAGTCCTAATATCTTATTCGAATTGAAGGGGGATCTGAGTTTAAACACACACACAAAATCATACAGACAAAAGCTCATACACACATACGTAAACAAACAAATACACAAAATTACAGGCTCGTACTTGTGTGTGCTCAAACGCACACACACAGAAGAACCTGTACATTTTTATGTTCGCGTGCACATATGGTATACATTCAGGTTTGTAATCAAATTAATTTACTTTACTCTACTAAAAATATTCCATTATGAATTTGAAATCAAATATGTCCTAAGAAAATATAAATTACAATCTATTACGTGACCACATGCGTAGTTGCAATTAAACATTTAGAATATTTCTATTAAACGTGGTTTGCTGTAAAGGGGTTACGGCCAGGAAGAGAATTGGCAGAAAGAATTTGAAAAGGAGAGTATTTATCACGTTATTATCCATCTTTATTGGTGTTTATAGTCGGATATTTCTACGCGGGGCATTTGTTTTAGTAAATTATTGGAAAGGTGAATGTCATTCGACGTTTGTCACGGAAGGTTTTATCGAAACAGGAATGAACGTTGAATGAATAGGCTACAATAATAGGTCTATGATTGTGCATAATTGTTTTGCCCTTTAAAAATGAAATATGTGTGAGAGTGGAAAAGCAAGGTAAATAAATTCACAAGCTACAAGTCATTGTACAACAAAAAGTTGCAGTATACACACAAAAAATACAAATATCTAAATATTACCTGTCAATTTAACATTACACATATTTGGAAAAATAGATAGAATCAATATTGGGAAGTGTACCCATAATTGTATGCCTAAACTAGAATCATTATTTATTTATTTATTTGGAATTGTTGGCGTTTTTATAAAATTTTCAGTTTAATCAATTTGGAACGGAAGCCGAGGAACTTAAACGCTACAAAACGATAATTTGGGCACAGTAATAATTTAGAAATATCAAAATAAATACCGTTGATAAATAAGTCAACTTTCGTTTAATAAAGTGACAACGTATCGACAGCTAATTGGGTGTCTTTCTCAGATCTTGAAGCTCTTGGATCACGGTGATAATCCGATGGGTAGATAGTGACCCCTCTCACATGTCCGTCTGTGCCCAATCCTTGATTGTTGCTACAATTACTGGAGCCTGTTGACGCCATAATAATTTATAATAATTTAAGTAATTCTTTTTCATAAAGAAAATAATTTGTTATTAAAAAGATACCTTTTTTATAACTGGTATTAATAAATATGTTTATAGACGTCCTTAAAAAACGTCAAACAGACATCTTTGGTTAGTCACTAGTACTTATCTGACTCTCTCCACGGGCACCAAAAATTACAGGCCCGAAGAAGACAGCAAATTAGCGTTCGTATAGTCGTCATTTTTATTGAAATAAAAGTTTTTATTACATATAACCCACCATATGTTTCTTCAAAAACTTGTCAGTGTAAGCATAAATTTACTTTAGACATTTCAATTATCATTATGTGATGGTAATTTAATTACATTTTGAAATTATCCAGTGTTTGAAATGTGTAACTAGTGTTTTTCAACTATGCTCAAATGTTTAGAGCTGTATTTGAAAAGAAGAATATTATTTTTATAAACAGTATAATATTATAGATAGTTTTTAGTTAGGATCACCAGAATTGCTAATCTTTTTATTAAATTTCCTCTATTAGCCTATACTTTCTTTATATATATATATATATATATATATATATATATATATATATATATATATGTTTTCTTGTAATATAGTTAATAAATTAAAAATATTTTAAAAACAAGAATATATTCATTTAAAAGTATTCTTGTTTTTGAAAAATTTTAAATTTAATAATTATATATATACATATATATATATATATATATATATATATATATATATATATATATATATATATATATATATATATGAAGTTATTATTATTACTTGTAAATAACTTTTTCCACCAGGTGCAATAATTTTACCTTGTGTGATGAGGTACCTTTCGGTCACTTAACTATTGTCGAATCACTTAATAATAACTTCATAAAGTCAGTGCAACGGAAACATATAGAACAACGTGAAATATCACTATATATATAGCTTACATATATATATATATATATATATATATATATATATATATACATATATATATATATATATATAATACGTTTTTTTGTTTAATAATTTAAAACAACATAGGTTATTCAAATACAAGAATATTTATTAATTTATATCCAAAGCTTTGGATATAAATTTATAAATATTCTTGTATTTGAATAACCTATGTTGTTTAAATATATATATATATATATATATATATATATCAGACCTAGACCCCAAATTTTTATAATTTAATAAATTATAGAAAATACTGTATTACGCCAATTATCATCTACTATAAGTAAAAATAAATGTACTTGAATTTTATTGCATAAATAAAAATGCATTTGATTAGCGACTGAAAATTTGTACAAGATATATATAGTAATACAGTCTTTTAAAATATTTATTAAATTTTAAAAATATGTGGTCTTGTTCGGATTTGAACATAGTATCTACGTATTTGAAGTATATGGAGCTTTAGTTCTGGGCCAACTTTCCCAGAGATGATTTATTTTTTTCTTATATTATTCGGGGCTAATAATTTATTTTTCAAAGACGTAGATGCATTTCTTATTTGCCCCCATCTGGTTGTCATCGAAACCTTAATTGCACAACCTATACTCAATTACGGTCGGTGACACTTATTTAATAACCTTACATTAGCAAACCTCGCTTGACAAACAGACAATGCTAAAGGAAAGCGAAATGAAACTACAACCCAATGCAATCGATGAACAAAGAAAAAACGTATATATAGCAACAACCAAAAATAATAGTCCAAATTCATAGATAGGAAGGAAAATAGAAAATTGCAAAGAAAATTCGCTTTCTATTTTCCCACTTAGTATTGTTATTCTAACAAATCTATGTGCATATTTATATTAAACAAAATTATAAAATAAAAAGAAACTAAAATAAAATTTTTCCTTGTTGATTTAAGTAGGAATTTAAAAAAAAATTAATATATTACCTGTTTCAGTGGGTTCTAGACACATACCGCTTATTTATATTAAGTGCTTTGTGGTCCTAGATAATTCGAGGTAGATGGGACCGAGACCCTCTCGGATTAACGAAAACTCATATTACATGGAAATACGTTCCTTTATATTGGAATAGGAAGGGGTTCTAATGGACCCTAATACTATAATTAAATGAACAAAATAAATTTATATAGTTCTATTGATTCCAAGAGTGACATAAATTAATGCTGGTTTGGAATACATTGTTCATCACGGTTTCTATATATTTTGGAAAAAGGTATAAAGTGTCTACTACGTATGCTTATCTGGTCGTTTTTTCGATGCGGTGTCGCATAGACGTCTTAACAGAAGCACATCTGTTGGCGTGGTTTATGTCTTTTGGTCAATATAGCATAGGCAGTAACCAAGGCGGTATTTCCTCCAATTTTTCCTTCTTTACAGCAGTGGGTAAACCTTTATCTATATTCTCGTGATCACTGCATTCCCAGCTCATAGCATTTGCGAGTTGATGTAGTACACGGATATAATCAGAGCGCAGTTGTACTTCATCGGGATACGATGGTGCGTTGTCTAACAGTAAAATTTTGAATTTCCTTTCAAATAGACGCAATAGTCTCAAATAGAAATACGCTCGAATTTAAAGAAATCTTGAAAAATCGAGTTTCGGAATTTTGAGATTCTACTACATATATATACATTTATGGATATATCCAAGCAACTAACACCAAAATATGACGATTGAAAAAAAGGTCAAGTTCTGAAAGTAGGTACTGTTGTATTCCCATGTTGATTCCTAGCTGCCCTATGTTTCTATTGCTTCCTACGTCGCAATATTGCTTCCTAGCTGCCCTAAGCAACTTACCAAAAGTTCTCGACGGTCGGAGATGACCGTTTGGGAGGGGGCCAGTTTTACTCCTATTTTTTCAATTATCTTAAAACATATTAGTTCTAGCAAAACATACTCGTATGTTAAAGTCCAAATTAAATTACTTATAGGCCTAATTGCTTTAATATTGGTTCTAAAACTTTTTCTGTAAGATCAATGAATCACAAGATAAAATTAGTTTTTACCAACTAATAATAAAATTATAGTTTTCCATTCACTGCCCCATCCTCCACCTCTCGTCATATTCTACCTCCCTTCAAAACAAAATCTATTTATCAAATAGTTCAGTTTACTTCTACTACGTTTTTTAATTATAAGCAGTTAATGAAATGGAAATAAGTGTTGTACTTGGGAAAAACATATAGTTAGTGATGAGAGATTAGGCAGTAATAAAGGGATGAAAATGGCACTAAGTGCAGGATGTTAAGAAGAGAAGGTAAAGACGACGGTTTTAGAGGGAAGAAAAACATTGTGGTTCATTGTTATCACTGAAAATATTACAAAAAATGAAAATGTATCTAGTGAATTGAAATAAAAATCAGTTTTTAGAAAATCAGTCTATTTCACGTAACCCCGCCCCCCGCGTTTAAAATCACCTCAAATTCTGTTTGAATATAAAAGCAAATCCTTATTTTGCGTTGAAACTGTTGACCAAGAATTTTACAGTTTCCAAATGCAATAAATTTAATAAATGGTTACATCGGCAAATTCTGACTTGCCTCAAAACCATCACTGCGCTGCCTCTCTTATCCCATGATTTTGGTGGAAAAGTACTCCGGTGTTTTCTTAGAATATAGTTCTTGCTGGACGCGTTAGTGATCGGTTTTAGAGCCCCCTATAGTATTATTTATTTTTTTGAACACTATGTTTTCTTCAATATCATATTGTATTATCAAATATTAACGTCAAACCATCTCATTTTATGTTAAAATTAGCGTTATTTACCTAAGATTCTTCGTTAAAGTGATTAATAGAATTGGGTGAAAAGATGCGCCCGTTTATGGAGCGTTCATGTCTTAAGGTCCCATTGCGGTTTGGGCGTACGAAACTTTCTTCAACCTGTTTACCGCAAAGTAAATTGCAAACCTCTGCGTAATAGGTTAAACAATCTAAGTTCACTAGTAACGTAACAATGCTGCTCAAGTAGTTTTTAAGTAATTGTTAAGTTTTCAAAATAATATAGGTAGTTGCAATTGGGGTAATTTGTATAAAATGAATTTTATTTTAAGTGTCATTTGTGAGTGACATGTGAGCATTAAACTTTATGTAATATAGTTTTTAGCCACAGGAAAAGTAAACGTTTTATAGATTTTAGGGTCAGTGTTGGAGAAGGTTGATTAGATTAATAGAATGGGTATAATAAATTGGGATTCAACCTGTTTCACTGTAATTACAAAACATCATGAACGCAGCTAACTGCTAAATATTTTACTGTGAAGGAGACTAGATACGAAAATAAAGTAGCAAGAAAGATAAAATATATAAAAACAAATAAATTTAATTACGTAATATAAAGGGATATTTATTGGTATTTTAAAATTGAGCGAAATTAATTTTTCTTAAAAAAATAATGTTTAAATTTTCCAAAACACAGAGTTGAGAATTGTTACTGACAGTGTAAGGTTTCCAATATTGATTGAATCTCAACACTCGGCATCCTTGCCAATTTTATCCCCTCCCAAATCTTTTGGCCTTGTCCTTCAAGAGTTTTTACATTGTGATCAATGTTCCAGACTGATATACACAACTTGTATTTCATTTTTACGACTTTTTTTTTTGTTATTGCAATCATTATACTCAATAAGTTATAGATTTATATTTATGTATAAATATTCTAGTAAAACCTAAACAATGAGAAAAGTTTTAGTTAAAAAAAATATATATTAAAATTGCTACTAAGGTATTAGCTTATCTTTTTCTGTTTTTAGCATAGTAAAGAGTCTTTGATCATCCCAATCTCTTAAACGAATTTCTGTGACGTTCATTAGGCGATAATAAAATTAAGAAGTAATTAATAAATACAGAATGAAAGACATAAACAGTACTTGGTCGTATTATATTACGGATATTTTTATAACTTACCCTAATACAAAGAGAGTGCCCTAGTAATACCTGAAACACTTGAACCAACTTCAGATTGGCAGGCCTACCCATGAGTAAAGTTTCAGGTTTTCTAGTTTCTTTACCTGCCATTTATTTTTATATTCTAGTTTTTTCTGTAGTGTCTTGGCATTTCTTCTTTGCAAAACAATGACATTATTACATTGAAATGAGCTAAAGATGTTTTTTTTTTTTACTTCCCCATCCAGACATCAAAAAGTCAAACAATATTGTTAGTGTTAAAATGTATTAATATTAATTTGTAACTTTTTATAAGATGAATGTGAGTCGAAAATCCCCTTCAACGATATATTACACAAGCCTTTTTTTACCTTTTTCAACAATACTCTGACATATAATATGTCCTATATAGAAATACGTTATACAAGGAGATTCAACAAAATATCATAACTAAAAGGATATCTTCCACATGATTGACTTCTATAAAAATATTAATTATTGAAACGTTTAATATAAAAAATGCTCACCATAGTATGTTAATTAAATAATACCTCTAACAGAATATTGCAACTTTCGTTGCACTAAACAAATAAGTCCAAAAATTTGAATCGGATCAGCTGAGTTTGTTCAGAAATAATTCGGAGCGAGATAAACAGACGTCTGCCAGCTAGGTAAAGTATTACGTAATCCCAGACAAAGCCATTTAGTTTTCTGTCTAATTAAATATTCTGTTATTTGATTGTATTACTCGAAAGTCAAATCGTAAATATGATCGTCATGCAAATAGTATAAAAATTATTAAGATATATCAATTGATGAATGGTAATTTTTCAATTATGAACATAATTAAAATCTCTTTATCAATTATTCATTATAATCTTATTCATTATTATGCCAATCTTTTTTCTTACAATAAAAATATAGGTTATAACTGTTTAATTGACTTTAAAATAGAGTTGTAAGAAAAATCTATTTTTTACAGACACATGAAAACATTTTGAAGTAAGGTACATAATTTATACATTATAACGCTCAAAAGTTTTTTCTTTTACCATGTGTACAGTGAGTAATAGCGTACACTATATATATATATATATATATATATATATATATGTGTGTGTGTGTGTGTGTGTGTGTATGTGTGTGTGTGAGTGTGTGCGTGTGCTTGTGTAAATAAACAAAACCCCTGAGGATATACAAATAGAATAATTATTTCTTATTAAGCATCGTATGCTTTCTCAAATGAATGCAAAGGTATTTCCCAACGATTCGTCTGCCTTTTGTATTTTCGAACCATGGTTTAGTAAATAAAAAGTTAGTATTATATGAGGGGTACGTTAATACACTGTATCAATCTACCCCCAAACAAACCTTTCAACTTGCCCCTCTCGTCCACGGAATGTTTAACCTATCATAACCTGAAAATTTGGATATCTAATTGAATGAAAACTATTTGTAGTTACCTACTGAATACCAGCTAACAGAATGTACTGTTGATAATATATACTAAATAATTTTTATGCAAGTTGTTTTCACTCAACACTAAACAAAAAAAATACTCCGCACCTCAAAATAGAACTTTTTTCTTATAAACGACGAATGAACTGTCCGATTGCCACAAAACTTTGTCAGAGGATAGAGCATCCTACATCTGCTCCACTCACCGCTATATATATATATATATATATATATATATATATATATATATATATATATATATATATATATATATAAAGAACATAAGTCAAAATACAAATACAAGAATTATAATTGAATTTACAATTCAAAGCTTTTCGTTTGCTAACAGTACCAACATCATCAGGAATATTAAACAATTGTTTAATATTCCTGATGATGTTGGTACTGTTAGCCAACGAAAAGCTTTGAATTGTAAATTCAATTATAATTCTTGTATTTGCATTTTGACTTATGTTCTTTATTAATACACAAGAATACAAATTGCGATTTATATATATATATGTTCAATTTCTTTGCAGAATATTTACTTTTTATTCTTATATTTCTTTAAACGTTAAATTACGTTTACATGTTAAAAACTAGTCTTAATTTTATATGTTTGAAATTCAATTAGTCGTCGAAAATCATGCAATTGCTGAAGAACCATTTACGATTAAAGACTAGGGTTTTTCAACTTGTATTTGCTCAATTATCAACTTTTCTTCTAAATCCGAAGATTCAGCACTTTTGTTCACTTATGCTAAATTTTACGGATTAGAAATTTCTCCAGAAAATTCTGGTTGTTTATATAATTTACAGTTTTTCAGATGACGAGGAGACTCTTGTGTTATGTAATTATATTAATTAATAATTACCATTTTTAACAAAAAAATGACTTTCCTAAGTATCTAAATAGTATTTATCACATTACGACGACGTTAATAACCACCGCACGCGCGCGCGCGCACACACACACACACACACACACACACACACACACACACAAACACACACACACACACACACACACTCTCTCTCTCTCACACACACACACACATACACACACACACACACACACACACACACACACACACACATACACACACACACACACACACACACAGATAGACACACACACACACAAATTTTCACATATACACACATCTTATGTAAATAATAATAATCTCGATAATGTCGGTCTGGAATTTATAAAAGTTATAAGGACTTATATGTAAAATAAACTAGTAAGCTTGAAAGTTTTTTTTTTTTAATTTGTATTTACCAACTCACTATGTAGTCTTTAATCTCGGGTTTGTGATAGTCAATATAGGATTCTAAAACAAACGAATCCATGAAAACTTAGTAAATGGTTTATTTAAAATTACACCCTATTAACTAATTTACACTAAACTAACAGCAGAAACTAAAATAAAACAACGAGTCTGGATGCAACGATCCGAGGTAAATGTATTTCGACCCTGGTTATGACGAGATCCAGCCCAACACTACGGTTTAGACCGCTCTCCTAGAACTACCTGGGACTAATAGTACCTTTTGAACTGGGAGGTTTATCGTACTCTGACCGATTAGTTTGGTGCACCTAAACCAATCGGTCCTTCGCCTGCTCTCGGTAGGTCTAACGTACATTACGTTCCTTTAGACACACACAATTTGGTTCTGTGTGGGTATGAATATACTCCGTTGGACCTGGATGTACCCAATGCGAGCTGTATGTGGAGCTGACCCCTTTTGACCTGGATGTAACCAATGCGAGCTGTATGTGAAGCTGAAACTTTAGCGAGTGCTGTTCCAGGTAATGTTTCCTGAACGTCATGGTTAGGTCACTATACCTCCTTGATAGTGGAGGAAGCTGAGAAAATTATAAGCTCTGGAGTGGAGATGTAATGAGTTCATCATTGTTCCCTTTCGTTATTCAGCTCCTACGTCAAATGTGCCATGTTATTTGTTGGCGTAAACGTGATTTAATTTGTACTTACCATTTGTTTGTAAAGTTTGTTTATTAAACTCGGGGAGTGACTTACGTAGTGATCCAAGATACTTACTTTCGATTATTTTCGATAGTCGTTACTCTAGGCCTATTATTTACTCTTTAGATCCACTAGATGGGGGTCAGTTGACATATTGAAATAACGATCATAGGCACAGACCATGCACTCTGCGGTCGAGGCACTCCATGACCAATAGTCGAGGCAACTACTGGAACACTGATAGCTCATAGAGCGTATTAAAGAAGAGTTCACCGCAACGTCCCAGATCAGAGTTTTTCAAGCAATGATCCTTTCAATACTCCCAAAGCACATAGGTTCTTTGGAAAAAAGGCTACAGAAAAACTCACTAATATAAATACTACTTGGAACATCTTACCCAACTAGTGACCCTAGTGTAGAGACAACAAATAATTGTCAGCTTGTTGTCAACAAAGCACCAAAACATTTATGGAGTTTTTATTGATCTGCGAAATTGGAATGTACAACGTAGTAGCTTATTAAACGTAATGATATTAAAGGAAAAATTCAGAGTTTGAAGAAAGACTAAAATGTGTATGACTACAAAAGGGAGAAATTTGTTCAGTAAATATTGGTCTACAATTAGGATACAAATGACCAAGTACCCAGTTACCAATAATAAATAACATAGCTGCACTAGTGATATAGGCCTACCATTATGATAGACATTCAGAAGTAATTCACACGCACACACACACACACAAACTACCCCCACACAAACACAAACTACCCCCCTAAACACACACACACACAAACAAACTAACCCCCCCACACACACAAACACACACACATAAACTAACTAGATAAAATAAATTCAATAGATGTAAATCACAAATACTACAAAAAATGGCTAATATATCATAGCAAACTCATCGAACAGGCTTATATGTGGGATGTAGTCGTGATGACACGTAGCGTATCTTAACGTATACATAACGCATATCTTTGTTTTCAAGCTATATAGTTTTAGTGTCCAAGGACCGTGGTTCGATTTAGAATAAAGAAAATACAATTTACACATACAAACACCGTCTCTGATTGGACATCTTCCCTCGTAACATATCCCCACCGTCCTACATTGATTTGCCTCCAACATGACATGAATATAAATCGTAGAGTGTGTAAACCTAATTAATAACGTGACCGACGCGCGTTAGAGAATATACACTACAACACAAACACAGTTCCCCAATACGTGCTCACTAATTATTTGTAAGTTTAGTGAGATTATTATATGTTTTAAACTGATGCATGTTGTCTCTGTTTATTTGAAGCAACGCGAAATGACCTCATTTTGTCAGTACGGACCGTTATTCAACGAACAATAATTTTTGCAACCCTCTACAGAACCTTCTGTCTTTCAAACAGGAAATTGTTATTGAATGTATATTGAAAATGTCATTGCATATTTCCATTTGTCTTGTTGCAATATAAACATGCTCTTATGCAGGATTTTTAAAGAAACAATATATATATTGTGCTCTGATGATTCTTCTTGGTTTATTCAAGACGCTATGTGATATTAAACACAATAAATCTGTATTGAAAATAATTCTTGTAAAACATTGGAAAAGAAGGAAGAGTTTAAGTTCTTGTATCTACTGCCTCTTCCAAGGGCTTTGAGTTATTTTTTATTTCAGACATACGATGACGCTGTAAATATTCCCTGAAGAGGAACAATGGAGGATTAATTTTAAATGTGACATCTTGGGGTAATTTTCACAATGAAGAGTAAAACCAAATACAATTTATTTATATAGAATATCTCTTTTCATGGTGACGAAGGTTTGCTTTCGTACCTAATGTTTACCTTACAGATCAAATATGTAAGGACAATTATAAAAGAAACTTTAGAAACAATGGTTTAATATAACCGATGACATGTAATGCCCAAAAACGTTAGGCGAAACATTCTTTGTTCTACCATGAAATTCTTCGTTTTTAAATTGAAAAAAATATATATACGTAAGGATATATCCGACTATCTATCTTTATATGTTTGTATATATATATATATATATGAAGTTATTACATTACTATTGTAAGTAATTTTATCCGCCATTAAGTGCTATGATTTTACCTTGTGTGATGAGGCGCCTTTTGGTCACTTGTCCATTGTCGAAACACTGATTACTTTTTCTCAATTTTTCTGGTGTCCGTGGTTGTTCGGTCCGTGGTGTTGGTATTTGTTGTCGTCATACACGTTTCCTCTTGAGTCTCGTGTATAGTGTACTTGTAATATAGCAACCTACCCTTCAAAACGAACACATCATAATAATAAACCAAATAAATACATACAACGAAAACGTACAATTCACCGTCGAAACAGAAACAAATAGAACAATCAACTATCTCGACATTACATTAAATATAAATAATAATAAAATAGAGACTACAGTATACAGGAAAACTACTTCCAACAACACCACAATACACTACAAATTTAACCGCCCCTGGACACACAAAATTAACACTTACATACAAACCAAACAATAAAATAATAAAATATCTCAATAACACAAACCACAAAACAAATTCAGAAAAACATAACCTATCAGGAATTTACAAAATTACATATAACGACTGTAGCCAATTTTACATAGGGAAAATAACTCATTTAAAATAAGATTTAAAGAAAAATATAGGGCATTCAAAAAAAAATTCAAAAGTATCAAATGTTGCAGCTCACCTAATATCACATGAACAAGAAATAACAAATTACTAAAATAACCTAACTGTTGGAGTCAGCTTTGGTAGATTAAACAGCTCCAGTATCGACTTTAATCAGCCTGTGCCTTGTCTATTCGATAGCTCAATCTATGGTTTATCGTCGATAGTTTAAGACCACGTTGTCCCTTGCCGCGCGCCTAATCCCCACCCTAACACAGTTTCCTCCCCCCCAGTCTTTTGCTTGCCGTAGACAGACCAGCACGTCCGTTGCGGGTTCTAACCTTATTTCGCCAACCTCGTGGATTTTAAGTTCGCCCCGCGTATGTCTAAATTTAAGTGTTTCGAATTGTACTTGTTTTATATGTTCGTTAACCGCGAAAGTGTTATTTAGTCCAAGTGCCGTGTTCGAATGAGCCTTAACCTCGCCGTTACAAGCCGTCGCTACGGAGTCGCTCGTGCTTATTTAAAGACTCATTCAACTGTGAATAACATTAGCATTGAACCCCGTTTATTAAGTTTTACAGCACGAGCCGTCTGACCATCACCACTTCACCCAGGGCCCTGCTGCAGAAGTCCAGAAGACATCAAACCGCCCGCGCACGCAACCCCTTTGTTCAGCTTAGGGTAAGTGTTAATCAGTTCCAAATACTTTTAGCATAAACTTGTGCCTATTTTTCCCGAGGCTTAATTAGTGATAAACACTGTTTATTTGTCGATTAGGCATTTTTGCCGCCAGCCTTAATTTTATTCATGTACAATTTCAATCACAATAACGACCGCGACTATCTCTCTCTTTCGTCTTATTTCTAATATTTTAGCGGAGCTGACGCCTCCATTTTGGTCCCGCCGGGCCGGATTTTGCATTTTAGCGATCTATAAACATTTAGAGTGCAAAGAACAAGTGTTAAAGTTCTCAGTAACCTCGAAACTTATTCAGTTTTAATAGCAAGGCATTTGCTTTATAAATAAGTTTTATTAGTGATTTATAAGTGTTATTTATTGTGCGAACAATTTCTAAGCGTGTTAAATTTCATAGTAATAAGCTAAGTTGCAAGCATTGCGTAATCCTGTGTAATTTCCCGCTTCCCTCTTTGTCTAAATTCAATGCGCAGTAGTGACGTCACAAGCTGTAGCTTGCAGCTGCTTTCCGCTGTTATCAGCAGATTTATGGGACACCTGCGCAGATAAGGAACACTTGACTAAACAAGATTGACTCAATATTGATCCGTGTAGCTGCACTGTAGATTTATCCTGTTCAATAAGGAAAACTTGCAGCCGTTCTAATCTAATGTTTATGATTTGTAAAACGTTATGTCTTTTATTAACTTTATTATACAGTCCACTTTTCGTAATTAAATGTACCATTGTGTAGTCATTAGGTTTGGTTTAAACATAATTGCAATTTAATTGAAATTTTGTTTTTTTTGTTAATTTAAATTTTGTCACGATGGCTAATAACAACGCATATTGCCTTGATAAGTTGAAGGCTATATGCAGTGATTTAGAGCAAGTAAACAGCTTGCTCGGTGATAGTGAAATGTCTGAGGGCATAGTGCAGGAAGTCAGGCGCCTTCATGTCGAATTTATCGAAACTTTTGACCGCGCGGAGAAGACTTTTGACAGTCAAGCTTTCGAATTTGTCAAGAATATCTTTATAGCAAAACGTCAATTTCAGGACACCTATCTGCCCATGATAGTAAAATATCCTAACCTCGTTAAGACGGAGGTTACCTCGACCTCGCCTGTCAAATCAACACCGACTTCACCTAACCTTCCAAGTCTAACTTTGCCAAGCTTTTCGGGCCAGAGCGACGAATGGATAGATTTTGTTACGATGTACGACTCTATGGTACATAACAATGAGACGCTTAGCAATATCCAACGTTTTCAATACTTAAAGTCCGTCTTAAAGGGAGATGCACTGGCCATCGTCACCGGACTTTCCATCTCCGAAGCAAATTACAACATTGCTTACAATGCGTTGCGTAACCGATACGCGAACCCGCGACGTCTCGCAGATCATTACTTTAACATAATTAAAGACTTTCAGCGCATCAATAATGCTTCACCCGCGGAACTAAATCGTTTCTTAACCGCGCACTCTAATGCCGTCTGTGCATTAAGAGCTATACCTCTCGAAGACTTAGCGGATTTCTTATTGTTCTCTATGGCAATTAATAATTTGGATGCCAAGACACGATTAAGTTTTGAAAGCCGACTAGGCACTAACCGCATGCCGACATATAAATTATTGAACGACTTTATAACTGAACGGGCTAGAGCCCTGGAGATGCTTAGCCAACCAGCTGCCGTGGTTGTAGCAAACGCCGGACGTGGTCAAAGACCCCGCATGTTGGTGTCATCGATGGATAAACCCGGGTTTCAAGGGGCCCTTGAACCGAATAATTACTTGTCTGAACCTAACCTCACTTTGGGTCACAGCCCTAGATTTCAATCAGTGGCGTCAAATGACAATAGCCATCAAAATAAGGACGCCCAAGGTACTATTCAGTCCAAACGTGCTGCGCCAGTCACTATGCAACCGGTTAATCAACAACTACAACCTAACTTGTTGCCTATTATGAGTGCGCCTAGAACGTCAACATTTCGCAATCGCTCGCCACCGCTTAACCTCAATCAGTCTAACATGCCTACCACGCGTGTAGGTAAATGCTACTACTGCGGAGAAGGTCACTGCATCATTAATTGTCAACGATTTATTTCTCTTACAATAGCGGAACGCATTGACGCTATTTCAAAATTACAACGGTGTTATAATTGTCTCGGCTCTCATTATCAAGCTCAGTGTCAGTCTCGTCATCGTTGTAGACAATGCAGCCAAGCACATCACACACTGCTGCACAACGACGCACCGCCGCAACAGTAACTAGCCGCCCCACGACGCCTTAGGCCAACCGCTAGCCATCCAATCGATACTAAAGCTCAACCTCGTTCTTTGTCATGCAACATTACCTCATCTCTCGCCCTGTTGGGTACCGCGCAAGTCGTCCTACAGGACCATTATGGTCAACCTCGTTTTCTAAGAGCTATTATCGACCCCGGCAGTCAGATATCTGCCATTACGAAACAAGCTAGCGATATGTTGAGCCTGCCTACTCGAAGATCGAACCTGTCTTTGATTGGCGTCGCTGCCAAGTCTACACGCATTCACGAATACGTAACTTTAATTTTATTCTCACGACATGACCCTGGCGTCATGCTGACTACGGAAGCCGCTGTGCTCAACCATATAACTGACCCGCTGCCAGCTGATAAATTATCCTCTGCTTTAAGCGCTCAATATCAGCACTTACCGTTAGCTGATCCTCAGTTCGACTTACCTGCCACTGTTGACATTATACTGGGCGCCGATGTCTTCACGCAAATAATTATCAACGGGCCTCGTACCATCATTCATGGCCAACCTTCGGCACTTAACACACTTTTAGGTTGGGTCATTATGGGATCTGTACCTTACAGTACGTCACAACAACCACGCGTGTTTATCACCTCGCTCAAGGCTATCGACGAAAACATGCGACGATTTTGGGAAATCGAAGAGGTAAACGAGTCTAACTTGTTGAGCCCTGATGAGCAGCTCTGAGAAAATTTATTTGCCACCACTACTGAACGTGACGCCACTGGGAGATATGTCGTAGCTTTGCCTTTTAAACCTGACGCCGTCGAACTTAAGTCAAACCGTAATGTCGCTCTTGCTAGTTATCATGCTCTGGAACGCCGTCTGAGCCGACAACCGGATGTCTCACGACAATATCATCAGTTCATGAAAGAATATATGACTTTAGGTCATATGTACTCTGCCGTTAAGCCTTCGAATTATTTAATACCACATCATTGCGTTTTCAAGGCCGATAGTTCTACTACTAAATTACGAGTAGTTTTCAATGCTTCTGCGCCTGATTGCAACGCGCACTCTTTAAACCAGCAATTGCTGGCTGGCCCTAAGTTACAAAGGGACCTGTCCAACGTTATTATCTCGTTTCGATTGTTTGTTCACGCCGTCTGCGCGGATCTTAAAATGATGTACCGCCAAATTGCCGTACGCAAGGATGATCGTCGTCATCAGCACATTTTGTACAGGCCGACTCCTCATTCTCCACTGATGGAGTATGAACTAGCTACTGTCACTTATGGGCTTACCCCGTCTGCTTATTTAGCCCTACGTCACTCGAACAACTCGTCAAAGATGAGGGCGACTGTTACCCTGCTGCGTCGCATGCCATTCTTCATCAAACGTACGTTGATGATGTCGTCACTGGCGCCGATACGTCCGAGGACGCCCAGGAATTAATACGGCAACTTATTAGCATCTTCGCACTGGCAGAACTAGAGCTCAGGAAATGGTCTTCCAGCGATCCCGCGCTGCTGTCGACGCTGCCATCTTCTCACCTGGAGCACCCGTTGCTTTTCCAAGACGACTCTACCGCTGTTAAAATATTGGGACTCCAATGGCATCCTGTTAATGACTCGTTTTCTTATCGTATTCAAAACTTTGTGTCGGTGCCTACGAAACGCACCATTCTCTCTTATGTCGCTCGCACCTTCGACCCACTGGGCTTCCTTACGCCTATCACATTTTGGATCAAGTCATTTTTGAAACAATTGTGGCTCGAAAGGTTATCATGGGATGAACCTTTGCCAACCGCGCTGCGCAGTCGTTGGGACAGCTTTATTGTCCACTTCGCTAAGTTAGCTGACATTCAAATACCTCGAAATGTGGGCACACGTGATGCCAAACATCATTTATTAGGCTTCTGTGATGGCTCCGAAGCTGGTTACGCAGCCGTCATCTACTTGCGAACTGAATGGAACGGTTTAGTTTCCGTCAGCCTTCTAAAGGCTAAAAGCAGAGTGGCTCCCGTCAAAACACTCACTATACCTCGAATGGAGCTCTGCGGCGCCGTCTTACTGGCCAAGCTCTATAAGTCTGTTCAGCCTGCTGTGAATTTTGTGGCCGACAACGCTACGCTTTTCTTCACTGACTCAGAAATTGTGCTGCATTGGCTTAGCACCCCGCCACATCTTTTGAAAATTTTCGTTGCCAACCGTGTTATTGAAATTACCTCGAACACTTCGACCAATCATTGGTACCACGTCTCAACTGTTGACAACCCCGCTGACGTTGCTTCCCGTGGGTGTCTACCCGCGCAGTTTGCTACACATCCACTGTGGTGGCACGGACCACCATGGGCGTTACAATGTACTACCTCTTGGCGTTTGTCTAAGCCAACTGGACCGAACCGCGACCTGACCGAGCTCAAGACCGAGCCTCAGGTGCTCTGCGCGACTGTCCAAGCGCCTAACCACTTATTGAACGTTATTGAGCGTCATTCCAATCTAACCACGCTGCATCATGTCTTCGCTTACGTGCTTCGTTTCGTTAACAATTGCCGCATTAAGACCCAGTCTACCAGCCATTGTCACAACACTCGCTACAAAGCCAAGAACACCGTAGCTAAGATTCCATTCGCTGCACCTTCAGTACAAGAATTAAGGAACGCCAGAAATCTTTGCGTTCGGCTCGTACAAGAACTAGCCTTTAGCGAAACGTTGCAACGCCTACACCGCGGCGTCCCGATCAGTGCTCAACTTCGCAACCTAACGCCCTTTATCGACTCAGTGGGGCTACTTAGGGTGGGCGGACGTCTTAATCATGCTGATATACCATACGCAGCTAAGCATGCCATTTTACTGCCTAAGCGGCATCATTATGTCAATCTTGTATGCGATCATTATCACCGCCTCGCCTTACATGCTGGGCCGCGTACCACGCAAGCGATGATCAATGGTGAGTTCTGGATCGTTGCGCTACGTTCGTTGTTACGACAACGCATTCATGCTTGCATGCGATGCTTTAGACTACAGTCGAAACCTCGGCCACCTATGATGGCAGCTTTACCGTCTGCTCGCGTCACTCCGTCGCCACCTTTCTGTAAGGTAGGCATTGACTTTGCTGGACCTTTCGACACTAAGGCCAACCATCTTCGTACGGCAAAGATCCTGAAAGCTTACTTATGCCTATTTGTTTGTATGGCCACTAAGGCTGTACATTTGGAAGTAGTATCAGACCTCTCTACTGATGCTTTTCTCGCCGCGCTTCAGCGTTTTGTCGCAAGACGTGGTCTGCCTACAGACATTTATTCAGATAATGGCACCAATTTTGTCGGCGCCGCCAACCGCCTGCACGAGGTCTATAAGATGCTCGACCAATCCAAGTCAATCATCCAACGCAAGCTCGCCGCACAACGGGTTGAATGGCACTTCAACCCTCCAGCCGCACCACACTTCGGCGGACTTTGGGAAGCTGCCGTTAAATCCGTCAAAGGGCTCCTACGCCGTACTCTTGGCAGTACGTTATTGAACCTCGAGGAGTTAGCTACGTTATTTATACGCATCGAAGCTATTCTCAACAGTCGACCCATTTTCGAGGTCTCGCCTGACCCCAACGAAGGATCTTCGTTCCTTACGCCCGGACACTTTCTCATCGGCCGTCCACTTTTATCACTCCCTGAGGAATGTCATTTTGAACCCGCGCTCAAGTCCAGATGGACTATGCTACAGCAGATGACCAATCGGTTTTGGAAAACCTGGTCTACCCAATATCTACACTCGCAGGTTCAACGCTGTAAATGGAACAAAGACTCCTCACCCCTCCAGGAGGGTCAGCTTGTATTTATCACTGGAGAACATCCGAGCCCTCTTCATTGGCCAATGGGGCGGATCGTACGTCTTCACCCTGGACCCGACCGGATAACCCGAGTAGTCACCGTCAAGACCTCACATGGACAGTTAAAGCGACCTGTCCATAAGCTTGTAGGCTTTCCGCTACAACCTTAATCTCTTGACCGCTTCTTCAGCACCTGTGTGGTACAACCGCGTTTCCTCGAGTTCTTAATCTCACTCGACTTCTTCGCCTCTTCAGCAATTTTGTCCAACCTCGTTCTTTAAGTATCTTCAACGCCATAGATTTCTTCGCTACATCTTCAGCACCTCGCTTCTTCCAGTCAACCCCGTTCACCGTCACCCAGTGGTTACCCAGGGTGGGCGGTAGTCTATTGTCTTCAGCACAGCTATTGGAGCTATTCACTTCATCTGCTCTTTTCTGCTTTCTTCGTACCCCGACCACTTCTTCTTCGGCACCCTCGGTCTCCGGTGCTCTCTAGTTCTTCGCCCTCTACCCACCTGGCGGATTAAAAACATCCGTTTTTGGTGGGCGGAATGTTGGAGTCAGCTTTGGTAGATTAAACAGCTCCAGTATCGACTTTAATCAGCCTGTGCCTTGTCTATTCGATAGCTCAATCTATGGTTTATCGTCGATAGTTTAAGACCTCGTTGTCCCTTGCCGCGCGCCTAATCCCCACCCTAACACAGTTTCCTCCCCCCCAGTCTTTTGCTTGCCGTAGACAGACCAGCACGTCCGTTGCGGGTTCTAACCTTATTTCGCCAACCTCGTGGATTTTAAGTTCGCCCCGCGTATGTCTAAATTTAAGTGTTTCGAATTGTACTTGTTTTATATGTTCGTTAACCGCGAAAGTGTTATTTAGTCCAAGTGCCGTGTTCGAATGAGCCTTAACCTCGCCGTTACAAGCCGTCGCTACGGAGTCGCTCGTGCTTATTTAAAGACTCATTCAACTGTGAATAACATTAGCATTGAACCCCGTTTATTAAGTTTTACAGCACGAGCCGTCTGACCATCAGCACTTCACCCAGGGCCCTGCTGCAGAAGTCCAGAAGACATCAAACCGATCGCGCACGCAACCCCTTTGTTCAGCTTAGGGTAAGTGTTAATCAGTTCCAAATACTTTTAGCATAAACTTGTGCCTATTTTTCCCGAGGCTTAATTAGTGATAAACACTGTTTATTTGTCGATTAGGCATTTTTGCCGCCAGCCTTAATTTTATTCATGTACAATTTCAATCACAATAACGACCGCGACTATCTCTCTCTTTCGTCTTATTTCTAATATTTTAGCGGAGCTGACGCCTCCACTAACCATACTTGAAATAAATAATTACCCAATAGAACTAAACTCACTAGAAAAATACCACATTTATAAAAACATACACAACAATTAATTGAATCTACAAAAAACATATATTGAAGAGATACTATTCAAAAACATTATACACGAGACTCAAGAGGAAACGTGTATGACGTCAACAAATACCAACACCACGTACCGAACATCCGCACCAGAAAAATTTAGAAAAATTAATCAGTTATTCGACAATGGTCAAGTGACTGAAAGGCGCCTCATCAAGATAAAATCATTGCATTTAATGGGGGATAAAATTACTTACAATAGTAATATATTAACTTCATAACGTCAGTGCAACGGAAAAACAATTAATAACGTAATATGTATATAATGTTTTCTTGTATTATAATACAATGGTTATTCAAATGCAAGCATTATTTATACTGAAATTATTAATACACTCATCTTTATAGGAATATTCCTAGTTCGTAACAAATCTCCTCACTTTTAACTAACAAATATACTATTTCGCTAACCTGTTAATTCAGTATTAAATACATTACTTAATATATTCAAGACAAATTAAAATAATTTTCGAAGCAAAAGTATTATATAACTTACACACACACAAACACACACACACACACAAACACACATACACATACAAACACACACACAGATCTATATAATCATAAATGTACCTCACCTACTGCTTGACAGTTTTGCCGGAGAAACTATATGTGTTTTGTTGTCGGTAGGAGGGATTTTGTTTGATTTAATTACCTTGATGGACCTTACTAAACGCCTCTCAGTTGAAGATCATATTTTGAGGTTAACTTAATTCACTTTCATACGTTTCCCCCCTTACCTAATCTGTGTAGTTTTAAAGGTCCTTCAAAAGATAGGAAATATAAGAAATCTTACATGGCTTGACACATAGTAACCTAAAGAGCCTAAATGTAATTTAACCTAACACTAATAAAGGTTAGAGTGTGTATGTATATATATATATATATATATATATATATATATATATATATATATTTATATATATATATATATATACATATATATATATATATATATATATATATATATATATATATATATATATCCTTAATATTATTAGGAGAAATCAGACAAATGATTTAAAAAAAATTAAAATAAGGTCTGTATCTTAATAAAAACATGACTAAAATACAGGTCATTTGTCAAAATTCTTAACGTTTTTTTTTCAAAAGAATCTGATTTTATTTCTAGATAAAACAGTCCTTATATTTATTTAATCCACAAAGCTCAATGTATAAATTAAAATTTAGTGAAAACATTTGGTACTTTTATTCATATCAAATACCCGAACCTTGCCTTTTAATAATACACATTCGCATTCTGAACTAAAACATGATAATATTACTCACCTGGCCATATCTACTCAAGTTCTCATTACGTGAAGGTTTTTTAAACCACAAGGTCGTTCGTGTTCAAATTAACATTCGTTAATTTCTTCAATAACAGTATTTCGTTTGTCATTCAATATAACAGAATATCCTTCCAGTACTCAGAATGATAGCGCAACTTTACCAACGAGAGCTCTTACTTATATAAGTAAACACACACAATCATGCTAAAAACTTATAAGCCAATTTTATGTTTGTAATCTACGTAACTAGGGCATAGCTAACCAACAAAACGTCTAGACTAATCTAGACATGTTTAAAGGGAAAGTCCAAGGTATGAAATTTACATGTGTTAAAATTGTAAGGGTACAAACTTCAAAAGTAAGACTTTAGTTTTGTTGAATATTTTTATTAAATGTTTTTTAAAAGTCGTAACAAATTTAAGTAATTGATACATGGATTTGTAATTATTATAAAGTTTAGAAATAAGAATTTATAATTAATTTATAATTAAACATTTAGTTCAATTAGAGCGAAAATGTAAGACGAAGACCGGAGGAAAATAAACAGTGTAAAGTAAATGATTAAAGCAGAGTTCAAAGTTTAAAGTGAATACAACTAAAATCGACCAAAAGCGTAAAATTGTTGAGAAAACAAAAGTGACTTTAATTTAAGGCTTATAAACAGAAAAATATAATGCAATTGTTAGAACTTTAAATGAAGTGAACTCAATACAAATGTTTTTAAAGTTATTTTGAATTTGATTTCGGAAGTAGAAGTGAGTAAATCATAGTAGTAAATAAACGAGCATGACAATATACATTTTTAATCAATTCCAATAACTACCAAATGGGTTTCAAAAAAAACTTCAAAAATATAATAAAATAAAGTAGTAATGGTTAGGCAAAGGAGGGTAGATCCATTCCAATGCGCGTTTTGAAAAATGTTCGGTGATCAAGCGAACCGTAATAGTTATAATACGAAAGTAGAAAACAAAGTATATTCGATTTATTATGTAAATGGTCAGACTGTAATACGTAACTCCTTGCTATAATTGTTTTATCAGCCAGTTTAAGTTATTCTCTTTCCTTAAAGTAGTGAGAAATTTTTTATGTTGCAAGCGATCACGTTGCATTGAGAGTTAATTATCTTCAAAAAATATTTGTTGACTTTAGATAACGTAATGTCAATTTAAGTCAAACAAATATTGGTCAGCTATGTAAAATCATGTTAACCGATTTATAAATCTTTTTAAAGAACTTTTCACTTGCAACAGTATCCAACCGTGTTTAAACTTTTTCGAATTTAAAATTCAGTCTTTTAAAAATACATTGTGATCACAATGAACCTTTAGAATGTATTGCATATTTATTAGACTGGAATACAAAGCAGAAACATATCAACCTTTCATTGTAGTCTTATCGGCTTACGTTCTCAGTGTTTTTAACAGCTTGCCTAAAGCCGGGGAAGAGCGTGATATATACACTTAGCCAGGGTTCCAGACACAACCACTTCATCCTCTTTCTAGTTTCATCTCTTTCCCCTCTCTCTTTCCCTCTTCCCACTCTATCTCTTTCTCGCTCAGTTTATTGACATTATTATTTGAATTCCAAGTGTTTTATACATTTCAATTTCTATAAAATGTATAAATATTACTTGGTTTTATAGGTTTATAAAATCCCCTGGTATTTTTCTACATCAATATAGCCCATCCTTATCCATTAGCCTCGAATTTAATTATTATTCAATTCAAAAAGTAAAAAAACACCTTGAATTTACGGGATTTCATGTTTGTTTGTCAATTTTACAAATGGATTATTTTACTAACTAATTTTTAATTTTCTCAAAATGTATTTGTTTAAAACATCCATAACAGTGACGGACAACATTAATTTGAACCAATTTGTTAAAAGGCTCTCCTTTCCCCATGTTTTTCCTAGAACACGATACACTCGAACCCTTTGGAGAGGCATAACTTACATAACGAAATGAAAAAAAAAATAGTCAACCATCACAGCAACTCAAACAAGTAATAATATAAATTACAATTTTTATTCTCTTGAGAGAATATATGAAGAAACTGTAAATGATAATTTCTGCTTTAATCTTAGTACCGGGGCTCGAGAGCTGTGTCACAGGATATCGCAAACTAAGCTTAAATTAGATTTTGCAGGTAAGAGTTTTGGCTAAAAAGTAATTGAATTAATTACTAAACCAGTTACTGCATTGATGTTTTATTTTGCAATAATATCGTAAAAAAATATGGACTTGACGGTAATAGAAAGGACTTTATATTGATAACATATGAAAAAAACGTGCAAAAACAATACAATAAGAAAGAAGGAGATTTATTATACTCACATGTACGAAACTTCGAATAGGATTGCTCAGCATATAATTCAAAACTAATAACAACCTACAACACAACACAATTGAAAAAAAATGAAAATCACAAAATATAAACACTAGATATATTAAGGCGTTACTCCAAGAAGGCTATGTCTGCTCTGTGAGTTGTAATTTGATATCGAAATTTTGTAATTTCTCTAAATAAAAATACAAAGTAGTAATAGTTATCAGGAATAAATTAATCAGTTTAATAAATCTACAAGAGAAACTTACGGGTGTCAAGAAAATGTGGCAACATATATTCGGAATCACAGTTATGATAATGGTGTGTCATAAAGATTGTGTTTCAAATCAACAAAAATCACGCTAGAGTAATTTATAAATAGGCTAAAACATGAAATAAAATATATTATTTGAAAATGCCTCTTCCATTAACATAAACATTTAGACTAAGAATAAAATTACAGACTAATAAATAGCTACCCAATGTCCCTCCTAGATTCTGATGCTAATCGCTTAGAGTTATCAGAGCTTTATCTATAATTGTATTTTTTAATAAATTTACCTGAAACAATTAGTTCGGCCAATAAGTTGAAATGCAATGGCTTCGCTGATCTTTTAAAAGCATTCGGAGTGTCATACGTATCCCTTTTGTCACATTGATCAAAATGCTTTGCTACATTACTTTCTCAAAGTTAATACTGTTGAAACAGATTGCATGGTTGTAGGATGAGCAGGACAAAATTTAAAAACTGGTGGCACAATTTCAAAAATACTAAAGAATACAAATATCTGAGAGTAGCATTGACTGAAGATAAACACGTTGAAAAGAGATATTGTTGAAAATAGGGAGATGTCGCAATATTACAAATTAACTAAATTCATTATTATGGAATAAGTATATTAAGAAAAGAATAAAAAGACATATTTACAACACTCTTGGAAAGTACAGTGACTTCTAGCTCTGAGGCTGCACAGTGAACAATTGAAAAATGTTTCTGGAGTAGATGTTGTAAGTACACATTACAGGATCATATAATAACGGATAGGATCAAAGATATTATAAATGTAGAGATATCACTTACAGACGCCATAAAAAGAAAGTAACTTTCCGGGTAAATCATATAATATGAAGTGACAGAAAGAATGACAGATCTATAGATTGCCAATAAAATTCGGAAATGGATCCCAAAAAGACCATGAAGTGAAGGTAGACCAAGAAAATCATGATATAGTGGGAATTTAATAGCTATGAACAGACGAGATATAGAAGAAGAATTAAGCCAAAACATGAACCAATAGCGAGCGAATTGTGATAAAGGGCCATTAATGCTGTAATAAGGCCGCTGGATATATATATATATATATATATATATATATATATATATATATATATATATATATATATATATATATATACATCCCGCTATCAATATGGCAGCATTTCATTTTGCAACCATATGGCAGCCACTTGAAAGTGTGGAGTATAAATGTTTTTCGTTGTGGATAATTTATTTCTAATAAACATGATACTACTCCATGTACTTTAATTTTATAAAATCTTAAAAATACAAAATTGACTGAAGTACTATCAATACGGCAGCATTTCATTTAGGCATCAATATGGCAGCCAGTGTATATTTTCGTTCAGTCTAATAACAATATGGCAGCCGGTGTGTATATTATTCCCACGCTACTAACGATACGAGAACCAACAGTGTTGCCACTATGGTGCTACTATCTGACTAGTCAAATGTTTAGACTCTAAGACACGTGTGTGTAATCACGGTAAAAACACAAACATTAGTATGGCCCTTCTTCATTTCAGCTGGCCAATTATTTACTCAACTCACATAAGTCTTAGTTGTTAGTTTTCATAAACGTGTACAACTATCAAAAGCTGACGGGAATACAAGTGTGTGCTTCTACTGGAGTAGCAAAAGGATCTATTAGGGTAAAATATCGGAACAAAAAAAAAAGCTAGGAAATAATCAATTGGGATGTTTTTAAGGATGCTGAGTCCACTACTGTGAACAAAATTAAACGGGGATGAACAGTATAGGAGTTATAAAGAAGGATTTTGACTTAAACGGGGATGAACTCTATAGGAGTTATAAAGAAGGATTTTGACTTGGGGTCAAAATGACAAAAGGCAAAAAAAAACTAGATCAGTCGGAGGGTTTTAATGGTGCTGAGTCTTTTACCGTTATCGAACGTAATGGGGATTCACAGGTGATCCTCTATGGGAGTAGCAAATGATGAATTGGAGTATAAATGTGATAAGGCAAAACAAAGCTAGAATATGATCAATCGTAGTGTTTTGGAGGTAGCTGAGTCCAATACCGTCTTCCATATTAATCGGGAATGCACGGATGTGGCTCTACGGGAGTAGAAAAGGGGTAGAATTGTGGTACAATTGTCAGAAGGCAAAAAAACAATTGAAAATGATCATTCGGGTGGGTTTTAATGGTACTGAGTCTTTCACCGTTATCGATCGTCAATGGGGATACGCGGGTGACCCTCTATGGGAGTAGCAAATGATGAAATGGAGTATAAATAATTGTGACATGGCAAAACAAAGCTAGAATATGATAAATCGTAGTGTTTTGGAGGGTTCTGAGTAGAATACCGCCTTCAATATTATAAGGGGATGCACGGGTGTGGCTCTACGGGAGTAGAAAGGGATGAATTGGGGTAAAATTTTCAGAAGGCAAAAAAACAATGGAAAATGATCACTCAGGTGTTTTAAAGGTGCGAGTCTTTTACCGTTATCGAAAGCCAATGGGGATACATGGGTGATCCTCTATGGGAGTAGCAAATGATGAATTGGAGTATAAATCTGAAAAGGCAAGACAAAGCTAGAGTATGATCAAACGTAGTGTTTTTTAGATTGGTGAGTCCAATACCGTCTTCCATATTAATCGGGAATGCACTGGTGTGGCTTTAAGGGAGTAGCAAAGGGGTAAATTAGGGTAAAATTGTCAGAAGGCAAAAAAAAACAATTTAAAATGATCATTCGGGTGGGCTTTAATGGTGCTGAGTCGTTTACCATAATCGAACGTCAATGAGGATACACGGGTGACCCTCTATGAGAGTAGCAAATGATGAATTGGGGGTATAATTGTGAGAAGGCAAAAAAAAACTAGAAAATGATCAATCGTAGTGTTTTGGAGGGTGCTGAGTCCAATACTGTCTACATTATTAAACAGGGATGCTCGGGTGTTGCTCTACGAGAGTAGGAAATTGCTAATTTGTGGTAAAATTGTCAGAAGGCAAAAAAAAAAATATATATATAATGATCACTCGGGGAGTTTTAATGGTCCTGAGCCTTTTACCGTTATCGATCGTCAATGGGGATATACGGGTGATCCTCTATGGGAGTAGCAAATGATGAATTGGAGTATAGACCTAATTGTGAGAAGAGAAGGTAAAATAGAGGTAGAATATTATGACTTGTAAAGTGAAACATTCAACCAAATAAGATTTTATTTTGGTATTTTTATCCTTTGGAGGGAATGAACTAGCTGAAGTAAACAGATACTATCATGAAGTAACTATAATGGTCCCTGTCACAAGATTAAAACTGATAAAACTGAATGATGTGGTCATCCTTTCAGAGATCGAAAATAAACATTACACAAACACGTACATGACAGGTTCTATCCCAGGCGCTACTTGGTCACGGGTTACAATGCGACATTTATACCGCCATTTCTCCCTCTAATTTCAACATACAACCACACGGGACGTCTCTTTACAATCTGTTTCGTTTCAGCTACAATAGTACATAGTTGTCTTAAGTTGTCTTAGAAATTGTCACACTGATTGTTAAAATTCTATTATTCGTTATTTTTAATATGAATTAACGAAATGAAACTTAACAAATTTATTGTTTGTAATAAAAACAAATATCCACAAATAAATTTAAACCCTCAATTTAATTCATTTCTTTATTTAGGCTAGTACACACACCACTGTCTTATAAAAGATATTACTCTCTTTGACGTATGTTTTGATAAAAAAAGGAGGCCCTTGCTAAACCTATGCCTTACGGGTCGCGTTCTTCGTGTCATTCTTCCAGGTCATTGGAAAAAATTAAAATTAATAAATCCACCTATTTTAATCCTTGCTATTTAAATATTTTCCCGCCCCATTGAAGGTGTTCAGTGCTCTGTCGAATATTAGGAATAGTTCTCCAGGGAAAAAATACAGGAGTGCAAGTAGACGATTGTTTTGTGAATCAGCAGGTTAGGTCGGTATCCATCGATTCTCTAGATTGGTTACATGTTTTCAAAACCCTCAACAGATCTGCAACTAAATGAACGGTTTCATCTTTAACAATATTCAATCTAGATTTCCAGGCGTGCACTGCACGGGATAAAGGCCAAGTACGAATTCAACTTTTTTCTTCTGAATTTCTCATTTAATTATCAGTGTTAGAGTTACTACACTAACTTCTCTTATATCCTTAACTTTACAAAAGTACATTTATTCTCATTTAATTTATTTTATCTCATTGAGCTTTCTGCCACAATTTTTAAATTCTATTTCTTTCGTGTTACAATCTTTTAAGAGTTTTTGCAGTTTAAGAACGATTTTGCAGAATGTTTAGACTAATACATCGAATTTTCTTCAACATTTCTTCTTCAGTGTATTAAAAATAATGAAAATTTCAATTTTAAGTTTTTACTGCTTGTAAAAAAATATTAAAGGATAAGTAAAGGGTTGGCATTAAGTTTATTTACAGTAAGTTTTAAAAGTTAGGCCTATAGTAGAAAAACAACAAATATTGTATCACCTTTACCTCAGGTAGGTAACCAGAAAAATCTAACTATAATGTACATTGTAAATAAAAGAAGGCTTTTATTTGGTCGAATCTCATCTAATGTTAATTTCTTGTTCACGGAGGCTCATCGAATACGTCCATATTTTATAGGTTCAAACGAGCACAAATTACCATTTTCGGGTAAAAAAATTAAACATTGAAATAATAGTATTTCTGTACTTACGACAGCCAAATGTAACCAAAAAACTGTTTTATTTTTCTGTGAGCATATGCTTTATAAGGGTGCATATAGTATTCTAACAAGTTGTAAAATTTTCACGAAGATGTGACATTTTAGTGCCAATACCAATCAGTATAAATATTTTATCAAGATAAGGGCAAAACATTTTAAGTATTTATATAAGGATTCATGTATCATAGGTGGTTTTCTGCCAATAAAACTAGAGAGCAGTTCAGGTGGTGTAAGCAATGGTAAATATTTAAACTTCTTTAATTCTACATCTCTAAAGAATGTATGTAAGGATATAGTTATTCCCAATGTATATACGCATTGTAGACATCACGGTGAAAAACGATTTCGGTAAGCAATGTAATACATCTATTTTATTTATCCATCATATTTGATTTGTCATAGGTTGTTATAGGTACAATTGTGTTTGAGTAAAGACCTATTTTTTTCTAAAAGTTGTTCTTTAACTACATTCATTAAATTTTCCTGGTAGTCGTTGTTGGCAGGTTAAAAAATTTATTTAATTCCTCCCTTAGATATTTTCCGAAAGGATGACATTTCACCTTGATTGTGATGTTACTTTCATCAAGACACGTTGAATGCACCTGAAAATATATCTGATAAGATTTAAATATATTTTAATCTTCTTCTTTAATTCTATCTTTAACCGTATTATTCCTGGCTCGCATATCTACAATTTGATTTATTATTATTATTATTATGGCGAACAAAATTACAAATATTTTGGCGAATATAGCTGAGGAACCCGTCTTCAAAAACTAGCTGTAAAATAGCGTTATGCAGAGTGACCGAATGAAATTAGTCACTAAGATGATATTTCTTGTTAAAAAAAACAAGACGTAAATGATAATGACTGTTTTGTAGATTTTTTTCACTTTAAAAAATCTCTCCGTTCTTCGGTCGACATGTTACATACATTTTTATAGTTAGTATCAGAATGATTTTAGTTCGTTCGGCTGTGTCTGATCTCAAGACAAAGTCTGCTAATACTCAATCACTTCTCAAAACTGTCTCCTTTGTTATATATTTTACGAATCCTATCACTAGCAATACCAGTTAATAAATAACTCCTAATTACAAACTTAATATTTCAATTTGAATATTCTCTATTCTTCGTTGATAGAAAATTACTTCAGTTAAGCAACCCTAACCAAGTGCTTATAAAACGTTTTGTAGTCAATCTTTAGACGTTGATAATCATAAATATTTACTACCGATGATCACGGTAATTTTTCACTATACTTCAGATTTACTGATATTTTACTGATAATCTCGTTTTATTTTTATGGTAGGCGAACAAAAAGACTATCTACGATCAAAACATTGGGCGTCCTGATAAAGTTTACAACGGGCATCGGCTATTTTCTAGCTATAATTGCCGATACTTAGTATGGTATTCATATCGTATAGTATCCTTGCAAGCAAGATTCAGTACAGTGGTCTTGGAGAGCCAAGCAACATTAATTTATGTATGTACTGTAATCAATAAAGTTCTACATACGTATTTTGTGCATTCTTAATTATAGTATTAGGGTTCATTAGAACTCCTGTTTTTTTTTCTAGTGTACAGGAAGCTATTTCCGTGTAATCCAAGTTTTCGGTAATCCGACGGTGTCTCGGTGCCATCTACCTCGAATTATCCATGCACTACTGTATTTGTTTCCGTACCAATGATCACCATACTTGAACCAGTTTTTCATGCAACTCTAAAGTGAGTGAAAATCCCATAGATATTAAAGTTACTCTTGGGACTAGAATATCGAGGATAAACATAATAGATTTATTACATTGCTTTCTGAAAACGTTTTGATTCGTTGCTACACTGCAATACACATTGGGAAGAACTATATCCTTACATATAATCTTCAGAGATGTAGAAATAAAGAATTTTAAATATTTACCACCAATATTTATTTATTTATATTGCTTAAACCGCCTGAACTGCTCTCTAGTTTAATTGGCTTATTAACACCTATGATACATGTATCCTTAAATAAGTACTTAAAATGTTTTGCCCTTATGGTCATAGAATGTGTGTATATATCCACGTGTTCTTTCTTATCTACATTAATTATATCTTTCAAACTATTTTTGAGTATTTGGATGAAAAAAATATATATAATGTTATTATTGATAAAAATGATGTTGTATGGCCTATAAATAACGCTAGCTCTTTAATACCTTGGTCATTCATTTGGAAAAGTTGAGATATTGTTGCCAAGTGTTTCATTAGAGTCCTCCATGTAAGTACTTCAGGAATTTGTAAACATGCTATTTTAGGACATACAGCTGTGGATTCGCGACCTTATCTTGGAAGGAACTATGCTATGTATTTACAGACACAATTTTGATATGGAAACATAAACAGCCGACACTCCGAAAGCCATTATGACGCGTTTGTTTACTTGTTGACCAAACTTATCTTAATGTTCCGGTCAATGCATCTCGTTCTTTTCCCTTGGTGCTCTTAGATACTATAGGATGGATAAAGTATTTATTTTTTAACTTAACTTGCTTTTCAAACTAATTGTCATAGCATCTCTATCAGATTTTAAGAATCTAAAAGTGACTATTATTTGCTGTATATTCTTACAATTTCGTAACATTGCAAACATGGTAACACTAGTCTGCAACACATGTATTAACAGATGTAACACTTAATATGGCCTACTCCATATATATTTACTAAAGGTTAATACCTAATGTTCAATAAACATATTAATAAAATAAAATATAGACTACCAGCGGCTAAAGTCGAGTATAGAAACAAATTTTTCCGTCTTTATACGACCATTTTGACGTTGGGAAGATACCATAAATTATTTACGTTTACGCCGTATGTAAATTAGAGAAAGGGATGGAAAAGATAGAATGCAATAAGTCCGTTTTTCGGGCCTTCGTCCACGAGAGTACTTGTCGAGTGCGAGCCTTTATCTTTGTTTGGCTTGGACCTATGTTTGTTTACACCAGACAGCCTTATATCGTAATATAAACTGACAACACTCGCACAGATGTTATTTAGGTTCATGTATACAATACAGAGATTAAAGAAAGATGATTCAGTATTTATTAACCTTCAACTACCGTCCTGCAATTTCTGTCACATTATTACTGCCGATTACATCAGAGGCACGAAATGTCTAAGTGTGATTTATTGTGTGGTTTAACAATTTATCTTGCATTTACTTTATAAAAATTGTTTTTGAATATTCTGATTGCAATGTGACTAGTAGGGTAAACGTAGTTTTATGAGATCAGTTATATTTTATTTACTAATTGAAAACTGTAGTAAATAAAAAATACAGATTTTAGCGCAGTTTAGCTAAAAAGACTTATAATCGCACGATAATTAACATACACTAATTATTTTTTGTTCACTGATTGTACACAGTTAACTTTATATACAAGATAACATTTGACACATTATAAGCTTTATTTATGGAAACTGGCATTACAAATAATAACTCAATTTTGACAGCAGTATTTACACAGCGGCTCAGAACATTCTAGACATATTGGCTGTACAAAGACAGCTTACAAATTGTAACTAGTCTTTCTAGTTTTTGTTGCTGGACAAATTCTACATTGTTTATAACAGTTTATCTATACAAATAGAGAAATTTGTAAATTTCTGGAGGTTGCAGTTTTTCGAAATCATTTTCATCGTCTGATGCACTTCGTTGAGATTCGGTATCCATTATCTTTTGCTCAATTACTTCTTCACTCTGTAGCACAATTCCCCTATTCTCTTTGATGCCTTCTAAGAGTTGGTCATTAGATACAGCACCTGAATCACTGTCTTCTTCGGATAACTCGTTGCTGATGCTCAGGCACGATGACGGCAGTTAAAGATTAAGCTTGGAATTTGTAGATATTGGCATAATAGGTTTTCTGGATATATAAGCTGATAAAGATAAGTCGATGAAATGATGTGAGTCAAAAATGTCCCTTTTTTGTCGTTTATTCTAAGTTGTATAAAGGTTGAACAAATATAAGGTCTACTTATTTATAGTTTTTTTTAATTTACGGTTATAGTAGAAGTTTTACATTAACTGATGGCTGAAAAGTCATTCCGCTGCCCTCGCTAACGATACCATCCTTTTTAAGAGAACAAAAGAAAATAACACGAAAAGAGAAGAAAATTAATTACCCGACGAAGAATGAGAAAACAAACATAAATGTTTAGATATTCTAAGTAAAAATGGAAAGAAAATATATGACAATTAGGTAGACATAATACATTTTAAAAAAAATTAAATAAATACATTAATTTTTAAAAAAATACCAATTTGGGACAAACAGTTATCTTTTCAAGTTGAATCGTTCAAGCACACAGTCTTTAAAATGCTTAAAGCACATGGACAGGCTGCATTGAAACACTGATCCAAGTTATAAAGATTACTTTGACAGACATGACGTAAACAAACGTACTAGAACTGCTATCGGTGTGACGCCTGTTTATATTTTCATATCACAAACATTTCTGTAAATAGATGTAGCATAACTTCTGTCCAAGACAAGGTCACGAGCCCGACTCTTTCTGTTGGTTATGTTGCATAGTTGGAAACATGCCAATTTTGGGAGATTTATTGTTAATGGGATATATTACCCGAAATCACCCCTTGGTAAGGGGTATTACATGCCCGGCAAATTTTCATGACGTAGGACTAGGAGCTTCGAAAATCTTCGAATGCCCATGTTTGGGCAATATTTTAGATTCTGTCTAGTTTTACCTAAATTCACCCACAGCGACACCCGCAGTCCCATCTCGGATTGCGCATGGTCAACTTCGGTGCTAGGATTAGACTCAGCATTATTAAAAACCCTGAGTGATGATTTTATAACGATCCCTTGGCCTCTGACCTTTTTACCCCAATTATCCCTTTGCTACTCCCGTAGAGCCCACACCCGTCCATCCCTGGTCTCTTTCGATGACGGTATTGAATTCAGCATCCTCAAAAACCCCCGAGTGGTTATGTTCCAGTGATTTTTTGAAATTTGACTTTTTCACTCCAATTCACCCCTTTGGTACTCGCGTGGAACCATACTAGTGCATCCCCGGCGACTTTCGGTGACGGCATTAAATTCCGCCTTACCAAAATTCCCCGTGTGGTTATTTTCTAGTAATTTTTTGGCTATTGACTTTTTTACTCCAAATCATCCCTTTGGTACTAACGTAGAGTCAAAACCGTCCATTCTCGGTGACTCTAGATGACGTCATTGAATTTAGCATCCTCAGAAACCCTCGAACGGTCATTTTCCCGCGATTCTTAGGCATTTGACATTTTCACCCCAATTCATCCCTTTGACACTCGCGAGGAACCACACCAATGCATTCCCGGTGACTTTCAGTGACGGCATTGAATTCCGCCTCATCAAAATTCCCCGAGTTTTTATTATCTAGTATTTTTTTTTACTTTTGAGATTTCTACCCCAAATCATCCCTTTGGCACTCACGTAGAGTCTCATCTGTCCATCCCCGGTGACTTTCGATGGCGGCATTGAATTCAGCATCCTCAAAAACCCCCGAGTGGTTATGTTGCAGCGATTTTTTGACTTTAGACGTTTTCACCCCCAAATTCACCCCTTTGGTACTCGTGGGGAACCATACCAGTGCATCCCCGGCGACTTTCGGCGACGGCATTAAATTCTGCCTTACCAAAATCCCCCGAGTGGTTATTTTCTAGTAATTTTTTGGCTTTTGACTTTTTTACCCCAAATCATCCCTTTGGTACTAACGTAGAGTCACAACCGTCCATCCTCGGTGACTCTAGATGACGTCATTGAATTTAGCATCCTCAGAAACCCTCGAACGGTCATTTTCCCGCGATTCTTAGGCATTTGACATTTTCTCCCCAATTCATCCCTTTGGTACTCGCGTGGAACCACACCAATGCATTCCCGGTGACTTTCGGTGGCGGCATTGAATTCCGCCTCATCAAAATTCCCCGAGTTTTTATTTTCTAGCATTTTTTTTTTACTTTTTAGATTTCTACCCCAAATCATCCCTTTGGCACTCACGTAGAGTCTTATCTGTCCATCCCCGGTGACTTTCGATGGCGGCATTGAATTCAGCATCCTCAAAAACCCCCGAGTGGTTATGTTGCAGCGATTTTTTGACTTTAGACGTTTTCACCCCCAAATTCACCCCTTTGGTACTCGTGGGGAACCATACCAGTGCATCCCCGGCGACTTTCGGCGACGGCATTAAATTCCGCCTTACCAAAATCCCCCGAGTGGTTATTTTCTAGTAATTTTTTGACTTTTGACTTTTTTACCCCAAATCATCCCTTTGGTACTAACGTAGAGTCACAACCGTCCATCCTCGGTGACTCTAGATGACGTCATTGAATTTAGCATCCTCAGAAACCCTCGAACGGTCATTTTCCCGCGATTCTTAGGCATTTGACATTTTCACCCCAATTCATCCCTTTGGTACTCGCGTGGAACCACACCAATGCATTCCCGGTGACTTTCGGTGGCGGCATTGAATTCCGCCTCATCAAAATTCCCCGAGTTTTTATTTTCTAGTATTTTTTTTTACTTTTGAGATTTCTACCCCAAATCATCCCTTTGGCACTCACGTAGAATCTCATCTGTCCATCCCCGGTGACTTTCGATGGCGGCATTGAATTCAGCATCCTCAAAAACCCCCGAGTGGTTATGTTGCAGCGATTTTTTTACTTTAGACGTTTTCACCCCAATTCACCCCTTTGGTATTCGTGGGTAACCATACCAGTGCATCCCCGGCGACTTTCGGTGACGGCATTAAATTCCGCCTTACCAAAATCCCCCGAGTGGTTATTTTCTAGTAATTTTTTGACTTTACTTTTTTACCCCAAATCATCCCTTTGGTACTTACGTAGAGTCACATCCGGTTCATCCCCGGTGACTCTAGATGACGCCATTGAATTTAGCATCCTCAAAAACCCCCGAATAGTCATTATCCCGCGATTTTTGGACATCTGACATTTTTACCATAATTCAACCCCCTTTGTACATGGGTTTTGCCTCACCAGTACATCCCCGGTGACTTTCGATGACGGCATTGAATTCAGCATCCTCAAAAACCCCCGAGTGGTCAGTTTCCAGCAATTATTTGTCCAATTCAAATATATACATTATGTAGTACGATTGATATCTATGTGGATGCCAGCAATGTTGCCAAGTTTGTGGCTGCCATAATGTTAGGGAATGTTTGAAATATACAGTAAATTTATATACAGGAGACGACTATGCTGCCCCTGGCGGAAATGTTACGAACTTGTGATATACAAATCCCGTTCACTATGCTATCAATATGAGTACCGTTTGGTTATTACAAATTATTTTTTAAAAATTCCGAACGACCATAGAGCTTCCAAATACAGTTTACCACCAATAAAACACTTCTTATTACACTCATTGACATGATTTTTATTTCGATTATTGTGAAAGGGTGTTACATTATCATGGATTACTATGTGGCAGCCGTATACGGCTGCCACAAGTACCCGGCTGCCAGTTTGAATGCAAAATGACCAATGTATGGTCTCCGTATTGTTAGCAGGCCGTATATATATATATACTTTCTCGGTTGTTGCTGTGTATTTTACTCCGAGACTAATACGCTCTCTATTAGCAAAACTTTATCGATTTTATATTTTTTATTATATTAATAAAATGTATTTTTATTTTCATTGCTAATTCTTCATAAATCACAAATCTACAATTTATTTTTTATATCTATATACCTAAAATTTATTTCGATGAAGTAAATAAAATGATATGTGTCCGCGAATAGGTTGGGTGCCATGTATGTTGTTCATAGTATTATGATTAAATGTCTCAAGAAGGATTCAGTCAGCCATTTGGTCGATAGGAGCACTTTCGCATGACGTAATTAGTTTAGGGCAAACCATTAATGGCTCCATAATAAATTTGAACATTAATCACAAAGTGAAACTTCAGAACGCTTAAAGTATATTCAGGAAATTCATGATGGAGAGAGTTCAATACGTTAAAATGCTGTAAGTTAAACACAAACTAATTTAAATAGTTAGATATGTTATTGGAATTTGACTGTCGTAATTAATCGAGACAGTCAATAACTTTATTTTCAGGACTATACCATTTTTTTAGCACATTTCCTTTGTTGCCTGATCTATTAACTTACTGCAACTATCTTGTAATATTTTATTATAAATAAATAAAAGCTGAACACAAACACGTTTTAGTCATTCTTCTAGTAATGTTTTCTGAAGAAGATTGCTTTCCAATCAAAATCTATATCGAGATTTGAATAAAAGGTTAATGTAGTTTAGACGTTTCATTCATTTATTTATGTATAGTAAATTGATTTAAATTTGTCCTCGTATACTAACATACGAGGATAACGTGCCTCGTATGGTGATAAAAAGAAATCTTTCAAATTTTAATATTGAAAACTAATCGTCTAAGATATTTCAGAAGTATAACTAACGGGCTGAGTATAATGAATTAAAATTTCAAACAAAAAAGCGTGAATTATCATTAAATGTAGCACATATTTTAAGGAAGAAACTCCAGAATTAAACAATAAGGAATTATACTTTTTTTTAGCTTTAACTTTGCTCTGCTATTTTAGTTAGTGATACCAGGTTATATCTTATTGAGTTTAAAGTTTATGTTATTATCCATTTTAAAAGTTACTAAGGTTTATAGAAACTAAGGTTACTTAAAGAAATAAGGTATTTTGCTTCTGTACGTTTAAACAGTTTTCAGTTCCGTAAGACATTACTAATGTTTGGTCTTTGCTGCCAAAACCAATAGTGATAGGTTAGCACTTCGTAGTTGTGCAGTCAGCTGAACTCTTTCAATGCAAACACTATCCAGTAGTATAAACAGCCCCTTGAAGGGTAAGAATATGTATAAAGTTTCGGTGTAATGTAAATACACTCTCACCATAGGTGTAAGCAAAACCTAAAAAATGCTTCATTATTTTTTGCTATTATTTTATAATTCCAATAAATAGACCATTAATAAAAATATTGATTTTAAAAAATTACATTTAAGAGGAAATAAAAAAAATCCAGTATTTTCTTTTATTACTGATTTTCGTTTCAGGTTATATCATAACCAGAATGCAAGAAGTGAAGACATAAACTTTGCGTTTACTAGAAGATAGAACCATAAATGTGGTTGTATCCACATTTCTAATAAAATTTCTAATAAATTTCTATAAAATTGACCATTCAAATAACTTTTCCTAAAGGAACCACCATCTTCGATGCCATATTAAATACTTTCCCCTATAAATTTATGAAGGAAATCCTGGGAATCAGGTTGTACATAAGACATTTGGGCTGATTATGGTTATAACATCTGTCAACTTTTTTTTCTTTTATTTGAGGAGCTTTCATTATAGGGATAAAATCGATTTAAAGACCATAAGAACCCTATAGAATCGATTGTAAAGGTAAGTACAAGTTCTTGTCAAGGACACTTAAGATATTTTACTGTAGAAGGTATCAAACATGTAGCTGAATTTATTCACGGTATCCATCATGAAGTTCGTTGTGTCGTAAAATCATGGTTCCTTAGAGCAGATTCCTCACTAACAGATTTTTCAAAAAAAAGTGGTTATATCTGAACATTAAGTCAACCAGATCAAAACCCTCTTGTGCTGAAAATAGCACTTTTATAAGATTCCAAATTTTTTACTTCATTGGAGAAAATTTCAGAATAATAGAATAAAGTAGAATAACAATGTCTACGTAAATCAATGGAAAAATTATGTCAGTTCTAAACAATCAGCCTTATAATATTTAAAATAAATACATTCTGAATTGAATGTAGACACGATGGAGAATCGAGAAATCCTCTGGGATGAAAGGAAGATTACAACTTTGTAAGAATAATGTTGTGAGAAGTAGAACAGATTAAATTGACAGTGTGACAGGGAAACCTTTCTTCGGATTTCAATGGTCAGTTCTGTTAGAGTGAGTGGGGGTAGCAATTTGCGTCTACATAACGTCTCACTGCGTCTACATCTGACCATACAAAAATGTTACACAATTAATTAAATCTATCTTGAGAGGTTTCTTGGAATAAATAAATAACCTTCTGACATGACAAACGATTCCTTCTGTTCTACGTTTAGTCGAAATAAGTAACTAAATCGAATATGAATATCTTTGGACTTTAGACCAGTTTATTTATCAGTCAATTGAACTGAACCAAAATATAATTGGCAATTTTAAACGATTCTCAATTAACTTCCCACTTGATTACAGTTTATAACTTACAACTTTCAAAAGTATAGTACTACTTGTTTATAAAAAATTGTGTTTAAATATTATGTGTTGCAATGAAGGGAAGCACTCAAGCAGCTCTTTAAGTCTTTTAAAGGTAATGGAACGCCTGACACTCTTTCAGAGTGGGTTGACACGTTTCATTTTAAAACTACTTGACACCGAAAAGTGATACATAAAAATCCTAAGAGTAGGAAGATAATACGTTTTGAAAAATATATTTCAGAATCACCACTTTACGCCTAGCTTTTCCTGTATAGAGGATGCAAAGGTTTCTCCTGTAAAGTTAGTAAACCTACTACTTGGTTTTATAAGGAAATATAAATAAGTTTTAATTGTCTGTCAGCTTAAAATTTTACACGTAATACCATATTTATTGTATTCCCTTTTTTGTGTCAAATTTGGGGTAGTAATTATTATCTCAGACATTTCAGACACTTTTTATAATACTGAAGGATTTATAAAACTATGTATTAATTACAAAGATTGTAACTATGTACTTAACTAGTGAAAATTGAAGTCTTGAAAATGGGCTTTGTAATATGTAAAGAAAACAATTCCATTGACAGATTTTAATTGAAATCTAATTTAAAATCATAATTACCTACTAAATAGGTGTATTATGAACTCTATCTTAAGAATAAAGTTTCATTATCCTTGTTACAATTTACGTATTCGCAAAGTTGCGTATTGTCAATATAATAATATCCTGAAAATTTTCATTCATCCTTTGCCTCTGAAACCTCGGTTTTCTACACTTTTCCTTTAACGTCTGGTTACTGAGTAGCTGGATAGTCCTTTAAAGACTGATCTGAAGGCAGCATTAACTTTGTACAAGTTTTGAAAAATGCTAAATTTGTTACTGCGAAAATCTATTTAAATAAACCTCAACTCTTCTCAATACACTACAATATATTAAAAATACCCGTCGGCTATAATCCAACAACTTTTATTTATTTTTCCTTTATAACGCTCTCCAACTTTGATATGCTAAAACGAACAATCGTCTTTTGTAAAACAAAGTTAAAGAGCACCCATAATTTGGATCCCTAGGGCATATAAAGGGCGCTTCCGCTAACTACAATTGATTGGAGTGGAAAATAAAAGTTACACATTAGCATTTAGAAAATATAAAACAAATATTTCTTGAAGAAACTATTATAACTCAGATGCTCGCTAATATAAATTTTGAGCAAACTATCCTTCAAGTATCAACTTATGGTAGAGACATATATGCCTGTCATCGGTTACGCTTATCAAGCCCGACGCGATATGGCCATCCTTTCCCCTCCGTTATATCTATATACCCCTCAATTTACTGAAGAACCATTAAACGACTTTCCTGAAAATCAAAATTTTACTTATAAGAAACTGTGAAGGTTTTCTTTTCGTTTGAAATAGAATGAAATAGACGAGTAAATAAAATGTGTAGTAGATCTCTTCTAGCATGGAAGATTGAAAAGATATGGTTGACTTCTGCAGTATATCGTACGTTCAACAGACCTACCCTTTATTAGTGTTCACACACATACATTGCAGCTTTCTATGCTTACACCTAATTTGGAAGAATTGAAGTAGAGCTAAGACTATCTTAAAATCAGTAATATTGATAAATATCATGCGTGCTCTCGTAGTTATCAGTGCAAATATGCATTATAATCTAGTGGACATTTTGGGAAAATTAAAACGTGAAATTATTAGTGATAGATAAGAGGCGCTTTCAACTTAATTTAAAGTCAGTAGTTGACATATATATATATGGGTGAGTAAAAGCGAAGTAACCACTGTTGAAAGGCGTGACTTAACTGGGGGCATTGTTGGTCCTGTTAGCTGCATACATTGCTAGTTACGTTTGGAAATTGAGAACATCTATCGAGAGCAATTTTCTTAAAAATATGAAACAGTTATACGATATTAAATAAAGTAAATGTCTAGTTAGAATTGATAAAACTCATTTTTACTAAATATTTAATTTATATTGATACATCAGTTATCACTTAATACAACTTCACTAAACAGACTAGTTTCGAAGACGATATTGTCATTAGCCCACACCCACTGGCAGTGTAAGTCTTTATATATTTTAACTTATTTATGTCGCGGTGTATAAGTAATTCTATTTTTAAACGTTTTTTTGGTAGGGTCTATGACCCAAATTCTAACGTCTGCACCCATCTTTCCTTTTTGTGTTCTTCTGGGTTGTATTTGACATACCGTATATTCTCTTTTAATACTACCTAGTTGTAGACCTCTTTTGGACCAAAGTTCTCCTTGGTAGAAGAAGACGCTCATCCAGAAACAATGCTAGGACCATGGAACTCCACTTTGGTGATGTCTGAAAAACTCATAATTCTGACGCAAACATTTACTTTACTATATTTAGCTATCGTTATAAGTTATACTATTGTAAAAAGTAAAAGCCTTTCTGGTAATTCCAGAACTGTGGCAGAAGCAAATCAATGGCGAATCTAACTGCAAACGTCCTAAATTTACATTCTTTCAACCTAGCCTTGCATTTTAAACTTTTCTTACGGATTTCATGAAACAGCCTCTGAGAGTAACCTCCAAAATAACTTATTAGAGAACCCTCGATGTGCTCCCAGCACAAAGCGGATATATTCCTAAAGCGGATTGTAACATTGTTATTTTGACAACCAGTTTCTAAACTTTACCCCTTTACCTTACAGTTCGGTTGTGGAAATGTAATCTTGAACTGAAATTTGCAGGCCGCTATATCGTATCATTTCTCTTAGACTGACAGCTCATCAAAATTGACTTTTCCTATATTATATCAAACAATGTTTTGATTAAAGTAATATCTATTGATCTGTGTTTCTCAGTCCACTCTCTTTAAAATGAAATGTTGTTCGACTTATTCAATGATTTTGTTTTGTCCTGTTATGGCCTACCAATGATTCACATAAAATGCACTTGGTAAAATTTGTAACCCTTTTGGTTGGTTTTATCTTAAAATATCCACGTGTATTTATATTTCTTAGTAATTCTTAGTCGGAATAATTTTTCAATAATTGTAAATAAATGTATATATTTTTTATTTTGAACTCTTTTCCTTATATATTGTGTATTATTAATTAATATATTCTTTACATAAATGTACTCCTACATTTTTATATAATTTTGTTATATTTTATTTATTAGTAATTAATTTTAAGGTTGAATTAATTTTTATTTGATTATACTAGAAATGGTTTGTAAGCCTAAATACCGATGGGCAGGCCTGTACAGAGTAATCAAATTTGTTTGTTTGTTCAGACTCAAAGCGGCTTGCATGCCACTGGTTTTACATATAATATAAATTTTAAACGTTTTGGTACAAACCATTACTAACATGCTGTTTACAACCTTTTGCGGTTTTTATTTTAAACTTGGGTTAAAATCCCGCTTAGACGCATATACACTAAATACCACGCCGCTCTCACTCACACATATACACAATCTCAAACAACTATATACAATATTCTTTTGTTGTAAACAGAACCATAAGGTATCAAACATGACAATATATTTAAAAACTATCCGGATGGGTTTATTGAGATTTTTTTTTTTAAATTAGAAAATAAAGTTTCAAAATTTTAGCTATACGGCTAACAAGAGGTTCCTTTCCTCTTATATGTTAAAGTATTTGCACGCAGATGGTAAAATATTCCACTTGGCAAATGATATAAGTAACGCGCGTTACTAAACTTTGTTATTAACATTATTATTTTAGCCCAAGGGATCCTAACCGGTTACTACATAGCTACGTTGTTGTGAAATATATTCCAAAAAAAAATTATTTAACTTAATTATTGTGTTGTAATAACAACACATAGATCACCAAGAACTAAATTGTATAAAGAACCCTCAATCAATAATTATTTACTAATGTTTTTTGTTATTGCAATTGTGGTTAAATACCTTTTTTTAAATTTTAAGTCATTGTTTTCGTTTTCTCTAGGAGGCAATATACACCAGACATATTTTTTTGCAATACCGATGACGGCACAATAATCGAAAAGTACAATAGCTGTAGTTCTTAGTTACTGCTTGGAAAATATATGTCAAAAGCAGTATAATACAGTCTATTATTTGAAAATAAAATAATAGAAATAGATATTATAATATTTTTTTTATAACAAAAACATCAAATATTTATTCACTGTATATCAAAGACAAAAATATTATTTATACCTACTTAGTCCTTTCTAATGAAATGACGGAAATAAGGAAGAGATAAAAGAAAAAAGTTTTATCGAGTAAATCGTGTCTAGATGGAGCCGTCGATTGCTCTAACCCCATTCCAACAAAGTAAATGATGCCAAACACAAATTGAAGTCACTAACTGTATTGCCAACCTCAATATCAAGGCTTTGCTCACAACTCCTTGTACTTTTATCGTTACCTTCACAGAACCATAGTTTAAAATATAAAACGTAACATTGTAGAGCGACACACGAAGGTCTTTAAAGGCGTTTATTGACGCTAATTATTTATTTAGTTTTCTTCGGCGTGTACCCATAAAGTGCAAAACAATTTAAATTATTGTCCTCTTCATCTGAGTAAGATCATTTTTATTTGGCCCAGTTTTACACAGATTTTTGTTTCCACACTCTATTTATATTTTTTTAAAACAATGTTTTTATTAGGGTTGTGTACTTGGCTGTAAGGTAATGGCTACAAAATCATTGACACTCGTAAAATATTAGATAACTATGGGTTTTTATAAAACCTTTTCCGTCCTATTCTGATCATAACACGAAAGATAAATAACAAATTCTAACTCTTAGGCGATTATTAGGCAATTTGTTTATTATTGTAAGTGCGGTTATGTTACATACTTATCTTATATACCAATTATTTTTTTGGAGGGTGTACACTAACGCAAAAACACTATCCCATTTTTTTGGCTGTTTATATAAGGTAAAATATACTTTAATTTTATTGTAATATTGTTAACGACTAAATTTTTGAATAAATAATATTTGTTTAATAGTAGACAGAAAACAGAATACATATTTCTATTTTTTAAATTGGAAACACGTTTTAAATGGGAAAACTTCGATATAGACATACACTGGTTTAAACTTTTGATTAAACGAAGAAGTTGAATGAAAACTAAATGCATTTTACATTAAGAAAATGTTTTTTTTTTTAAATACACAGTGAGTGATATTTTTTACATTTATGTAACATATATTACTTGTAGTTACAAGTATATATTACAGTATATCTGTAAAAGCTTTGGTAACCCATTTAAGCTGACAAATCCTATATTGCACACGCGTCGTGTAAGTTAATGTTGGGTTGTGCAGAGGTTTCCAACTTGAAAACCTTCATAAACGTGACCTGCTTTGTAACGTCTCTGACTCCAACTTGCTAAGTGGGAACATCCAGGTTATGATGAAGTAACTTTTGTTTTCAGTTTTTAATATTGTTCTTTATAAATAACTAATAATATATAGCTATAATAAATATTCGACGAAAATAATTGTTGAATAATTAAATTATAAAATTTGTGCGGTTCAGCCAGATTTGATATGAGAATCGTCATGTTCGAATTCTTGCGCGACTTTTTTCCCTCATCTAGTTGTCGTCGAACATGTTTAATTTTAAACTGTTGCCATGGCTACCACACAATTTCTTAAATCATGCTATGGGGAAATTAAAATAAAAAATAGTCTTTGATAAGTAGAAGTTTGCTTACAAAATTTTAAAAAAATAATAATTGGTATACGGCAATATATATAAATGAATATCTACATCAGGTTGTGGCGATGTAAAAATGTTTTTCAGTTGTTATTATAGTTATAATAAAATAGCTATTAATATATAGCTATAATAAATATTCGGTTAAGATAGGTTTGGCTGGAAAAAACTGACAACACAAAGTAATTGCCTTCTAGGTTGAACGAGTGACCACCATTTCACTTGATCATGCAAGAATACAGCAACAATATTTGAAGACTTACAGTTAGACTTAGGCTAGTAAATTTATCATTTTCTTTCTTTAAACAAACCTATCCCAACCTTAATTTTAAAATATCTTAAAACTGAGTTAATGTAGTATAAAACAGAAACCTATTTCATATAGAAACATTGATTTTATAAGGATTTAAGTGTAATTATAGACTTGAGTAACTTTACGCTTTAGAGCATGTTAAACGTTAACTACTGCTTTTGGTTGCGACAGTTAAAAATTTTTTTTTCTGTAGTTTATACTGAGTTTTTAGGTAATATACATAAATCTAAACAGATTTGAGGTTGCAACATATAATATACAAAATAAGCAAATAATTTATATTCATTAGTTAAGCCTAGCTATAATGACTGGAAGAATGATTATTCACAAACAAGGTCCTTTGTGTTTCTTTTTTAAAACAGCCCTTGATTGGAAAATGATCTTTAAGAAAAAGAGGATTCATAATTTTGTTTTTTTATTACAATAGCCCCAATTCTATTTATTATTATAAAAAGGTGATTTTACATATTTACCAATTTTTTTGATAGTACTGTATGTGTAAACGAGAGATTGCAACGACAAAACTGCGAACTTCCAACGCCACAGGGATCCGTGTTGCAACACACTTTTGGACTGAAATTTACAAGTGCATTTTCCCTCTATTGAATAAAATGTTTTCAGTTAGAAGAGAATTTTGGGTGAATCATAAGAGTTGAGCTCCCTCTTAGCTTGCCTTAGCAACTGGGCGGGTCCACGGGTGGCGGATAGTGGAACGGCCTACAGATATGTAGGTTACTTGTGAATAAGGATTCCGGAAGGTTTCTGAATAAGCAGGCCCGGGCCAAGGCAATCTTTCAAAGGTGAGGAATTATCCCTCCTCGTCAGTCAATCAGTTGGGTGTGGTAGAAATAACTGCTCTGACATGGGACTGGGGTAGTTGGGAATTAAGTCCTCACAATGCTACTCTCACCTCCCAGGTGAACCAAGGGCAATGCGGCTGTGAAGTATGGGCGGGAAACCACCCTAACGACACAGTTGTAACAAAAGAGAGTAAAGCAGGCTGTTTGCTCCATGAGAAACAGTTAATAAAGTCCTGAACTGGGGGTGTGCTTCAAGGTCATTGACTGAATACACAATCCAAGGTGGAAGGCAACGTGCCGATGGATGAATGGCTGCAGGATATAAAATGCAGTAGCACACGATCCCTTTGAGGAACCAGATAAAACCTCATTGTAGTCTTGCCAGGGCAGTGGGGGTTCTGCTCTGGTTGACCGTTCCTTCCCCATACTTGGGAAGCTAATGGACCAAGTAAGTACACAAATTTTTGTTGAGTTTGCTTAGACAGCGGGAGCCAGTGAGACGGCAAACCGTGTGTCTGTAGCAGATGTGTCAACGGCAACCACCACTGTGGTTGCAGGGGCGGTTACCAAGCTGCGGACTGCAGAAACCAGTGAAATTGTTTTATAGTTGATCACGCTTTCTCTACAGAGAAAGCTTATGAGTGGAGCGGCCAAAAAGCGGTTCCGAAGAGAACAGGCGAGAGCAGGGGGAGGGCCAATTATCCTGAGCACACAACGCAGGGGAGGCCAAAACCGAGCCGAGCATGTTAGCGTCCAGGGCTTGGATGTTGTGAGGGGAGAGATGCAATAGGTGGGAAGTAATCAACCACGAGCACCAAACCCTAGCATGGAGATTGCATACTCGAAAAACTGGGCTAATCTCCCAGATGTTTCGGGTCATACGAGTATCGAGTGCGAGGTTAAAGATCCTGTCTTGGAGATGGGCAGTGACCACCTTACTCGGACGTTTGCACCTGACCAGGCCCACCAAACTATGATGGATTGGTCAGGGGCAGTAACATCGGGAGCTCAGATCTGGTACAAAGATGGCTCCAAGATGGACTTCGGCACTGGAGCGGGGGGTTTATTTTAAAAACCTAGGGGTAAAACTGGCTTTTTCCTTGGGGAGGCATACCTCTGTCTTTCAGGCCAAAGTATATGCTATAAATGCCTGTCTGGGAGAGATAGCGAGAAGAGGGATACACGGGACCCGGATTGCTATTTTCTCTGATAATCAGGCAGCAATTAAGCCACTAAACGGACATGTAGTCACCTCGGCCATAGTCAGGGAGTGCCTAAATAACCTAGAAGCCCTGGCAAGGCACAATCAAATCAAGATAGGTTGGGTGCCAGGGCATAGGGTAATATTTGGAAATGATGGCGCAGATGCACTGGCCAGAGAGGGGTCTTCAACTCCCCTAATTGGACCGGAGCCGGCGGTAGGTATTTCCAAATCCATGGTCAAGATTGCAGTGCGAAGGTGGATGGCTGAAAGAAACTGTGGGTCAGGGCTGAAGAAATAAGACACAGTAAGCTACCCCTTAGGAATCCTTCCTTGGGGCTGCAGGAGAGTCTTATCTATCTGTATAGGCAGGAATTGAGGATAGCCACAGGTCTACTCCGGGACACTGTGGACTAAGGAAACATCTGCATAATAAGGGTATCTTCAAAGATGAACCAGTGTGCAGATTATGCGGGCAAGAACTGGAGACCGCCACACATATCATTTATAGATGTGAAGCACTTGCCGAGAGGCGCTTCAACCTCTTTGGTGATAGCACAGCTCTGGAAGAGGACGCTGAAGGTAAAACACTAGTTAGGAAACTTCTAAACCTGGTAAGAGTGAAGGGGCTCTTTGACAAGATCATCGAGGTAAGTTCAATATACCTAAGATAGCGGTGCTTCTGGCAGTACAAACCCGCTCCCAAGTTATTAAAAAAAAAGAGTTGAGTTGGAACAAAAGTGTTGAATAATACATGTCAGTCGCGTGCTTAATGCGTTGCAGAGTGTTGTTGTCATATCAGCTGTAACAGTTACAAAATACCAGTATCACCACTGTTAAACTCTGCAAAACAGAGCCCCGTAACGCTAAACGGTGTCGCAAAAATGCAAACAAACAAATATCCAAATCTCAGCACATGTCTACGAGGTTTGAATTTAACAGGGAAATATTTCTGCGCATTGGCTATGTGATGTAATGGGAATCCATTGCCGCGTTTTCTAGTCATTCAGTAGAAAAATATTGGATTTTTTGACGCTCGTGTTTGAAAAACAAATAATTAAAGTTTAAATTTGTGTAATTCTTTTTGTAACTATGTACATAATAAAAGTAGTAAGAAAATAGGAGGCACTAAAAAATAACATTTGATTAAATATAACTAATATATATTTTTAAAAAAATTACTCCAATTCCTACTAAAGACAAAGAGAAAATTAGTCCTTTGTTTCTGAATAATCATTCTTCCAGTCATTGTATTTACGTTTGGGTAATGAATCTGAATATATATATCCATATGACAGAATCACAATATTAAGTGACAAAGTAGAGAGCGAATTACCTTGCAATATTTTTCATTATTACCTTTATAGAAAATATGGTGTTGAACTATTATTTTTTTTCAAATTATTTATTTG